>CM052666.1:36551430-36569410 GCA_028533165.1 Leontopithecus rosalia
ATAATATCCTGAAGAGTATTTTCCAGCTTGGATTCATTCTCTCCATCACATTCAGGTACTTCTATCAAATGTAGATTAGGTCTTTTCACATAATCCCATATTTCTTGGAGACTTTGCTCATTCCTTTTTATCCTCTTTTCTCTATTCTTATCTTCTTGTTTTATCTCATTAAGTTGGTCTTCGACCTCTGATTTCCTTTCTTCTGCTTGATCAGACTATCTCAAAAAAAAAAGAAGTATATAGGAAGTAAAACAAGCTTATTTGGTAACAGGTGAAAGAGAGGAATTGGGGATAATTGGCAATTTTCTAGATTGTGCAGGTGGGTGGATGGTTGTTTGTTCTCTAAATACAGGCTGAGAAATGGGTTGAAGGGAGGGGTGGGTGGAGCAGGCAGAGGTGAGTGAAGGAGGTGGGCTCTATTTGAGACATGTTAATTTGAAGTTATTTTGGAATCTTTAGAAGGCAGTTTGCAATACATGTGTGAAAATTGGAAAGAGATTGGGCGATAGTGATTTAAAGTCATTTTCCTGTGGTAGTAATTAAAGCTGAGTGAGAATAAGAGGGAGTGTTAGTCAGGATCCTAGCAGGAAGCAGATGTCACACTCAAATGGGATAATTAAGGAGAATTTGATGACAAGACTATATATAAAGGTTGTGGGCAGGATTCAGAAAACCATCTGAGATGATGAAACAGACCAAGACCAGCAACCACAGAGAGTCCTTACCTCTCTGAGGCCTGGAGGATGGAACGGAAGGAGAATTCGCAACATGGAGATGTGGGAGCTGAATCTGTGCATATGGTGGTAGGAGAGAGTTGCCCATGGGACCTTAGCCTCAGTAGAGGAACTTAGCCACTGCCAGCCCACAGCCTAGCAGGGAAGGAGCCCGGGAATATACAGGCTGACCTCCGTCTCTTCCCACCATCTTATCTTCAGCCTCCAATTGACCAAATCCATCATGAAGCCAAAGGGCAAGGAAACACCTAGAGACTTCATAGAGGTCATTCTCCTGGGGCCCAGGGCAGGGTAGAGAAGGATGGATACTGGAATAGTGGCCTTGGCATGGCAACTGGAAAATATCCAAGAAGAGGATGATCCCAGGGGACTGAGACAAGATGGAACCTCAAAAAGCACCCACACTGAAGGGACAAGTAAATGGAGGGTTGTGAGAAATAGCACCCAAAAAGTTTAGGTGAGTGTGAGTGGTTTTGCTGAAAGAAAAGGCAATGTTCTGAGTAAGAGGAAGCAATGTTGTCACATATGCAAGATCAAATAATAAGAGTCCAGAGAGTTCCCAGCAAAGTAGCCATTTAGAGTCCTTGGTGACTGGTTTTTATCTCATATTGTGATTTGAACATGAGCTGATTAAATTGGTGGAAGCCACAGGAGCAAGTTTGCAAACCTCAGCATCATTATCCGTGCATCTAACAGGAAGATGGGGCAGAAAGTTTGCCACCCTGTATAGCAGACTCCTCCTCACTCCCTGTACCTCCTGTTCCTTCTGTGACCCTGACTCTACAAGGGCGTGCTCAAAAAAGAAGAGACAGGTCATTGTCAACTTCAAGTCATCATGACAGTATCCAAGGAAGGCAGACATGAGAATCGTTAAAGAAGCAGCCTGCTCCTTTCTGCAGCCCCCCTGGGTCTGACAGTAGCAGACGCAAGAGCAAGACTTTGGTATTCTCTGGTTCAGATACAGTGGTGGATTATTTATTTATTTATTTATTTTGAGACAGAGTCTCACTCTTGTTGCCCAGGCTGGAGTGCAATGGCACAATCACGGCTCACCGCAACCAGTGCCTCCTGGGTTCAAGTGATTCTCCTGCCTCAGCCTCCCAAGTAGCTGGGATTACAGGCATCTGCCACCATGCCTAGCTTTTTTTTTTTTTTTTAGTAGAGACGGGGTTTCACCATGTTAGCCAGGATGGTCTCGATCTCCCAATCTCAGGTGATCGACCTGCCTGGGCCTTCCAATGTGTTGGGATTACAGGCGTGAGCCACCGCGCTCGGCCACAGTGGTGGATTATTTTATATAAAGGATTAGCAACAGTAGTCTTGGTCTGGTGCGGTTGGGTAGATATTTCAGAGTGCAAAATATGGCCTGCCTGTGAATTGACAAGGAGTCAGGAATCGGAGCCTGGGAGATACTTTACAGAAGAAATATACGGTCATTATATTTAATAGGAAATGTCAAAAGAGTAGCCCTTTGGAGTGTGAATGAAATGCATATAACACGGAACAGTACATAGCAAACATTCCATACCTGTTTGTTGGATAAAATGAAATTTTATAAAGAGGCAGTAACACTTAGTCATAAGAATACTTGACAGAGAAAATGTTTTCATCTTACGCTGTTTGACACCTTACCAAAAGATCAGTAAAAGTAACTTTTCCCTATTTCAGTTTCTTGTTTCCCATTACAAAATACAACTTCATTAACCAAAGAACTACAACAAAATTTGTAATATGCCAGCATAACTCTATTTATTACCTCGATACGTTTATTTTGCAGACTTTTACACTTACATGCATTTAAAAAATACATTATGTATTCAATCGTATATAGTGTTTCCATTTTAGCTTTTTAGCATGAGCATTCTCCATTACTTTATAATCATGGTTAGTGATTGAATAGTAGCCTGTGCAGAAGATGCAAGGTGATCTTCTTAGCTGTTTCTGAGTATTTATATGGATTCACGTTTTTCACTTTTAGAGATATACACATGAGGGCATTGTACCCAGAATTTTTTTCCCACTGAGTTTTTGGCTATTCCCTTGGGAAATTTTTGGCTTTCCTGAAATCAAATTACTAGGTTGAAGAACAAAAGCATTGTGATGAATCTGGATGCAATTTAAGTACAGTTGATGTTACGAATTCTTAAGCTTGCTTTTGAGTAAATATACTTGTATTTCTTTAGCTTTCTGAATGTCTAACAACTCTTTTGCCTGAGCAAATCTAGTAATTTTTATTTTTCAGCCTGTCAAATCAATATAGTGGTAGCTCTGGGTAAGGAGAAAATGAACAAAGTGATTTGAAACCCATTAACCCTGAGTACAAAGTTTAAGATGACAAATACTGGTTGAACTGAATTGCATCTAGCAAGTAAGGTTATAGTACAGGATTGTTAAGTCATTATCTGTGGTTTATTTCAGTCTAATCATGATTTACTACAATTCTGTACTTCAAACAAGATCAAAAGGCTCGCTGTGATCTGGTAGTCACACCCTCTGTAACACATGCTATAAACCCAGGCTGTAATTGCTGTTAATCAGTGCGTATTGAATATGTTTCACAGCATTTTACATTGCAGAGCTCATGTGTGAGGCACATATTTTCTGTGCTTTGCTCCCTTATGCTGATGACAATGTGTTGATTTTTCATGTCTGGTATTTTTATTTGGTTAGTCTGATTGCATTTTTCTTCTCTTTACATTTAATTATTTTCTCCCTTCTGTTAGTATCTTTTGTCCATCTTTTCGTAGTGAGTTGTTTTTTTTTTCTCCTCTAACATCTCATTAGTAATTCATTTAAGTTTTCTTAAACTTCCTACTCATGGATTCCGCCATCTTTATGCTTGTTAAACTTATTAAAGTTTGGATTGAAATGAAAGGAAATAAATGCTCAAAGTGTGTAAAAACCATTTGGCTAAGTGAATAAACACTCAGACAATCTTTTAAATAGTTTTATACTGTATACAAGGTGAAATACCTGACTTTACACATTTTAAATTTTTTTCACACTTTGATTCCAGATTGAGTAAATAGATGACCAAAATATATACAGTTTCATAAACTCTTGCAAATCACCAATATTCATCTGTCTAAGTTAGGTACAACATTTACAAGTTGATAGGTATGGTTTTTATGTAACTACTAGATGCTTTTCAGTCATTGGCTAATGTGATCATAGGAAAATCACATTCAGCTTAATTTTGAGAGAACACTGATAGAGATAGTTGGCTAAGCAGTAAACTGCTAAAAAGCAGTTTTCATACCTAAAATCAGAGGATTTTTCCCCTTCAAAATATTAAGATGTGCACACACACACACACACTATATATATATATATATATATATATATATATATATATGCACACATCTAGACATGTACCCCCCATATATATCAAAGGTCTGATTAGAGTTTAGCTTCTTGCTGTTTTCTTTTCAGCATTTCTTTTTGCTTTAGAATGGTGCTTGGTACATGGATTTTTCTATAGTAGGTGAATTTCGAGAAGGGAGTTTTCAGAGCATGAGAGCAGAACAATGGCTAAGGAAATTTAGTTGCTCTCAGTATTAAATGAATAATATAAACACATTTCAATATATTGATGTACTATTTAAAATCACATTACTTTTAATCAACATTGGAGTTTCTTTTAAACTAATCTCTGTCCCCTATCTCTACATTATACTGTGGAATCAAACTTCACTGTGAATGAGTGGATAAGACATTCAAAATCCTTACGTATTAAAAAGTAAAATGAAATTTGTATAGTCACTTGTCTATGAAATATTTATAGGTGCCTATTATGCCGGTCAAATGCCCTGGGGTACATTAGGAGTAAAATTAATTTATTTAATTTATGCAATCTAGCTTGTTGTCCCCCCTAAAATAAATTTATATGGTTCACGCGAATTACATAATAGACTTTTTTGTTCTAGTAATTCTCCACAGATGATCAAATCTGCTCGATTGTTTTTCATTTTTAGGAAAAAGGTTTTTAAAGGCTATAAAATAGCAATTAAAATGCCTGAGGTTATAACTACACAGGCCAAATAATGAAATTAACAAGGTTCAGGATACAATTGCCTTTTTCCTAACAAGGAAATAAATTTTTTCTCTGAAATCTACTATGTGTGGACTTAAGTTGGAACAAAAATAAACCCAGTGTTCAAGTTCAGACACTGCTTTTGGAAGACAAAATCTATTATTTAAGTTGTCTGTGATCTTTACCTTTCGATGCTGTGTATTACACAGATAGTGTAGGTTAGCACTTGAGTGTGCAAAGATTTATTTCATTCATTTAGTGCTTATTAAATGTTATGGAAGATACAAACAGGTAGCAAACAGTGCTTGGTACCCTTTGAAGAAATTAAGCTGAAAAGGGTACCTTCATCTTTCCTTAGAAAATTTGAAATACTCTGGGAGGCCGAGGCGGGTGGATCACGAGGTCAACAGATCAAGACCATCCTGGTCAACATAGTGAAACCCCGTCTCTACTAAAGATGCAAAAAATTAGCTGGGCCCGGTGGCGCGTGCCTGTAATCCCAGCTACTCGGGAGGCTGAGGCAGGAGAATTGCCTGAACCCAGGAGGCGGAGGTTGCGGTGAGCCAAGATCGGGCCATTGCACTCCAGCCTGGGTAACAAGAGCGAAACTCCGTCTCAAAAAAAAAAAAAATTGAAATACTAATTAAACAAACTTCTAGACGCTAATCCTAAACTAATGTTATTTCCATATTACTGTATCCGGGATACTTCCCCTCAAGACCCAAGAAATCTTCTACTTAAATCTGCTGGAGCGCTGAAGTTATAGATGTGACAATTTATACAACCCCAGTAAGCCCCTGCTGTGAGTATAGAGTAGGAGCCAGGCACCCAGGTGTTCCTCATTCACACACGCCTTTACAGCCATCTCTATCCTGGAAAGATGTGGGTATGAAGGTTGTCGTGAAGTCTCAGTGGATCATGCCAAAATGGTTTGTAGACAAGAATACGTCAGTATAATATGTTTGCGATTTGTGGATGGTGACTGTCCAGGGGGTCCAGATAAGGAGGAGGAGGAAGACAGGTGAGAAGTTCACAATCCCATCTGGAAGTGGTCTATTTGGTGATTGCCTACGCAAGTAAAATTGCCTACAATTTTTCTTAAGAAAAATCCTGGAAACAGTTTGTTATTTGCTGGTAACTTCGCAGGGGCATTAAATCAGCAGGCCTGTGCTCCTGCTGACCTGACATGATAGATTTGGATAGTCATTCATATTTTATATTGATATTGAAACATATTGAGCCTCCTCTTCAGTCATCTGGGTTTCATTTGTGTCTAATCTTACGTAATTAGATACCAGTGTGCTTTGCTGTTTGTTATGTGAAGAGTGAAAGGGGGAAAATGCTTTATATTTAGATTATGAGCAGAGTTGCTTTTGCTAATTTGCTTACACTGACCCCAGGATATCTCATTTATAAGTGCTGTGCTAGGACATTTACTTTGTTTACTTTGAAAAGTTGGCTTTGACATTCATTATATGAAAATGTGATGTGATAATCAGCAAGATAGAGGAACTTATGAAAATCAATTATGGTATCATTTAGTAAACTAAGGAGAAGATTGAGGTTTTATTGGTACTTCAAAATGGAAAGAGAAACTGTCAAATCTAGTCAAATCTATTTTCTATCTAATGATCACAATAGTCTGTTAAATAATTTGCAAGTATTGCTTTCTAAGCCATTTTCATGGGTTCTTTTATTTTTGAATATTGAGGCTTCCCAGGATGGTATTCTTGTTCCTCTAATTAATTCAACAATTATTTATTGTGTTGTGTCCTATTTTTACTCTCCGTCTGAGATAACACATTTCCAGTCTTGACTTTATCCTCTTCAACTTTGACTATCCCTTCACATTGTCTTCATCCAGCTCCGAGCCGTGTCTTCAAACCTTTACCTGTATTTCTAGCTGTCTCCTTTCCACATCTCCATCAGGCACCCCGAATCGCAGACCCAAACTCATGACCCAAACTGACTGCTCCCCAAATATCACAACCTATATACTTTTAAAGAAGGCTATCCTATTCTAAGAATAGGTTTATATTGTTATGTTAGATACTAGCTTCTATATACTAAGACTCTAAATAGTGCCATTGCTAATTGCTTCATGACTTCATTATAGGACTCAAAGGCCAGTGGGTATCAGTATTGTTCCCATTTCCTTTCTACTAGTAAATGTTTAGTAAAATGTTGCAGTAAAGAAAATCACATGAAGTTATGTAACTTTTCAGAAATTAACAAAACTTGCTTAGTAATACTTAATGCTTTTAAGAGTGCAATAAAAAGTTCTCCCACAGTTGGGCACAGTGGCTCACACCTGCAATCCCAGCACTTTGGGAGACTGAAGTGAGAGGATCATGAGGTCAGGAGTTTGAGACCAGATTGGCCAATATGGTAAAACCCCGTCTCTACTAAAAATACAAAAATTAGCCAGGTGTGGTGGCAAGCGTCTGTAATCCCAGCTACTCAGGAGGCCGAGGCAGAAGAATCACTTGAACCCAGGAGGCGGAGGTTGTAGTGAGCAGAGATTGCGCCACTGCACTCCGGTTTGGACGACAGTGAGACACTTCCTCAAAAAAAAAAAAGTTTTCCCACTACTGCTGGGGATTTTCACTTGATGAAATCCCAAGGAAATACTGAATAAAGAAGTAAATAAATGCCTGGCTTGCAGTTCTCCCTTCAAATTAATATCTGGTGTAGGCTAGACATTTTGAAGTTTCATGTTTCTTTTTCGTAAGTGTACATACTTTAAAAAATGTACTCAGTTTTCTGTGCTTTACAGAAAGAGTATCCTAGTGGCAGCAAACTCCACCAGGTTAATGAATTCAATTTATAAAATTATAGATTTAACTTTGTACTGGCATTCGAAGCTTCAATTTTCCTGAAAATAGTTTTTTACCATTCCTTTTTCCTTTTGACATTTCCATAGTGATATTTTGCACTGTTGGGAAAAATATTTATATAAGGCAAAGTTACAAGGATCACACTTCTCTTTAGAGACACATTTCTCTGCTCTGGGCCACAGGCTACTCCCCTGATTGTATTTGCAAACTCAGGGTCACACTCTCCAGGCTAAGTGCAGTGTCGGGATGATCAAAGCTCACTGCAGCCTCCACCTGCTGTGCTCAAGCAGGCCTCCTGCCTCAGCCTCCCAAGCAGCTAGAATTACAGACGCATGCCAACACATTTTGCTTTTTACATTTTTTGTAGAGACAGGGTCTTGCTATGTTGCCCAGGTTGGTCTCAAACTCCTGGGCTCAAGCAGTCCTCCTGCCTCAGCCTCCGAAAATGTTGGGATTATAGGCATGAACCACTGCACCTGATCCCACTTAACTATTTTTTGATGCCCTTGTTGTTTCTTCCAGAGCTCTGGATTTCTGCCACTTTCTGTTCTTTGGGACATAGTCTGCTCCCATTGTAGGATGGGTGAACTGAGAGTTGTGGTGACATGGAAAGAATTCCTTTTTTTTTTCTTTTGTGACAGAGTCTCACTCTGTCTCATAGGCTGGAGTGCAATGGCATGATCTTGGCTCACTGCAACCTCTGCCTCCCAGGTTCAAGCAATTCTCCTGCCATAGCCTCTTGAGTAGCTGGGATGACAGGCATACATCAGCAGGCCCTGTTATTGGGCCTGTGCACACCGTTGAATTGGAAGCAGAGGATAGTTGGCAAAATAGAGATGAGAGGCCAAAACGTTCACAAAACAACTCAGGGGATCTAGAGACCATTGATAGGATTTCCTAGGTAGGACTAAAAGGGCAAACTGTTTAAACTGGATTTAAGACAAAAATGATAAATACTTTTGAATGATTCCTGCAAATTTCTAAGGCCCTATTATGTCCCTAACACTTTGCTGAGTGGGTAAGTATGATCTTCACTAGGGTAGTGGTTATGGGAATGGAAGATAACATGGTGAAGGTCACATGGAACAGAAACAGCAGATACAACCACAGACTACAAAGCTCTTTAATGACTTCTTCACTGTTACTTCTCTTTCAGCCATAACCATATTATATTTTAAAATCTAATGAAATATGCTAATTTTCTCACCTAAATTATCTTACATTTTATTATATTTTAAGTACATTTATTTCTATCATAGGATGTATTTCTTAATAGTTAAGAAAGATTTAATCTATAAAACTATAGCTACAGTACTGAGTTGTAGAACTTACATCATACATAGAAATAGTGATTTTTTTAATTCTCTCCCTCTCTCTCTCTTTCATAGAGGGAGCCCAGTGTTTGATTGGAAGCCCACATCCAGTTGAAAATGGAGTTACACTTTATAAACTAGCTAATAAAGAACAAGATTCTGCTTTGACTTGGTAACGTTAAATAGGGTGTGGGCGTGCCCACTTGATATCTGTTTGCTTTATCTTGACGTGTTGACCCTGGTGGACCTCATCTCTACATTTTACTTTGATACACTGCAGCTTAGCATAGAATCTCCTTCTTGTAGATTACCCTCATGATGTGATGCATAGTGGACGCTGTGGTTACTGTTTGGCTGGGCTGTTTTGTCATTCTTTTTGAGATTTGAGATGCTTTTAGGGACTACAGAAGCTTTAAAAGATCTCTTAGAAGAGATAATGCTTACCTTGATGAAGGTGTGACTCCCTTATAAAGAACGTTGAGGATTTCTTATTGAGCGTTGAATCTAATATTTTTCAATAGTGATGTGCTTCTGAAACCTATTTTGTAATTGCATAAGCAAAACGTTGTCCACATGTGCACCAGTCATTAAAAAACAGAAAACCAAATCAAGATATCTCAGGGACTCTAGAAACAATGTTTAATGTGGAATCAAGGTACAGTCCAATCTGGTTTCCTTCATGAGCATAATAATGCCCCTCCCGAGCAGCTGTGTAAGCTGGGACTAGCTTCAAATCCAATTTCTTAAATAGTTGCAGCAGCATCTTGTCTTGGCATACTTGGTGTGAAAATCTTCAGGCTCAGATCAGTGGCAGAAACTGAAAAGGCACACGGTGCTTTGGGTTGGCCAGCAATTCCTCCGAAGGTCTTTAAATATTGGTCCGTCAAAATACTTTGAAACATGGTCCTTTGGTTTGTATTCGACTAGAACCCCTAGAATATCCCAAGTGGTCATGTCAAGATAGTAACTATCTCCTGACACCTAAATCTGAATCGCTCTGCTGACAATTATAGTGACAACACTAGCATGTGATAGCTCTTATATTTAGTCACTCACGGGGAAATGTAAATGCAATTGGGGGAAAATAAGTAATGGTGGAATTTGTGATAATTCCTGTGGACAGGCTGGAGTCAGGGCTTCGGACTGGTAATGGCAGTATCAGGACAACAGACACCTGGAACTAGATAGGAACAATGAGAGGAGGATTGAAACAGGGTCAAAGAAGGGTGAGAAAGGGGTTATTGGATAAATCCTGCTAAGTTGTTAGTTTCTCTTGGAATAATGGAGAATGCAGTCAACTAATACACTACTAAAAACTGATCTTTAAGATCGAGGTACCAATTGTTAAAGCTCCATTAAGTTTTGGCCTTGTTGGTTTATTATGATTGATTATGGTCAGTGCATATCATTGTGCCTGGGGTCTTTGCACCCGAGTGGTGAAGACTGGGCATGTCTGGGACACAGAGGAAGGGGGCTGTCGGTACAGAGAAGGTTAGGTAGGGAGCCACAGCTGATCATCATGCCTTTTATTAGGGTATGGCACCAGGTTTTTAGATTTTAGGAAATAATTGGTGTATAAAGAAGATGGTTGATATCAGGAAGTGTAAAAAACCTCTCTGTAGGGACATTAATTTAGGGACATGAGCCTGATAAATTTACATATAAGCCAAAATGTAGAAGGTGGTTCTGGAAAATGAGTCACACACAAAAAAAAAAGTAAGAAAAGAAGACAAGATGTCAGGTGCAGTGGCTCATGCCTGTAGTCCCAGCATTTTGGGTGGGTAAGGCGGTGGAGCACCTGAGCCCAGGAGTTCGAGACCAGTCTAGGCAACTTAGTAAGACCCTGCCACACATACAAAAATATTATTTTTAAATTTAAAAAAAGAAGACAAGAGACCAGAAAATGCAAATGGGAAACTAGGCCGCTGGTCTTGGCCAATATGCGTGTATCTCATGTAGGAGAAATGCTAGAATTTAGGGCAGGGCAACTCTACATTCAGGTGTTCAGTCATTCCAGTTTGGAACCGAGAGGACTATAAAGTGTGTTTATCATTAAAGAGACGTTCTCTTCGGTCTCTGTTAGTCACAGTATTACTCGACATTTATTGAATGAATTATTTTTGTCAGGGAACAGGTCTGAGTGCCCTGTTGTTCTTCAGCCAATTACCAAACGTATCCTTTGTACTAGAGCTAAAAGAGAACAACCCCAGAATTGTACCTCATTAAATTAATTCTTAATCTTGTCTGGAAATCTGCAGTATTAGCCCAAATGTCCTGATGGTTAAACTTCATCAAGAGCTTGGTCTTCCTGGAATGACCGAATTGACATTTACACTTTGTTTGTAAGGCAGACATTACTCTGGGTGGTATTTCATTTTGACAGTCTTTTGATTACTTAGTGCTCTTGGTGTTGACAGTTAAATTCAGACACCAGCAGAATGAGGGCAGAAATGGAAAAATAATCTAAAGATGGAGTCTCCCCATAGTGATTATTATCTAATGGATGGATTGTAAAGTTCTAAACTATTACATAAAATACGCATCATTATTTGCTGCTGAATAGATCTGAAGTGGAAAAAATGGGAAAGGCAGCTTATAATTGGAAAAGTTGTTAGAACTGCTGGTTCCCAATAAGTTAAGCAAAAGTAAGACAAAAGAAAAAGGCAAACAATAACACAGTCATTACCTAAGTTGGAGTTCGTTTGCATGCTTTTCTGTGCCGTTCTAAGTAAAGTCTTAGACAATTGCACTTTTCATCAGTATCTACCAAGATGTTTTAACATCTTTTGTCCCTATGAAAGGTGAGAGGGTGAGTTGACATTTCCATTGCTTCATTTCTCATACAGAAATTCCAATATTTCTCTACATTTGAGAAGAACTGCATCTGCAAATTGAGAGTGTAGGAATTAACAGATCTATAGTTTACATAACTGTCTGCAAACCAAGAGACTGACTTCGTTCACATGCAGAAGGGTGGACAAAACCAACCGTTAGCACATTTTGGAAACGTCCATGGACAGAGACAATGTAAATGTTAAGTCGTTTCTGACCTGTGATAAAATAAGGCACTGAAGATTCTTTCAAATAAGTCCTTGGAGGAGACTGGGAAAGGCTTTCTCAGGTGGTTAATGCTTTTGCCAATTTTGTATAGTTGTGGATAATAATTATAAATGAAACAAAATTCTGCCTCAAACCTTGCTGTGACCAATTTGTTATAAAGCTGTTTGTATGTAAGAATCCATATACTTCTTATCAGCTGAGCTATACCTCAATTGCCAAGCACAGATGTGAAGAATTTAAAAATCTTTGATAGCAACTAAATATTTAGGACAAATTAAAATAAAATTCCAAATATGTAATTTATGTTTTAAGCATGCAGTATTATTTGAATTTAATTTGTACTTAGAAAGGATACAGACCACAAATTAATTTTCAAAATGTACATAATATGTATCTTTTCTCAAATGTTTCAGTTGCCATAACAAGGTTCAGTGTCAAGAAGTCCTCTAATATTGTTTGTCATTAAAGACAGTTTGAATACATGTTTGTCCTTTTTTATTTTTTGAGACAGTTTCACTTCTCAGCTCACTGCAACCTCTGCCTCCCAGGTTCAAACAATTCTCAAGTCTCAGCCTCCTGAGTAGCTGGGATTATAGGCACCTGCCACAATGCCCAGCTGATTTTTTGTATTTTAGTAGAGATGGCGTTTCACCATGTTGCCCAGGCTGGTCTCAACCTCCTGAGTTCGGGCAGTCTGCCCATCTCAGCCTCCCAAAGTGCTAGGATTACAAGTGTTAGCCACCACACCTGGCCAAAATACGTGTATATTCTTGATGCATACGTATGTAGAGAAAACTTTTTTTTTTTCCGTGTAGCGTTTACGAATTTTTCACGGTGAGAGAGATGGACTCTCCTAGAAGCCAGTGTGTCTGAGGCCAGAACCAGTGATATTTCTTGACCCTGCCCCTGAGAACTTCAAACGTAAGTGGGGAATTTGGATGAGACTCTTTGAGGTTGTTCTGAGAGTGCCTGCTTTCACTATTTTGTTCTGATTAGAGAAGAGAAAAATATAAGCAGGGAATTTTTAAAAGTTGATTGATCTTATGACCCACGCCTTATTTTTAAGTTTACAAGGGGCTCAGAAGTGGCAGGTACTCAAGCATTTTCACAGAGTCAACAGATACGGGAGAAGAAAGAAAATGCTCATTTAACTCTGGGAGCTCAAGTAGCGTCTTTTCTGGTGAATCTCAGCGCTGAGTGAATTTCTCTCTCTGGCAATGAGTACATTGGCTTTTCCTGTGCACAGGCCCTTGGGTTGTAGGGTAGAAGGAGCAAGGTCTGCAATTTAATCAAGTCTGACATTTTAATAAACGTATTTACAAATAAGGATAAAATACCAATTTTAATTTAAAAGAGCCACCTATTCTGAACATTTTTATTTGGTTGTACAAAGTATTACTGCCTGATGGTTTTATGGATTTAATTTATGGTGAAATAACAAAGCTTATTTTATTTCATTTAATAGTGAATTACAAAAGTCTGAGGTAATCGTTCTTACATAAAAATATTTGAAGTGAATTTACAATATTTGTCTTCGCTGGTGTGCGATTATAGTAGTTGTGTGAGGGATAATCTGATGATTGTATAACTTGTCTTTCATCATAGCCTCTCCTGATAGGGTATTAAAATGAATATTTCCTATTCAAGTTTCTTACAGTTTGCAAAGGGACACTCCTCTATATATTGTCACAAATGCAAAATTGGTATCAATTTCTCTAAATAAATAATTATGAGAACATCGAATCTGGAGGAAAAAAACTGCCAGTACCCTCCATTTATGTAAGCACCAATGAAGTTGAAACTGCAAAGGTCACATCAAAGTGTCTGTGAAGAAAAACTGCTGCTAGGATAAGATTTTTCCGGCTCTTTAAAGTGCCTGTGACACAGAACGCTGGAAATAATAAATCCAGACTATTTTGCTGGAAAGTGCTTACTTTAATGAAGACTCTGAAGACACACTTAGAAAATGAAAATCTTAAGAGAAATACTTTTCTTCATTTTAGCATTAGTCAGTATAATATTTTAACTCCTCGAAGGCTAGATATACCCAAAATTAGTTGAGTGAAACTTCACCCATCAGAGAAAATTTGAGAAAGAGTAGAAGAGAATTGAAAATCCACAAACATTCATTCGAGTCTTTCTTCACCCAGTTATTTTACTTGGGCTTTTTTGTGTGAAATATGTGTCTCAGATTTTATAGTTTTCAAGCTCCATCTACATTTACTGTCTAATTTAATGCTTACCAAATAAAGTAGCTTATGAGGTGTCTGCTCTTAGTAATTGCAGTCACAATTTCTGAGTACTGGGGGTCAGGCACCAGGTCCAGTATGTCGTGTGCCATCTCTGGGTCTTTCCAGAACCACTCAGCTTCCTTGCAATGACCCTGCCTTCGTGATGAGGAAAATACCTGAAGCTGGTTGTGGGTCCTTCAGGAGTCACAGAATTGGTATGCACCAGACAAAATGCACAAGCCCATCCTATCCTATTCTGTCTCCGTATATTTTCAATTGCTTGCTCTTCACAGTGAGGTCTAAGAGTGTTAAAGAACACACATATACTACTGGGTTACCGTAGGTCACACAAAGATAAAGAAGACATTTTACAATATAATAGAGGCAGACATTTCATACACAACTGTAATAAAATAATGTTTTGAATAAATGGGAGAGTATATAAAATACTAGGGATTTATTAAATAGGAAGCAGTTAATGTGTGCTGGAAAGAATAAGACCATTTGAGGCCCTGCCAGGTGAGCTGGGACCTGAAGGGTGAATAGGACTTTGTCAAGGAGAGAAGTCAAATATGATGAATACAAAGGAAGATATGGGACTGGAAGGGAACATGGGGAGGGGAATGTGGAAATCCACTAGATGATACAATCAGAATTATACCAGTTCAGTGCAGAAGTAATTGAAAGTATGGCAAACACCAGGATTACTTTTGCACCAACCTAATAACTAGCAAACAAATACAAAATATATGACATACAAAATTTAAAAGACCAGAGAATATTGTGTTTCTTAGTGGCCCAGCAGAATGAGATGAACTAAGAGAGTGGGAGTAGAAAAGGAAGAGCATCTCCCCGAAGTAAAGAGATTGGATTTGATAGTTGTTTACCTTAGGGGCAGAGATGCTACTGAGGTCTCTGGCAGTAAAGACAGAGAAGGGAGAAGGGTCGGCAGATCAACAGCATGATAGATGATGATTTCCTTTTGTGCAGTGGTCCACTGGATTTGGCAGCAATGAGATGATTGACACTGGAGGAATGGTAATGAATGATAATCCAGTTGTAATGTTGAAGAAAACGTGAAAATTGGGGAAGATGAACCATGCAGATGTGAAATACTTTTTTGTCTTCCAAATTGTGTCTAACGTGGCAGAGGAGAAAGAATGAAAACATGGGCAATGCTAGCTGGTCTAATGATGACGTTGATGAGAATGGATAAGAGTGATTGAGCTCATACCGGGTGCCAGGTGTTAACCTATTTTCCCATTTACCTTCTTAGCACCCTCGTGATTTTCTTTCTACTATTGAAGGGAAAATATATGTGGAACTTAACAGAGAGTGTGGTCAGCCCTGTGGCAGAGAAGTTTCAGGACTCAGGCATCTGAGCTTGGGGTGAGAAACTGGATTCACAATAGGGGCCAGAATGGAAACAGAATGGCATTAATGATTCATAGCACTTTGCACATGCCTCTGTTGCAGGTGGACTGTGTAGCCGCTATCTAAGCTGTGGCCTGGAGGTAGAAGTTTGAGAATTATCTTTGAATGCCCCTTCATTAGAAAAGGAGACTTCATAAGGTGGATTTTCTCTTTTCATGATTGTTGTAGAAATGTGGTTAACAATAGAAGATTTAATGCACCGGTAAGCTAATGTTTATAAAAGGGGTTGAACCCTGTTTCAAGAACAGTGCTTATTAAGAAGTCAAATAATATTAGCTATTATTACTATCATCATCCATCCATTGAGCCAGTAAATATGAATGCTATCTACTCGGTAGTGATGAATCCAGAGATAAAAGACATAGAATCTGCCATGAAGGAATAGTATCGTGGGAAATGAAGGCAAAGCTGCCAACTACAGAGAGTACTGGCCGATTTAAAAATAGAAGATATTGAATGAATTATGACATCTTGAATGGCGTTCACTTTATAAACGTTCAAGACAGAACAAATAACAAAGACAAATAGAGTTGAATGCATTCGTATTTAGAACTCTTAAACTGAATAAGAAATCAAATTATGAGCTAAATAAGCTGTGAGTATGATTTGTAGCAAACTATAGGGAATATATATTAAAGTTTTTAGTAGATAATGGTATCAATTAATCTGCTAAGAAATCAGTAAGCACCTCATAGATTAGTGATAGATGTATGTGATCATTACTAAATAGCAATGAAAATGACTAAAGAAAACAAAAACATTACAACTTAGAAATGCAAGTTAAATCCATCAGGAGCTACCTTTTCACTTGGCAAATAAGACAGAGATTTTTGATATTTAGTGACTGTCAATTTGCTGTGAAATGGATTAGCTCATGCATGATCAACAAGAATATAAATGGTGCAATCCATTGAAGAAACAACTTAACAACGTGAAAGTCTCCATTTGAGGGCCTGTACTACTGAAATAATATTAAGTAGGATGAACGCAATGTGCATTTTTATTTCAGCACTATTTGAAGTGGTGGAAAGTTGGCAATCAAAATATCCATTTAGAGGTGGGGAGTGGTTAGGTAAACAGTGGTTCTAAGGGAACATTTTGAAGGATGTTAGTAATGTTTATTTAGCAGCATGGAAAATATTCACAAAATATAATTAAAGAAAGAAAGCAGGATGCAAAAACTATTTAAAATAGTTAAAATAATGATATTCAGAATAAAAGGATTTTGTTAATGGTTATCTTTGAGTAACAGGCCTCTAAGCAATTTTTGTTCCTTTCCATTTTTCAGTTCTTTGCAAATATTATTTAATTGTAATCTAATTCATGATCATGTGTACCTGCAATCAGTATCATCACCAACTCAAATTTGATTAGCATTTTCAAATATTCTTTAAGTATTTAATTTTTTTTTCAGAATAGTTTGTAAGATAGGGCTGGCAGTATATTTTTCTGTTAGACATAAGAAAATGAGGATTCATGACAGCTCAGTATTAAAAATATTGTTTTAGAGAAACATCTGAAGAAACTTTGTAAGAAAAAAATACAGGAAGAGAGTATTAAAGTCACCTTTACGAGTTTGTCTCTATGTATATTTTCTTACACTATCTCAAGAATTTTGGGAGAGAGAGAGAAAGGCAGGAAGGAAAGTTCTGGAACAAAAGCAATTGCATGTATTTTTTTCTTGAAAAGCACCTGGGTACCAAGAACACAAACAGAAATATCTAGAAATTTTGTTACCAGACCAGAAGTTTTGGTTCAGGTAGGTAAGGAGAGCCATTAAATTAGAATACGTTTATTGAGAAGGCATCATTGGAGTTGACATTATGAATGGGGGCCTTTTTCTTAGCATCCACGTCCCTTTTAATATCTTCTTGTTTTTTGTCTGCATTTGATATGTCATCATTCAATGCTAGAACCACCCAGCCACATTGTTGTGAATAAACTCATTCCAGCACTTTGTCCGCAACAAAACAGGCACTTCAGGTTAGACAGACATGGATTCCAGGCTGGGTTCTACCATTTCAAGATGACATAATGTTGGACAAATTATTCAAGCTCTTCAAACCTCATTGTTCTCATGATTAAACTGAAGACCATAGCTTATAAAGTGGTTTTGGGGGATTAAATGAGACAATACAGGAAATGACCTAGCACATAGTGACAACAGAATAGCAATGGCAACATTAATAGTAAACAACATAATAAATGCTCAATGAATCTCTCTTTTCTCAATCTGCCTCCATCCGGATATCTACTGTTGGTTCTGTAAGGGAGATGCAATGTTTCTATAAAATTTACTTTCTAGTTTGGAGGAGTTTTAGTCAATAATTAGTGAGAT
>CM052666.1:36569510-36596405 GCA_028533165.1 Leontopithecus rosalia
TTTTTTTTTTTTTTTTTTTTTTTTTTTTTGGTGAGAGTCTTGCTCTGTCACCAGGCGGAGGCTCACTGCAACCTCCGCCCTCCCGGGTTCAAGCAATTCTCCTGCCTCAGCCTCCCGAGTAGCTGGGACTACAGGCGCATGCCACCGCACCCAGCTAATTTTTGCATTTTTAGTAGACGGGGTTTCACCATGTTGGCCAGGATGGGCTAGATCTATTGACCTCATGATCCACCCACCTTGGCCTCCCAAAGTGCTGGGATTACAGGTGTGAGCCACCGCGCCTGGCCAATAATTGATTTTTTAAAACATGAACACTCTATCAAGTTTGTAATAGATCTGAGCTCTATTTTATCTCATATAAGAAAAGGTTCCCCAAGTTGTTTAAAAACTGAAATAGTTTCATATAAACATTTAAAATAATATATTAACAGATTTCTCTCCTCATGATTAAAATATTACTGTAGGCTGTAGTTACAAGGCAATTTAAAAGGGACATAACTATTGATAATAATCATTGCTATAAAGCACCCAATAGTTTTCTTTTTTTTCAATCTTAAAATCAGGTACAGTATGAAAGCAGAGACTAGAGGATGCACTATATACAGAAAGCTTAAATGCCGTGATCTGAAGTCTTTAATATCAAAAAGTATGAAGTTGTGGAATATGGGATCTTTCTTCAACTAGAGAATGAATGCCTAGCCTTCTATTTGATTTTAACACAACGGCTCTGTTTATTATAACCGTTTGTTACCATAAAAGTATAAACTGAAAGGTAGCAATGATGGGTGAGTGTAATATATTACATTAAATAAACTTGTCCTGTGCGCAGAACGTGGAAAACTCTGTTTACATTACAGTAAGCTGTTTTCTGCTGCATTTACAATTCTGCTGTGCAAATAAATTAAGGGGGCTTATGACAGCTCAATTTAGTTTATCTGGTCAAACCCCAAAGACATTATTACTAAATTTTAGTATATTTAACTCTATATAGGCATTTAGTAATGCAATAATCAAGCAAGTTTTTTTAAAGGAAAGTGTATTTTTGCTGATCATTTAATAAAAGAACAAAAGAAAATTACTAGATTAAAACCTGCAACGATCCAATCCAGCACTCATTAAACTTGCAAAGGAGGTGACGATAAAGGTCAATTTAAAAGCTTGTAGGAGAATTTAAAAATGGAAAGGTGGGTACTATTTAGAAAATGATTTTTATACTCTATTTCATTAATTGATCTAGGTAGCAACTTTGGTTTGGACCAAAAGTAAAAGTGCTAAGAGGTGAAATTTGCAGATGGTTCCAAATTCTCTTTTGTATTAAGTAGAATAGATGCGACTAAGATAAAAAATTAGTTATTTACACTCTTTACTGTACTTAAAGGTAAGATCTAATTTTCTCAGCTTTCTATTTAGGATGAATTGTCACTTTCTGGTGTGTGTGTGTGTGTGTGTGTGTGTGTGTGTGTGTGTGTGCATGTTGTGAGTGTGTATAAAATTGCATCATAGGGGCACTATAGCAAAGTGAAGTGGAAAGAGACATAGGTTTGGGAGAAGACCTAAATTTAAGTCCCTGCTTATTAGGAAGGTGACCACTTAAGCAATGTGAATTACTGGGGGTAGAATTCAGGCTTTCAAATTATGTTGTCTTAAATTAGAATTATATGGGTACTCTGGACCAGTTGACAATATAGGAATTGATACCACTGTCTTCAGCATCTTATGGCTGTTTTTGCACATTATTGTCTTTGTCAAGGACATATTTTGCTTTTTCTCCTCCCTGTGAGAGTCTTGTTATCCTTCTATGCTCATTTCAAGCATTCCTTCTAAAGTTTTTCTCCAAAGCATTTTTAGTTATCTCTTGCTTTAAAAATATTATTTGTTGATTGTAAATGTAACATAAGAACCTTGTGGAAAAATAAATATCTTAACTCCTTGAATTAGGAATAAATATCAATAGCATTTTGCTATATTTCCTTCCAGTTTTATTTTCTGCAAATTCATATTTCCCCTACAAAGAACAAAAAATAATAACAACAAAACCAACTTAGGAATTTATTTGTATACTTTTATACCTCTCAACATTAAATCATTTCCATTTTTTTGATATCTTTATTCTTATGAAACATGATTTGCAGATCTTCATAGTAGTTCATCACAGATTTATAGCATAATTAATGTAAAAGCTCCTCTTTTTTTGGCCATTGGGCTTCTTAAAATATTATAAGCAAAGCATGAAAACATTCTTATAAATTATTCTTGTACACATCTAATACTATTTCTGCAGGACAACTTCCTAGAATTCCTGGGCACATACTTTTTTTATACTTTTGAAATACATTGCCAAATGGGCCCCTAGAGAAATTGCATCATTCTGCACTTCTGCCAGCACTAGACAGCAATGACCATGTTCACTGAACAGGGTCATCCAGCTACATTTTAACAATTTATTTACCTGTCTTTCTCTGGCCACTAGACTACAAACACCTATGAGGCAAGAGCTGTATCTTACTCATTTTTAATACTGGAGTCTAGCATGGAGCCTGCCATGAAAAATAAGTGCTGAGTTAAAATTTGTAGAATGAATTATAGTTTTCTAGTTTGTGTCTATTCTTTTTATCTTATTTTTCTATATGTTGCTTCTTGTCAGTGACATTAAATAATATGAAATACTGCCATTTCTGCTACATCATTAAATTACCCTATGATTTCAGTATGTTAATTTTAGGACTGGTTTTGATTTAGTCTGGACGGATGATTTCCTTTACGACAACATTAGCAGTAGAGAGAATAAATATGGTTTTGAAATGTAAGTTTGTATTTACTCTACTTTCAATAGTAAGTAGTTGGAAATTTTTAGAAAAAAATTAATGACTCTAGGTATAAAAACACCTTTATAAACAAAAAAGCAGGACAGACTTTCTTGGCAATGCATGAGGGTCCCATGCTGGTTAAAATAGGTGTTTCATGTAACTCAGGTTTGCAAATGCTCACATTGGTTATATATTCAGTTCGTATTATTTGAAACTGTAAGATATTAATAACTTTCGTTGGTTAGGTATCCCTCCTTAAATTTTTTTATGCCATTCTTCTCAGCCACTATTGAGGTATGACTTACAAAACAGAGTATTTGTAGATCTGATCCTAAAAATTACATTATAGTGATGAACTAATACATAAAATCAGTGTTCAAGGAACAGGATCAGTTTTAAATTTGAGCATCATCTATTATAGTCCCAGTAAATGCCTAGTGAAGGCCAGGCATGGTGGCTTGTACCTGTAATGCCAGCTCTTTGGGAGGCCAAGACAGAAGAATCACTTGAGCCCAGGAGTTCAAGGCTGACACAAGCTATGATCATGACATTCCACTCCAGCCTGGGCAACACAGTGAGACCCCCATCTCCACAAAAAAAAATGTTAAAAACTTAGCCAGGTGTGGTGGCATGCATCTGTAGTCCTAGCAACTGAGGAGGCTGTGATGGGAGGATCACTTTAACCCAGGGATTGGAGGCTGAAGTGGGCTATGATCATGCCACTGCACATGAGGCTAGAGTGGGACCCATTCCTAAAACAAATCCGAATAATAAGAAATTCTCAGGGAACCAAGTACACTATAGTAGTCCGAATTTGAAGTAAATTAAAGCAGCTTATCTTTTATAATTCTATGGAATTAAATTTTTTAATTTTATCAGACAATACCAAGAGTTATTGTCAAGAACTAGTATTTAGGGAAGAAGAGAAGGATCAGGTCAAGAATATGGAGAGCTGGCATTGCAGGGTGTTCAGAGGACAGGCTCAGGAGCTAAGAATGGGGATTCAGAACCTGGTCTGGCTTTGAAGGGCCACTTCAGCTCTTGTGCCTCAGTTTCCCCATTGGTGTACCAGGAATAATAGTAGTACTCACTCCACTGGTACCATACAGATTAGATACATTCATACATGTAGAGCACTTGAAACTGTCTGGAATGTAATTTTTTAATCAGATTTTCAACTGAATATGGATTTCAAACTTTACAAAGATATTTTTAATAAATTTAACTTAATAACCAGTAGGGAAACATCCAGCCAAAGATGGGAAGAAATTTAAAAACACATCTTAACACAGAAATATTATTGAATGCAAAATATATAAGTAATTAAAAATGTACATATACATAAAATGTGTGATCTTGTTTTTCTAAATTTTATTACCTTGTATAACAGATTACTCTATTTTAGAATACCTATTTTATTATATTTTTAAATAGTTACTAATTTGATTAAAATACAATATATTTTTAAATTTAAAAAGGACTTTAAACAGACTATGCTGTATCTATAGTTCTTCTTACATTATATAATATTGCTGCTTAAATATACTATCCATAAAATATTATGTGCATCCTTTAAAAAATGGTGTTTATCCATTTCTTATAACTATCTAATGTATGCTGAAATCCTGTTGTTATAATTCGAGTACTTTATATATAAACTTCATTTAGGCCGCATGACAGCAAAAGCTATTCACATGTTAAAAGAGTTGTGAATATTTACTGACTGAATTATTTTTAACTTTGGTTTGGGTTCCCACTCATGTAACAGAAATCATCCCCCCATGTAGATGCCAATTCTAATCCGTATCTATAAAAATTTATGTTATTTATTATGAAGCAATTAATAGTCACTCTCATTACCCAACCACGAATATCTACAGCAATAAGTGGCTGGTGACAGTTCAGGAGGTTGAGACTGTAATGAGAAAAAGACCTCAGGAATTCTGGAAATTAATCGCTTCATTAAGCCCAGATTTTAAAGGTGGTTTTCAGTTTTAAAAATCTCTCCCTGAATAACCATCAAGCAGGATTCTAAGTACGTTCTAATACTTCCAATATGAATTTTCACTGCAACCAACAGATTTCATCAAGACATAAGCTTAGTGTAATAATGTAGGATCCATCCGAATCTATTGCTTGATGTCTCCAAACAAAGAATTAATGAATGTGTCAAATTCATTACCCAAAGGGAGTATAAATGGCAGCAGAACTGTAGATTAGTATCTGACAGTTATATTTAAAAAGAAACTCATTCCTATTCCAGAAAGCAGTGAAAGTTAAAAAGATAAAACATACTCTTTCTGTATTTAGGCTTGCTTCTAATTAAATGCTGGGGAATGAGATGAGAGACTAGGAGAGACTAGACATTTCAGCTCAGAAGCCCCTCAAACTTAAAGCTCAATACGCTGTCGTGAAGATAATTTGACTTCTCTGTTATATTTCACTTTTATTTACGAGGCATAAGGGAGAGTAAAACTTTAAACTAGTCATCTTTTATTCCTAGCTTACAATGCTTATCAATGCAAAATAATAGCTAATTCCGAATAACAAATGGAAATGAATTTGTTGCTATCTCGTGTGTTGTAGCTAAAGCTGAGCTAAAATGCCTATATTTAGAAATTGATTCATTTCTTTACATGTGGTTTAATCTAAATATTATGCCAGTGTCTACAAAAACATCTATGATATCTTAAATACTTGGCTACACCTTTATACAGTTGTGCAAATACATTTTCTGTCTTGTTAGAAACAAGACGCTGCCTCCTTGTATTTCCACACCCTTAACATGGATCTATTCCAAAATGAATGAACAAGTTTAGCTATTAAAAACGGAAGGATGCACATAGATATATATTATGCATTCTACTAGGCATTAATTAGGTATTCTATGAGACAATCTTAGATACTGCAAATATTCTAAAAGTTTTATTTTCATAAGCAAATATGTCTGTTGAGAAGCAGACCCCAAGGGGAAGGGAGTGTGAGTAGATGGAGAGAGCCTCAGAACCCCAACACGGGTGGCACCCAGTGAAGGGAGAGGGGAAGGAATGAAAGATGGGAGAGCCTCTGACTGCAGTGCAGTTAGGAGAAAGTCTTAGCCACGTTGATGGGAAGTGTATAATAGTAGGAAAAAGAATACTATGCAGCCATAAGCAATGAGTTTGTGTCCTTTGTAGGGAAATGGGTGAACCTGGAAACCATCATTCTCAGCAAATTGACAGAAGAACAGAAAACCAAACACTGTATTTTCTCTCATAGGCGGGTGGTGAACAATGAGAACACATGGGCACAGGGAGGTGAACATCACACACTGGGGTCTGTGGGGGGTAGGGGATTAGGGGAGGGACTGCAGTGGGCAGGGAGGTTGGGGAGGGATAACACTGGGAGAAACGCCTCGCGTAGGTGTTGGGAGAAGATAGAGGCAGCAAACCACCATGGCACATGTGTACCCATGCAACAGTCCTGCAAGATCTGCACATGTACCCCAGAACTTAAAGTACAATACAAAAATAAATTTAAAAAGTAAACTAATGGTTTTATCCTGCTGTACACTCAACAAACACATTCCTCAAATGTGTAGGGAGCTTTCCCCAAGCACCCAGCAGTTCTCTAGAGGACTCTGACTGGGGGGCCCTACAATTCAACTCAATTCTGACATGGTCCACCTAGAGCTAGTGGCGGGTTCCAGAGATGAAGGGCTTGGTCTCCAAAGACTGTCCCTCCATTCCAACGCCAATAGTAAGTCTGGGCTTTTGGAGCTTCTGGTAATTATACACTGGGGGTTCCCAGGACCTGCCTTTTGAGATTAATTATTTGCTGGATTGGCTCATGGGACTCATGGAAATGCTCTGCTTATGTTTACCCGTTTTTTTAAATGAAGCAGATGAACAGCCAGATAGAAGAGATGCACAGGACAAACGGTGGAGGAAGCAGGGGATGAGGAGTTTCCAGGCCCTCTCCAGGCAAGCCACCCCCGCAGCACCTGGAAGGTTTTGAGCCCTGTCCTTTTGGGTTTTTTTTTGTGAAGGTTCATTCTTTAGGCATCATCTGTTCAACCCCTGGCCATTGGTGATCAACTCAATGCTCAGTGCCTCTCTCTTCTCCAGAGGTCAGGGGGTGGGGTTAAAAGTTCCCATCCTCTAATCACACATTTGGGTACCCTGGCAACAGGCCAGTGCTAAGTCTCCTTGATCTTTAAGCCATCAGTCATCTCATTAGGATGCAGAAAGACACCGTGCTTTGTAGATTCACAGGTTGTAGGAGCTGTGTGCAAGGCATGGGAGAGGCCAAATACAATTATGTACCATAGACCATTGTTTTCCTTAACTACAGACCGAGATAACTATAGAGGCCCCATAGGATTATAACAGAGCTAAAAAGTTTCTGTCACTTAGTAACATGGTAGCAGCCACTCACTACCCATGCCTGTGGTGAAGCTGGTGTAGACAAAGCTGTGGTACCGGCTGTATAGAAGTGTAGCACATCGAATTATGTGTAGTATATAATCCTTGATGATAAATTATTACTTCACTGGCTTATGTATTTACTATGCTCTGTATTTTTAATTGTTAGAGTATACACTTTCTACTTACTTTTTTTTTAAGTTAACTGTAAAACAACCTCAGGTAGGTCCCCAAGGGTGTGTTCCAGAAGAATGCATCATTACCATAGGAGATGAAAGTTCCATGCATGTTCACTGTCCCTGAAGGCCATCCAGGGAAACAAGGTGTAGAGGTGGAAGACAGTGGCGTAATGACACTGACCCTTTGTAGGTAGGCCTACAAATTTATTTTAGTTTTTATTTATTTTAGTTTATATTTTAGTTTTTAACCTTTAAAAACTGAAAGCTTACAAATAGAAGAAAAGCTTATAGAATAAGGGAATAAAGAAACAGTATTTTTGTGTAGTTGTATCATGTGTTTGTGTTTAACCTGTGTGTTATTACAAGTGAGTCAAAAATTTAAAGACTTAAAAAGCTTATAAAGTCAAAATGTTACAATAAGCTAAGGTTAATTTTATTACTGAAAGAAGATAAAAATTGTAAATAAATTGAGTGTAGCCTGAGTGTACACTGTTTAGAGTCTGCGGCAGGATACTGTCACGTCCCAGGCCTTCGCATCCACTCAGCACTCACTCACTGTTACCGAAACACCAGAGGCTTGGTCTAGGTCCTGCTGCTTGCTGCACAGAAAGCCAGTCACTGGGATGACAAGCACTGACAAGGAAGAAGGCTTTAATCAGGTGCTGCAGACCAGGAGATGGTAGCTCAGCCTCCAATCCATTTTCCTGACTAACTAAAACTAGGGGTTTACTGGCCAGGCGCCATGGCTCACACCTGTAATCTCAGTACTTTGGGAGGCTGAGGTGGTGGATCACCTCAATGTTGGCACAATGACGGAATCACCTCGGGAGGTATTTCTCAGAATGTATCCTGGTCGTTAGTGATGTGTGACTGTATGTATTTCTTATAATGGAACAGGCAGTCTCCACGCCAAAGTGGTGGACAGAAATAGCCTGATCAGGGTACCCTGCCATCCTGATCCCTGGCTGAGGGCATCCAGGGTGGGGCATTTGGGACTGGGAATGTGGAAGAGAGTATGGTCGGGCATGAACACCACACTGGATCAAAAAGTACAACAGCTTGAGGCTCTCAGACAACTGCCCTTCCCAGAGCAGGTTTTATTGAAGAGAGCTCTGAGCAGAAACCATTATGGCCATTTTACTGACCCATCTATACAAATTAAACCAGCTGGGTGGGGTGGCTCATGCCTGTAATCCCAACACTTTGGTAGGCCGAGACAGGTGGATCACAAGGTCAGGAGTTCAAGACCAGCCTGGGCAAGATGGTGAAATCCCATCTGTACTAAAAAATACAAAAATTAGCTGAGCAGGGTAGCATGTGCCTGTAATCCCAGCTACTTGGGAGGCTGAAGCAGAGAATTGCTTAAACCCAGGAGCTGGAGGTTGAAGTGAGCCAAGATCATGCCACGGCACTCTAGCCTGAGTAACAGAGTGAAACTCCATCTCAAATTAAAAAAAAATAATTAAAAATTATTCTACAGGAGCAGCAATTGAACGTTTATCTACCTTTCACTTCTTTACTATCTGCTTGAAGATGTGCATCTCCATTTTGTGGTCAGGTGTCTTAAGTCTCAGCCATTCCAGTTCTGAGGGCAAGATAGATGAACAGCTTGCTGCTGTCATTCCCTGGAAATCCTCAGCCAGATGCATCTTCGACGTTTGCATCATCCTTTCTCGGGTCAAACCAGTGAAGGCATGGTCCCTACGCCCAGGTCCCTACTGGTCCCTTTCTTTGTATGACCACAGGCAGGTCACTTAACCTTTTAAGCCTCTGTTTTCTCAACTGTGAACTGGGAATAATAATAGAGTCAAGGGCTGACAGTCAGGATTTGATGAAAGGACACATATAAACCTCTCAATATGATGCTTGGCATATGCTAAGCAACCTAAGATGTTAGCAGTTTTTATTGGGAGTGTAATTTTTTAGTGTTCTTGTGTTATCTGTACAGTTTACATTCCAGGAAAAAAAAACACATTGGTATATGTATTTCTTTATTTGTGTTGACAGGCTTTATTTTGAGAGCTCTAATTATAATTATATCCTTCAATTTAGTAAGTATAGTATATATGGTATCAGAGCCTATAAAACAGCAAATTAGGTACTTTCTTGTCTAGTGCTGTAGATTTTAAACTCAGAGTTTTGTCTATTTGTAAGCAAAGCCATAGTTCCAAAATGTGTAATAAGATTTCATATTTCTGAAGAACAAAATAAATGTTGAGGGCTTTGGAGTGGATAAAAGCAAGCAAGTTACCTGTTTAGACTGAGGCCAGCACACCCATGCCTCAGAAGTGTGCAGTTTCATAATCAAGAAGTGATACATTTGCTACTTTTGTTTCCCTGTGAAAAACACTCATCATAAAATTATGAACTGTTTAAGAATGCTTTTGATGGATATGAGAAAATTAAAGTGGTTTAAGAAGGAGAGTATAAACTAAATTAAAGGATGGGATCAAATATGGTTTAGGATGTGGCTCCAAACCAAGTAATTTGTGAAATGGTTTCATCACTCGTTTCTGTCGATGAAAGAAATTGTTTCTTACTAGAGGGTACAAATTTGTGGGTTTCGATTCAGTATCAGTTATGCCACACTTGTGTTGTCCTGGAAAGTGACTGCCACAGTGATAGTTGAAGATTTGTAGTTCCAGATAAAGTGTTCTCAAGAAGCTTACATTGAAGTTGGGAAAAGAAAGGAAAAGAAGAGAATAGGTAATACAAGAGACTACATACGAAAAGGACAGAACATATAGTATGTTAGGTGGTGGCAAACATTATCAAGAAAAATGAAACCGAGAAAAAGGCCTTGTTTTTAACGTGAATGGGTCACCAGAAACTTTTACCTACTAATTATCTACTTCATAATGAACAGATGTGACTGCGTTTCCAGGCACACTCAAGCCACTGGATACAAAGCCCATATTTTGAAGATGACTGCCTCCTGTGTTTCGGGAAGTGGTGGGTGTCTAGGAAGCAGAGCTAAATGTGTGATCAGGGCTGTATTGGTGTGGTTTCAACCAAGAAATAGAGCAGATTGCAGATAAAAAGAAATCTATTGCTTATTCCAAAATGGAAGTCCCTACTATCTTAGTACTAAACTGATAAATTTAAATGCTGAGTATATTTAAAACCAATGTAGGAATGGAGATCTATAGATAAAGTGAAGCATAATAATTAAGGTAATAAGGCATATTATGTCTAAATCCCACAAGGTATCATAAATGTACAAGCTTTATAATCCAAACCATTTGATTCTTGAATGCATTTTGAAGGAATTTTCAAACTTCATAAATATTTGATTTATAAGATACTTCTTTTTAGCCTGCATTAGTTTTTAACTGTACAAAATTCTCATCAGAAACATTAAGAAAATTAACTCGATACTGTTATGGACATAATGACCACAGACTCAAAACCCTGAAATAGAACCCTGCACTTTGCTGCTCATCTGAATGCAGAAAGAAGAAACAGGAGAAGCCCCATCAGGGTGTAACTCGTCCGGCTACTTGCCCCTTAGATGTACAGGTCTTGCTTACTCCGTTTATACTGAAATGGCCCATCGTGTTGAACAAAGCTGTAGGAGTCTCTTGAAAAGAATTGTTTTCACTGTAATTAGGTCTCATTCCCAACCATTAACTGCTCTTCTCCCCCAGGTGGTCAAGGTTTCCAGATTTCTTGTGACACAGGGAAGAGTTGGACTGGAGATTTTATGACATAGGCCAGTGGCTAGAATAATATTCGCAAAGAAGTATCATGGAGTTTAACTATCATCTTGACTCTGGAGTCCTTTTTGTCCCCAAAACTAACTGAAAAATCAAGTACCTACTTTCAAATAAATAATAGTCATAAGGAAAACCAAGGAAAAAATATAAAAAAATCATTTATATTTATTTTGCTACATTTTCTACTCGTATTTTAACAAAATATGGCTGAAAATACATTGGATTTAAAAGTAACTGTAAGAACATGTTTAATCTCCTTACATGTCCTTATACCCTGTATAAGGGAATCTTCAAAGGAATCTATATTATTATTACTTACATTTCATTTGATTTTCATATTAATATCATCCTTAGAATCCTTATTTTGCTTTAAGCACTAGTTTGTAAGAGGAACGGTTATAAGGAGGAAAGTGAGTTCCACTGCATGCTATACAGCTGCAGTAAAGATTGATAATTATACTTAAATGAAAGCAACATTCACTAATAGATATGGCTTTATTTTAGCTTTTAGAAAACATTGTTTGGAGTAAGAGGATGGGTAGTACTCTGAGGTCCTTCTTCCCCAACCTAGAATTATTTTAAGACAGTTGATAGTTTTGTCTACCAATGCCATAAAGCAAATCTTAGTGGTGAGAGAGCTTTTGACATTTTCTCCAAAAGATTCTTATTAAAAGTAATGTCCACATACTCTTAAGAAGTAATGTAAATGCATTAACAGATGGGATTTTGAGATTAGCTAGCTGTCTCCTAAAAGCTGTCAACCTTTGAAGTACTCATTTTTATTTAATAAATAATTATCACGCATTAACTGTATGTCAGGGCCTGTTCAGGGGCTTTACCCACACTAATTTGACTGTCTTAACCCCCTCCTCTGTGGAAGATACCGAGGGAGAAATCTAGACACAGACTGCTTATGTAACTGCACAAAGTTACATGGCTAATAAATGGCCAAACTGAGATTCAAACAAATATAGTCTGGCTCCAGAACAGGTTATGAACAGGAAATGTGCTTGCAACAGAAGCATTGGCTATTTATCCATGAGCTTGTAAGAAAGCATAAGGAGTATGTATTGAAGAAGAATGGAAAGGTTCAACATGAAAGACACCTCTTTTTTACAGAGAGTAAAAAGTGGGCCTTTTGGACTTCTCTGCCTTCTCTTGAGTATGGGATTCTACTCCTGTTTTTTTCCCATCATAATTTAAGGATTGGTGCCTGTTGCTAAGAAGTTCCAGGGTATTAAGCAGAGTGCTGATGACATCTTCTCTTATTAGGAGGTAGATTTGCTGCCAAACTCCACCCCAGCAGGGTTGGTGTCCAGTGAAAGAAACTGGTGGGTTGGTTTTAATCCAAGGCTGGATTTATATTATTTTTTTCTCTTTCATTATTGCTCTAGCAATTCTCCTCTTTCTATATTACTCATTCTTGTATCTAAGGAAGATATTCTTCCTTAACCTACTATAATTCCTTTGAATTAAAATCTACACACCTTCTTTCAAAGAAGATTTAAGGTGATACTCAAAACGACGTGAAGTACAACACAGCAAGATTAATCTAGATAAGGAAAATAATGATATAAAAATTAGCAGAAGCTAACGATGAATTAATACTATTACTTTTCATGTATATTTAGAAATGATGGGAAACAAATGGAATTATAGTCTTTGAGTGATCAACACAAAAAAAGGAAAATATAAGGTAAAATGCAGTGTTCTTCAGGTTAGGAAAGATTCTTGGACAAATGTATAGTAATTCCTATGCTTCAGAGAGAAACTTCCATAGTTCTTCGTAAACAGAGATTGTGTGAAGTGTAATGAGTATCATCTGCAATACTCACAGCAAATATGAAAGAGAAATTCAGTAGACTTTCTTAAAATGACCTCCATTGGGGTCTACAGCCTAATATTCAAGAAAAACACAACACAGTAATTCTAAGGGGCCAACGTGATGGGGTCCATGGATGCAGCTCATTACTACTTTCCTTCATGGCTCTTTACATGTATCTTTCTTCTGTTCTGTGTCTGTTTAACACAGATTCTACACAAGCAAACCTTAGACTGATAATGTGCTTATGTGCGTGTATGCATCTACGCAAAGAAAGCAAAAAGACAATCATTCCCTTGACAGGATGAGCCCCTTGGGTGGTATCGCTAGTTGATTGGCAGTGTAAATTTACCCAGCAAATGCAAACATGTGTCCTTTCCCCCCAGAGATTGCTAATACCTTCTATCCCATTTTCTACCTGTTCCTCAGCACCGAGGAACAAGGACATCAGGATGTCAGTATGTGCCATCTCCTCCTGTCTCCTCTGGGGCATGACGGTTGGTTACATTCTACCTTCCTTTCCTTTATCATCTATCTCCCTTCTGACTGGCTCTCTTTCCCTCAGCATTCCAATTCTCTCCCACTTTCAAAAAGCAAGTAAGTAAAGTGATAGGAAAAAATGACCTTCCAATGGCCTTATCCTGAGAGAAGTAATACCACTTCTTTCAGCTGGGTATAAATATTATTTTTAAAAAGTTATCTTTAATTTACTTATGGGTTGAATTTCTGTTTCCTGCATTCCTTTAACTGATACATAATTGTAATTTTTTATATTTTTCTCTGAAACATAAAATGTCTAAATGCTGAGTTTGCTTAAAGTGAGAATGTTGGTGATTTGGAGATAATTATTAAATTTGAAAACTGAGGATACATTCATTTGATTTTCCACAAGCAGTTTTATTTGAACGGAAGTGTTTTCCTTTTCATTATATAAATTTGGGAGTTTGTAGAAAATGTCCCCTGGGTTATACCAGGTTAGTCATGTTGACAAGAACCAGTTTTTGTTATCCAAAGTTGACAATATGTTTTAAAAGTCGTGATTCTGAATCTTCGTGATCAAAGTAAAAAAATAAATAAATAAACGCAAAGAACTTTTCCTATTGTTGTTCTTTGGCCAGAACATAAATACTTTTCTGTTTTGTTTTAATAAGATGAAGCATCCCAGGGATATAAAAAACAGCATTTTCTTTTGCACGTTCACACTTTTACAGATGCCTGTAGGGTATGTGTAAAAATAATTTGACTAGAAGTTAACTTTTCAGGCAGATTAGGATGTCAAAATCGATGATTAATATCAAATTACCCACAAATGCTATAAAATAAATAATTTAAAAATTTATAAAATAAAGTCTTAGGGCCGGGCACGATGGCTCAAGCCTGTAATCCCAGCACTTTGGGAGGCCGAGGCAGGTGGATCATGAGGTCAAGAGATTGAGACCATCCTGGTCAACATGGTGAAACCCCGTCTCTTCTCAAAATACAAAAAATTAGCTGGGCATGGTGACGCGTGCCTGTAATCCCAGCTACTCAGGAGGCTGAGTCAGGAGAATTGCCTGAACCCAGGAGGCAGAGGTTGCGGTGAGCCAAGGTCACGCCATTGCACTCCAGCCTGGGTAACAAGAGCGAAACTCCATCTCAAAAGAAAAAATAAATAAATAAAGTCTTAGATTTACTTTCTGTACATACACCTTGTTTGAAGCTACAAACAATTTTGTGAGATTTTAGAGTCCTAGCTCATTTACTTAACAACTGTTTCTGCAGCTTTTTTCTTGATACATCACATTATATCAACACACAGTTTTAAAATTCCGTGGTGTGAAGTACTTACACTGTTAGTTCAGACATTTTATAGAATCAATTTTGGACATTTGTTGTTACATAACTCATAGTTCAACTTAACAAAATTAATCTCTGATCACCAGTCAGCAAATATGTAAGGGGGGAAAATTTATAAGTCCTAATTTCTAGAAAAGGCAGTTTACTTTATGTAGCTAAAAATGTATGGCTTAATTTTTATATTAAACCAGACTGTATATAACTAATCAGTTGAACAACGTAGATGGCAACTAGAGGAATACTCAGACCTCCCTTATAATGGTTTTGAGGATGAGATGAATAATAGGAAGCACCTGGCGCAGAGTTTGGCGTTTCGTAGATACTGAAAGCAAGCCAATAAATGGGTACATAACCACAGATTATATTAGTACTGTGGTTGTATTTTCAAACCAAGGTCAGAATGTTTTGCGATATAGAATCTAATTGTCATGCGTTGTCCCAGTGAGTCTGAAAGGGTGTGTCCTGAACGACTTTCCACAAGCAGCTTTATTCGAACAGAAGTGTGAAGTCCGCTCACTTCACAGTAGCACATCCTCATTCTCCTTATCCCTCTCTGATCATTCTTTTGCCCTTTCCCCGCAGGAACTGTGCATCTCTGCTCTCTCACTCTAATTCCTGACTAGACTCAAAGCACCTTAGATGAGCTTTTGGGACCCAAGATGTCTCAGTTTTAACCTGTCACTGCTGTCTTGATCTTTTTTATTTCTTTTTAATGGTATTTGTTTTTTCTAGTTATTCGATTGATACATTTTCAAAGGAAATTGTGAGAATACAGGAATATGTAAAGAAAGGAAGTAGAACTCATAATCCCCATAATTATTAACTGTTAACATTTAGGTATTTTTCCTATCTTTATTCCCTTTTTTTTCCTAATACATTTTTAATACACTTCTAAGGCATTTTTTCTAATACGTCATTTTCTAATACATCATTGTTGACTGAAGGTCCGATGCGATATGACGGATGAGTACAACTTATGCATCTTGCTTTAACTGAAACCTCTTGCTCACTGATTGCCCTCCCCATTTTCTCCTCCCCGCAGCTCCTCGCAACCACAATTCTACTCATTGATTCTATGAATTTCACAATTTTGTAGACTTCATATAAATAAAATCATGCAGTATTGATCTTTCTTAAATATTACTTTCACGATCACTCGGCAGATAAAATTTCGGCTCTCAGCCGCGTGTGGTGGCTCACTCCTGTAATCCTAGCATTTTGGGAGGCCGAGGTCAGAGGATCACTTGAGGTCAGGAGTTTAAGACCAGCCTAGCCAACATGACAAAAGCCCATATCTACTGAAAATACAAAAATAAAAATAAAAAAATTAGCCTGGTATGGTGGCGCACGCCTCTGGTCTCAGCCACTCGGGAGGCTGAGGTGTGAGAATCACTTGAACCTGAGAGGCGGAGGTTGCAGTGAGCCAAGATAGCGCCACTGCACTCCAGCCTGGGTGACAGAGCGAGACCCTGTAACAATAACAACAACAACAATTTAGCTCTCACTTGTCTGCCCTTACAATTAGAATCAAAAACACTGTGAATCTTGTTTTCCACTTCTCATCGTCACGCCTTCTCTATTTCTGTCTGGCTTTTCCACTTCCCATGGTGAACTGTGCATCCCATGACTGGGAATTCATTCTAGCCTCCATTTCCGTGAGGGCATTTCTCCCTTGTCTGGAATGCCCTCTGTTTCATCCGCTAAGTCATAAACAGTCGTAAACAATGCTACTCTGCTGTCATATAAGCATACTTGAAGTTTTATGTTTATTTCTAGGTACGATGGATTAAAGTCACAAGCTATTTGACATTCTTTCCATAAAGAGGTGATGCTGCTGTCCCCTACCCTTGCATATGGGCAGACTCTGGAATGCTCTGGGATAGAGCAGGAAGGACACTGGACCAGTTTCCAGTCCTGGGACTCAAGTGACGGGCAATTTCTGCCTTCTTTCCCCTGGAGCTTTCATTCCTGATGTGCCAACCCACCCCATAAAATGTCTGACTACCCTGAGATGGTCCTGTTCTCTTTTATTAAAGCCCTGCCATGGTTCTTGTCTTTTATTTATTTATTTATTTATTTATTTATTTATTTATTTATTTATTTATTTTTTTTTTGAGACGGAGTTTCGCTCTTGTTACCCAGGCTGGAGTGCAATGGCCCGATCTCGGCTCACTGCAACCTCCGCCTCCTGGGTTCAGGCAATTCTCCCGCCTCAGCCTCCCGAGTAGCTGGGATTACAGGCACGCGCCACCGGGCCCAGTTAATTTTTTAATCTTTAGTAGAGACGGGGTTTCACCATGTTGACCAGGATGGTCTCGATCTGTTGACCTCGTGATCCACCCGCCTCGGCCTCCCAAAGTGCTGGGATTACAGGCTTGAGCCACCGCGCCCGGCCTATTTATGTTTTCTTTTGAGACTTTCCCTAAAGCAGTCATCTCCAAAGTAGGATGTAAAAAATAATCTATTTGAGTGTAGCAAGTAAATATCATAGTTTGTGATGCCATGTATTATTGTTACATAATTTAAAATTGCTATTTGGTTCCTCATGTACTTGATACTAGTAAATAATTTGTAACATGTGCTTGCATTTATATATAAAAATGCATATATTTGAGATACGTTCATAAATATTTTTAATGATAGAGTTGCTTTGTTCAAAATTCCAAAATCCAGGGGCCTAAACCACCCTAAACGTGTGTGTGTGTGTGTGTGTGTGTGTGTGTGTGTGTTTGTTCCTGTGCGTCCTAAAAGAAGAGGTGTAATTAATATCTAGTGTAGCCTTGCAAGTCCCTGAAATATACAGAATGCACGAATAAAAGAGAGATGAGCCAAAGTCTCTCCATGGAGAATTCAAAATCTGTGCCTCTCATTTGATTTATTTTTCAAAAATCTAATTCAATTTTTTTAGGTGTCTACAAAATGTTTTATGTAAATGTCTATTAATAAGATTAAGATATAAAATGGAGGTAATGATGTTTTCTAAGCTTTATTTAAACAGAGTTCAAATCTATGAAGCATTCATGGTTAGGCTAGTCTTGCTGATATAAAAGATTTTCGTCTCTTAGTTCACAGAGAGTTTATTGTCTGTGTTCTCTGGGGGTAAGTGAGGTAACAAGGAGAACTTTCTGGGCTTATGAGATAGCAAAGAAAAGCAAAGATCTGGAAATGGCATGAGACATTTATAATCTGTTAAGTTAGTCTTTTTGGCTACAACATAAGATATGTGTAAAGAAAAATTCAAACTAAAATTTTAAGGATGAAATAGGAATAAAAAGCCTTGAATGATAGATAGGGCGAAGAGTTGAAATATTCCTCCATAGGCAGAGTGGTTTTTTGACACAGCCAAGCAGACAGCTTAGAAAGATGTCAATATAGCACTGACGGGGGCTTGCTCTTCAGTTTCTCTGTGATGCGATCTTGCCTTTGTTTGCCATCAGTAACACTGTGTCTGTCTTCCCTTCCATGCAAACCAGAAACTGTATAAAATGACAGGTCACTGCCTTAACTTCTGTATCTTCATGGTCCATGATTTAGGTTCAGGTAATTCCTTATCATATAATTCCAAACTTTTGAATCTGAGTGCTAAAACCTACAGTTGACCCTCAAACAATGTGGGTTTGAACTGCATGGGTTCACTTATGTGAGAATGTTTTCAGTACAGTTATACAAAGTGTGTGAAAGTTACATCTCTCCTGCTTCTCCTTCTACTTCCCCTACCTCTCCACTTCTGCTATCCAAAGACAGCAAGACCAACCCCTCCTCTTCCTCCTCAGTCTACTCAACAGGAATACCTGGAGGATGAAAGTGTGATGATCCATTTATTGATTGTCCATTTATGATGATCCATTTCCTTTTTTCTTTGTTTCTTTTAAGACAGTCTTGCTTTGTCACCCAGACTGGAGTGAAGTGATGTGATCTCGGCTCACTGCAACCTCCACCTCCCAGTTTCAAGCAATCCTCCTGCCTCAGCCTCCCGAGTAGCTAAGATTACAGGACCCACTACCATGCCCGGCTAAATTTTGTATTTTTAGTAGAGACAAGGTTTTGCCATGTTGGTCAGGGTGGTTTCGAATTCCTAACTTCAGGTTATCCACCTGCCTCAGCCTCCCATAGTGTTGGGATTACACGTGTGAGCTACCACGCCTGGCCCATTTTCATTTAATGAAAAGAAAATATCTCTTCTTTTTCTTATGATTTTCTTAGTAACTTTTTTTCCCTCTAGCTTACCTTACTGTCAGAATACAGTATATAGAATGTGTAACAAACAAAATATGTGATAGTCGATGATTTGTGATATCAGTAAGGCTTCTGCTCAAAAATAAAGAATAGTTAAGTTGCAGGGAACTCAAAAGTGATACATATATTTAAATTAAAAGTTACATGTGCAGGGGGTTACCACCTCTAACTCCCACATTATTTAAAGATCAACTGTATTTCTAAAAAGATGTTTTCTTAATTTTCAATTATTATGTAATATTATATTATAATAATTTTATATAGATGGGATCTTTCTCTGTTGGCCAGGCTGGTCTCAAACTCTGGGCCTCTAGCAATCTTCCTGCCTCAGCCTCCCGAAGTGTTTGAATTACAGGCATGAGCCATCATATCTAGCTGCATTTAGTATTTTTAATTATAAATTAAATTATATTGTTTAAATTAATTAAATTAAATTATATGATTATAAATTACACATCTATTAATTTTGGTACGTAAAAATCCTATAATATTTATGCTACTATCTGTATTACACAAATGAGGAAACTAAGAGGTTTCAATCAGTGTCTCATCATCACCTACATGATGAAATACAGAAGTGGGAGTAAAGTTCAGGTTTCTGGACTCCTCCCTTTGTGCCTTACCTAGTCACTCTTTTTTTTTTTTTTTTTTTTTTGAGCCGAAGTTTTGCTCTTGTTTACCCTGGCTGGAGTGCAATGGCGCAATCTCGGCTCACCGCAACCTCTGCCTACTGGGTTCAGGCAATTCTCCTGCCTCAGCCTCCCGAGTAGCTGGGATTACAGGCACGCACCACCATGCCCAGCTAATTTTTTGTATTTGTAGTAGAGACGGGGTTTCACCATGTTGACCAGGATGGTCTCGATCTCTTGACCTTGTGATCCACCCGCCTCGGCCTCCCAAAGTGCTGGGATTACAGGCGTGAGAACTAGTCAGTCTTAAAGCTACTATCATCCTGGAGTAAGACCAAATACACTGACGTTTTCTCTGGTTATTTTGTATTTGTTCTTCAGTATCATACACTTAGCAATTAAGAAAGTGACCCCATCATTTTAAGAATTCCATCCTTAGGGACTTCAAACAAACTTCACACATTGAAATTGAGTGCTTGTTTTTCCTTTTTAAAATTGTATTTGTTTTAAATTCTCTGTGAGGAACAGGCTTCAGTCATGACTGAACGAGTAGAGATCATTTGGTGTAAACGCGTCTAGTTCTTAAGCAAGAGATAAACAGACGTTTAAAAATGGGGTATGGGATTGCTGTGTAGTGGACATATTCTGTAAGCTTACATACCAGCTTTATTTAAATTTGTGCAGCTATAGTGCCGTCACTGAATCACACACACGTTTTTGATGAGATCATTCAAATCTTCGGTTAAAGTGAGTTATGATTAATGTCATGCTTTTTTCTTGCTTGGTGGGTTGGATCACTTTTATTTTCTGTATTTTCCGAGTGTCATCCTTAAAATAGAATTCATCATTTTCTCCACCAATTTTCCCTACCCCTCCCAATGTTATTCCAAGAGGAAAAGATGACAAAATGTGATCATTTGTCTTCTCAGAGTCTGAGGGTGTTAAGGAGCTCAGAGTGCGAAAACAGATGGAATTAAGCTAAAACCACATGGCCCTTACACTTTCTTCTTTAAAAAGCTCCAAAACTTAGTCTTAGTAATGGAATAGGCTTTGATATCTTTGTGAAAGGCATATATAAATCTCTGCTTCTCCATACTCTGACTCACTCACTGTTGTCCCAGGGTTCAAAACATCCATTTTGGATCAGTCATTGAGAAATGCTCAGTAGACTTTCCCTGAAATGTGGCCATGATTTTTTTATTGATAAGACTAACAAGATATATCAAGTTATAAGATGATTACTAATGTTTATCAGAAGCTTTTGACTTTTGAAAAAATAGAGATGTCCTCATTTGCCTTTACTCTTGGAATATGTTTCTACCATTATAATGGTAAATGCATATTTTCTATGAGTAATGACTCAGTATGTACTTATTTTAAAGTATAATTTTTCTTCCTTGGAAAATTAAATTTGCTGAAGTTAATGTTTGGCATTATGTTTTTGGCAAAATGAAGGTGATGGTTGCCAATCCTATATGAATGAAATTTTCTATTTTAGGAGGAATTTTTGTTAACTTCTAGAAACAGCAGTCAGGTCTCTAAATTCTATGCTTTAGATGGTGCACTCAAGTATTTAGAGCAATACCATTTTACTGTTTAGCATTTGACATATTGAAATTTAAAACAGTGAAAATTATATGTTAGTCCTATGATTTTCTCTTTGAATTTATTGTCATAATATGCTTTAAATGATTCATTTGTTATGACTTTGTATCTTCTTATGTACTAAAACCATTGCAAGCATTCAGCATGACCCTGAACTCAGGCATCTGCTATGTGGCTCCCTCAGGTCACTCTCCTAGCCAAGTTGGGAAAGATATGACTAGAAGTTCAAATAAAACAGGAGATAATGCTACACAAGGGGAATAAATCCATTAGCAGATAATTATCAGTAAATAATATCAATAGACTAATATATTTCTACAAAAGGAAAAATTATGCTGAATTTTATAGACACCAGAATTCACAAGGGAATTCTGTGATGGTCCTTAATTCATATAAAAGGCAAGTGGAGAAGAATATAAATTATACTAAATGTCAGAATGCCTGAGTTCTAGTCTGCAGTTCATGTCTATCCAACAAGGAAATCTAGATTATTTATTCAACCTGGTCTCAGATCTATGCCTTTGAAATTAGTTTATTTTATAGGATTATTACAGAGGGGCAGATGACACAATCTATATTAAAGTGCTTTTCACTTTTCTGTTTCCACCCAGAATTGATCATACCTGTGTGTCTCTGTCCCCTCCTCCCATACCTTGTGTGTACAATTTATTAAACCCACTCAATTTTAAGTGTTTCTCTTCCTGTTGGACTGTGAGCTCCCAAAGGTCTGTATGTTAATCTTCTTGGTATCCTCAACACCTGGCACATAGAAGGTTTTTGAACAAATGCACATTTGAGGAACAAACATTTTCACAATCGTTACTACCACATGAAAGTCTTCAACCTGATGGTTAGTTGTAGGGGCTATATTTTAGACACAGCCTTGAGCACTTTGTTTTTTTTGAAATGGAATCTCACTCTGTCACCCAGAGTGCAGTGGCTTGGTCTCTGTTCACTGCAACCTCCACCTCCCGGGTTCAAGTGATTCTCCTGCCTCAAACTCCTGAGTAGCTGAGATTATAGGCACCCACCACTATGCCTGGCTAATTTTTGTATTTTTAATAGAGATGGAGTTTCACTGTGTTGGCCAGGCTGGTCTTGAACTCTTGACCTCAGGTGATCTGCCTGCCTCGGTCTCTCAAAGTGCTGGGATTACAGGCGTGAGCCACCGCGCCTGACCAGCCTTGAGCACTTTCTCAGATTCCTTGGACAGCGTCCTTCTTTTCAAAAGCACCATGCATTTCCCTGACTTAATGCTCACCTCCTTGCCTAGCTCTTTGAACTGGCTGGAGTCTCAGGTGAAGCCCTACGTTTATGTCACCTTTACACCCTACCCACTGAGCCCTACCTGTGCCATTCAACCTGTAGGAGACAGAATATTGGTCCCTAAAGTATATGTCCAAGTCGTAACCTCTAGTACCTGTGAATGTGAACACATTTGGAAGTAGAGGTTTTGCAGATGGAATTAAAGATCTTGAGATTAGATCATCCTGGATTTAGGTTGGGACCTTAATGCCAAAGACAGTGTTATTGTAAGAGAAAGTGGAGGGAGATTTGAGACCCAAGGGAAAGCACAGAGGAGAAGGTGATGTGAAGATGGGAGCATACAGCGACGCCACTGGAAGCCAAGGAACACTAGGGGTGGCCGGCAACCTCCAAAAGCTGAGAGAATGTAGGACAGATTCTCCCTGAGAACTCCGGAAGAAACCACGAGTGCCCACACTTTGATTTCGGAGCTTGGGCCACCAGTGCTGGGAAAAGATACATCTCTTGTTTTAAGCCAACCCGTTTGTGGTAGTTTGCTGTGGCAGCCCTAGTAGAAGAATACATATCCCTCCACTCTTTTATGGAAAATGTTACCCTGTGGGCCTTGGATCTGGGTTGTGGCCAGGGAAGCAACCCAGAACAGCAGAGGTGTTAACACGCTGTGGTATGAACCTTAACCAATTGCAAAGAGGAGAGAGCCAGTCTAACAGTTTCCTCTGCCTTCCTCCTTGGACTATGCCACAGTGTCATTTCCTCCTGCAGTCTCTCCAGGAAAGCCTCAGTGCCCACCGGTCACATCTGTCTAGCCCGCTGCATTCTTTCTTCCCAGGTCACTGTGTAGTAGAAGCCAGTACATCGCATCACATCACATGGCATTGTTTTGTGGTTTTATGTTGACTCATTTCCTTTTCTCCTCTCACTGTTGCCATCCTCAAATTGCACCTCCCCAATTAAGTGTCAGTATTTTTTTTTAAATCTTGCTCCAGGCTCTGGTTTATAGAAGACTTGGCTAAAGAAGCCCATGGATTAAGTTCAAGAATTATAAAGAGGCTTTACTTTTTTATTACATTCACTTCCTGCAAAATTTCTGCTGAAATAAAACATTTTCCAGTGGAAACAATCTTCAGGGCCTGAGTTTCCAGCCTAGTATCAAATCGAGCATTTATAGAAACAAGATTTCCTGCTACATATACAAAAACTGTGTATCTTTCTAATCTCTTAAATAATTCTAAGAAATGGTCATAAATTCGCTGTGTTAATTATGTGAGATAATGAATCACTAATTGTCTTTTGAAGAATTTCAAAATAACTTATGTGTTTATGATAGTAAATTTTAGTTAAGTATTTCACCGTTGTTGGCCTTTTTCTGTTTCTATCAAAAGTGGTGTCAGGAGCTTAGCTGAGCTGGAGGAGAGCTGAGCTACCAGGTGGCAAGGAGTAAATGAAAATTACAAGCCGGATTGAAAGAGTAAAGATGTTAATTATGTTGTACATTATATTTTAATAGTGGAAGCAAGAAGCTAAAACCTGAGAATCGCTGACACCCCCGGTCCATTGTCCCCCATGGAATGAGACAGTTGGGTAGATCTGTATGGACTTCAGGTTGCCTCATTGCTCAGAGATCCTGGACAAAAGCCTCTGGCACTTTATATGGACCCTGGGATCAGAGGCAGGGAGAGGAGGAGGGGCTAGGAGTGGGAAAATACTGGGTAGTGAGAGTAAAGAAAGTATCTTCAAGATTTCTTCCTTCTCACCCCTCCCCGTGAAGTCTCATCAGAGGCACCTGAAGAGGGCCTCTGCCCAAGGCCTCAGAAGAAGACACCTAGAAATGAAGGCTCTGGGCCTAGGAATGCACCCATGTTAGGAGCATGGCCGTGCAGGGAGGCCTGAGGCCTTGACTGCATTCCCTTCAGAGACGCTGAGGCATGGGCTGTACACCACACCTGGAGCAGGAGGCAGCTTCCCTGGGAGGCCTGCCCCCAAAAGCCTGTGTAATTGCCTGTGGGGAGGTCTGAGGAGTCACGCATGGGTTATTATCCAGGTGCTGGACTCCTCTAACTTTTTTTGTTGTTGTTATTTTGTTTTGTTGCTTGCCTGTAGGAGGGAGACTCCAGTACATCAAGAGTAACCAGATGCTCAGCAAAAACCTTCCTAGCATTCTATGCAATTATGTGGTGTCCATTACCACTTCGTAGGCAGATAGAACACAAGTGACTGTGAGGTTATTAGCCCCGAAAAAAGGGGTTTGTTACGTCTAAGATAGCTTATTACATTGCTCTTTTGTTCTGCTGATTGCTTCGTTTGTGGCCCATCCTGTCTTTTAGATAGCCCTGATTGTTCCTTTCTTGTCCTCAAATATAGGTACTGAGTTTTCTATCATGTATCTTAAATTAGTTCTATAATGATTTTTTCTAATAGAAAAAAATCTCTCCTCTCTTCTCCTCTCTTCTCCTCTCCCTTCCCCTCCCCTCTCCTCTCATTTTTCTTATAGATTTTATATTTTAAAATATAAAATATAAATTATATTTGTACTAATATTGTACATCTGTGATTCCTTCCTCCTTCCTGTAGCCAGACTCTAGAGAAAGCTGTCATTGCTGGAAGCTTCTAAAGATAAATATTAGAATGATATGCCTTGTTCATTGATAGCAAAATGCAATGACGTAAAAGTGTCACATTCAGATGTGGCAAACTGAAGTGCCAAGACTAGACAACATTTTTTAAAGAGCAGGTAACAACTTGCTTTTACAGATAACAGCTTTGGAGGGACATGGATGAACCTGGAGGCCATTGTCCTCAGCAAACTAATGTAGGAATAGAAAACCAAACACCACATGCTCTCACTTCTAAGTGGTAACTGAACAATGAGAACACATGGACACAGGGAGGGGAACAGCACACACTGGGGCTTGTAGAGGGTGGCATGGGGCAGGGAGAGCATCAGGAGAAATAGAGAATGCACGCTGGGCTTAGTACCTAGGTGATGGGTTGATAGGTGCAGCAAACCACCATGGCACCCATTTACCTTTGTAACAAACCTGCACATTCTGCACAGTACCCCGGAACTTAAAATTTAAATTAAAATTAAGAAAACTATAGTAATTAAGGCAGGATGGTATTGGTAGTGAGTTATGTACAGTAAGCGAATGAATTAACAAAGAAAGATCAGAAATAGTCTCAGATAAAAAAGAAATCTTGATGTGTGACAAATTGGCATTTAAAAAGAACAGTTTTTTTTTAAATGGTGCTGGAATAAAATTGGCTATATATAAACACAAAGAATAAAATTAGTCCATTACCTTAAACCAACTTAACCATGCATCCCAAGTCTACTAAATACTTTTAAAATACGAAAATAATATAGGAGAAAGTCTTTATGAACTCATACCATAAGAAGAAAATACTGATAAATTTAACTTAACAAATGTAAGCATATTTAGGCAAAAAAAAAAAGGACTTAGAAAAGTAAAAAACAAGTCGGAGTCTGGGGAAATTTATCAGTAACACACATAACCAAACTAGATGGGCACTTAGAATAGATAGAAAATTTCCGTAAAAAGACAACCCAATAGAAAATTGGAGAGAAAAGAACAAGCATTTCATATAAGTGATAGTTCATTCAAATGGCTGCAAAAATGTAATATAGCCAGAACCCTCATGAAATATTAGTAATTTTGTATAACTAATATGGAGAATAATTTGGCAATGTATAGTAAAGCAGTGTCACTCCATGATATACATACTTTAATGGTAACATTGTTCATAATAATGAAAGCCAGAAACAACTCAAATGACACTAGAAAAGAACATAGATAAATTGTGGTGCCTTAATACTGTGGAAAACTGCTTGCTGTGATACCAACTTGGATAAATGTATCTCCCAAATACATCTAGCAAAAACAAGTAAATAAAGAGGAATTTTCAGAGACATAATGAAGTATTATACCAGTTCTATACTGTTAAGACATATGTAAATAATGTGTGTTATTTCTGTATGCACATACTTGTGGTAAATTTCAAAAAAAAATGCCTGAGAAAGGTTGAAATGTAGGGTAGTGTTGTTTACTCTGAGGAGAGCAACAGACAAAGAAATGATATTAGGGAAGGCTTCAATAGAATCTTTGTTGTTTTATTTGAAAAAACATAACTGAAATGAGAAAAAAATGCTAATATTCAAAAGGCTGAGTGCTGAGCATGGATTTTAAATATTATATACATAGTATTATCATATGTAATATTTCACAGTATGAAACAAAAATTAAAACCATCCATATAATGACATTCCATCTTATTTAAAAAGATAGTAACTAAAGCACTGAGATGTTACTTTTACGTATAAAATTAGAAAAGCCTTTTATTTTTTATTTTTTATTTATTTATTTATTTTTTGAGACAG
>CM052666.1:36596905-36644283 GCA_028533165.1 Leontopithecus rosalia
CTCCTCCTGGGTTCAGGCAATTCTCCTGCCTCAGCCTCTCGAGTAGCTGGGATTACAGGCACGCGCCACCATGCCCGGCTAATTTTTTGTATTTTGAGTAGAGACGGGGTTTCACCATGTTGACCAGGATGGTCTCGATCTCTTGACCTCATGATCCACCCGCCTCGGCCTCCCAAAGTGCTGGGATTACAGGCTTGAGCCACCGCGCCCGGCCAGAAAAGCCTTTTAAAAAAGAACTAGCAAAGATACATTGAAATATATTTCTCATAAACTTCATGGCAGCTGCTAATTGGTAAAAATATTCTGAAAATTGATATGGTAGTTCTTATGCTTCATACCTTGTGCCTTAGTATTGTTTTTACTTCCATAACTCTGTTACAAGGAAATTATTGGAGACACGCTTCAGAGTGTATGAGTATGTACTGTCGTAACACATGCATCACATGTATCTATGTATATTTTGATTACTGGTGTAGATATGGGCGTATGTGTGTATATGTATGTGTGTTTGCTAATTTGCCTTTCTCAGTTTTGTCACCATGCCACCAGCATGTGGGATAATGATCGATGTCTAGTGCTTAATAAATAATAATTGTAGAATGATGTATTATGGAAATATAATGAGACACATAATCATAAAATTAAGACAACTTTGAGAAGTAATTATTGACAAAGGAAATAAATAACTTGATGCAAACTAATTTAGTGTAATGAAATGAAACAATGCCAACTATCAGTCTGATAAGTGGATTTTGTTGCAGAGGATGGGCTACTGCATACAGAGAACCTAATGAAAACAAACAAACACACTACCCTTCCAAAAACTATCTAAAATGACTTTTATTGAAGGTAAATATTCACTTTTTTTTTCCCAGACATAGTCTCACACTGTCACCCAGGCTGGAGTGCTATGGCACAATCTCAGCTCACTGCAACCTCCACCTCTTGGGTTCAAGTGATCCCCCTGACTCAGCCTCCCAAGTAGCTGGGATTACTGGCACCTGCCAACACGCTCAGCTAATGTTTTGTTTATTTTTAGTAGAGATGGTTTCACTGTCTTGGCCAGGCTGGTCTCGAACCCCTCCTCTCCTGATCCACCAGCCTTGGCCTCCCAAAGTGCTGGATTTACAGGCATGAGCCACTGTGCCTGGTCAATATTCACTTTTTTAAAAAAATCATGAACTGATATGTTGTTAACAGTAGAACGTTTATACATCAAACAAAAATAAGAGAGACAGCTAAATAAGTTTGTAATACTTAGTACTATTCTAAATTTTGGCCACAAGCAGAATTTGATACTACCTACTCACAGAATAAGTTTAAGTTATATTTTTATGTCTGTATTTGTTTGGGAGCACCAAAGTACCAGTCATATATATATAATTAAGAGGAAGGTCTTTGAAGAACAATGATCAATTAGGAAAATGGAATAATTTAATTCCTAAGTAAAATTAAGTTGACAAATTTTGTACAGTCCGGTTAAGGGATAATTAAGAACAAGCCATCCATGTTGTATGTGTGAAGGATAGATACAAGTAAGAATGTGACCTGAAAAAAAATAAGACCCATACTAGTAAAACAATCATGTTAAAAATAATATTTATATTGATATTAACAGTGTTACATCATGTTCAGAATGTACCCTGATGTGGTGTGATGAAAATGACATTTTACCTATAGAGGTGTCATCCTCAAAACCATAACCCATTTCTAATAATCAGAAAAACTTTGGACAAATTCCAATCATGAGTAGTGAGAGAATAGTCTTACAAATTACTTAACTAATACTGCTCAAAACTTTCGAGGTCATCGAAAATAACCCAGAGGACCTAAGGAGCTCTGACAACTAAATCTAATGTACTGTCCTGGATGGGATGTTGGAATAGAAAAAGACATTAGTTAAAAACTAAAGAAATCTGATAAACAATGGGATTTAGTTAATAACAATGTATCAACATTAATTCATTGATTATAACAAATAATAGTGTAACATGCTAATAATAGGGAAAACTGGTAGAGAAATATGAAAACCTGCATTATCTCCTCAATTTTTCTGTAAATCTAAAACTTCTAAAATATAATATTAAAATATTTGATATTAGTCACAAGTTCTTAGTGTTTGGCTTGTCCATATGTTTTTCAAGATATCGTGAAAGTTCATTAGCTTCAACATTGAAAATGATGGCATGGAGTGGGTGGTACAGATTTGAAATTCTGCGTTTGAGGATTGTGAGAAAATCATCCGTTTGGTCTTTCCCAATCATGATGTATAGTCTTCCTTTAAAAACCAGCTTCTAGTACAAGGTATTATACTAAAAGTAAAGAGAGAAAAATGAACATAATTTCTTTGGATTCTTAAAGCACAGTTACTTCTTACTAGTTATTTTTTTGTACCTAATAAATTATCAGTGGAAATTATTTGACTCTAATTAATGGTTATACTACCACGTGGGCCTTCTTCATGAGTGGACAAAATTGCTGGTTTCTCACACTATAAAACCTTTTTAGTAGTAAACTGAATGCCTTGATTATTTTCAGATCAATTGTCACATTGCAGAAATCTATGCAAAATTCCTCTGAGAGAGATCTCCATTTTGAAATATGTCAGTGAAGATTCAGATATAGATGTAGATAAAGTTGTGAATAAAAATTGCTACATATAGGTATCTGCAATGTCGATAACAAGGATGGGATATCATTTCACCTCAATTAAAATAGCTTTTTTCTAAAAGTTACTTTTTAAAAGCATGTTGATTACATTTTCAAATAATGTGCTCAAAGTTTTCTTCAACCTCCACATATATTTTCCAGAGAAGCACCTTTAAACTGAAATAAATGGTCCCATTGTTAGGTGACCAAATAACAAAAATGTACTTCAGAGTAATCAAAAAGTCAGGAAACACAGGGAAAAATTTATTTTTTTATTTTAGGGGGATAGCGATTGGAGCATACAAAAGGTCACTATAAGGACAGGAGGAGTGATTTATGTATTGGAAGTCAAATGGAAGTTAGACACATAGAATGTCCAGGGAAGCACATTCTGGCCTTTTGAATCAGCATATGCAAAATTTCTGAGCTAGAGTAGCACAGTGAATTCATGAAAGTCCACCAAATTCTTTATTACTTAAAATATGATTAAAGCAAATAGAATAAAAGGGAATTAAATTAGTGCACCTTAGGTTAAATATGTGACTCAACCACTTTTTAGCTATATGAATTAAACGAGGTATTTAATCTTTCTCTGCCTGAGTTTTCAAATCTAAAATTGAGGCAAGGCTAGCAATCATTCCATAATGTCATGAGGACTGGAAGGTTAATATAAAGAGAGAACATAGAGAAATGCCTAGGGAAGTTCCAATTTAGGTTAATATTTAGAAAATTATAGAAGAAGAAGATTAACAATGAGAAAAATCTAGCTATGCTACAGTACCATAGGTTTTAAAATTTATTCAAGACTTGGCAAAGCAAAGACACTTAAATGAACTGAACATCTGGAAATATATTAAGAGTCCCTGGGCCACATTTGATCTCAGAGCAACAAGAGAAAGGAATCTGGCAGTGAAGGGGTAAGAAGAAATGAGCCAAATGTTAATCAACTTTAAATATCTACATGAAAGCTCATGTAGTGGCTTAGAATCCTGAAGAAACCCCAGCTTCACAATCAGTCTGCATCCACCCATTTACTTTTCTCAGTGGGCCTTCACTGATGGTACAGCACCTTTTCCAGTACAAGGCTGAGGGCCTGGCTGAAAATCTGAGACATGTCTGAGGAAGCTGAGCAAAATTCCTTTAGAGAACTTTAGGTCTTCACTGAGTACAAAGCACAAGAGTCCAAAGGCTGCAGAGGAGCAGGAGAGCTGAGCGAAACCCCTTGGAAGTACTCTGGAAGTTAACAAATACAACTAGTAACTGCTTAAGGCTTTAAAAGGAGCTGAGAGACATTCCCTTGAAGGCTGCTGCACAGCAAGGCTGATTGAAGCTGGGGCAGTACCGAGAAGGTACGTAATCCAGGAGTAGTGCTGGAGTGAACCTGAATTCCCTGGTGACTTAAAGAGCTCGCAGCAAGTTTGTAAAGCAGTTAAAGATCTCCCACAGTGTGGAAACCAGTTGAGTGGGCTTCAACCAAAAGAGATATCTGAAGTCTTGCTCAGCTACGTGCAAAAAAGAGGCTTTTGCAGGAGAATCACTTGAACCCAGGAGGTGGACATTGTAGTGAGCCAAGATTGTACCACTGCTCTCCAGCCTGGGTAACAGAGTGAAACTCCATCTCAAAAAAAAAGAAAAGAAAATAAAAAGACAGCAATCTACAGATCTAATAACTTAATAACTGCAGGAAACCTTAAACAGTTTAAATACAAAGAAAACTACACTATATGCATTATAGTCAAACTGCTGTAACCAAAGATGAGAAGAAAATCTTAAAAGCAGCAAGAAAAATGAAAGTTACATATCATCTGTAGGAGAACAAAGATAAGGACAGCTAACTTTACATTAGACCCAATGGAAGCCAAAAGACAATGGAACTACATTTTCAGAGGGCTGAAAAATAATACGAAGGGTAAGTATTTTTCTCAATAGTGGGGATCAATTCTGAGAAATGTGTTCTTAGGTGATTTCATTATTAGATGAACATCATAGAGTATGCTTACTCAAGCCAAGATGGTGTAGCCTACTATAAACCTAGCTTGTGTATTACAGCCTGCTGCTCCTAGGCTACAAACCTGTGCAGCCTGTTACTGTGTGAATACTGCAGGCAATTGTAACACAATGTTAAGTATCTATGCATCTCAACATAGAAAAGTTACAATAAAAAATACAGCATAAAATATATAAATAGTACATTTCTAAGGTGCACTAGCAGTCAGTCAAGCTTGCAGGACTGGAAGTTGCTCTAGGTGAATCCGTGAGTGACTAGTGAATGAATGTGAAGGCTTGGGACGTTGCTGTATACTACTGTAGACATTATAAATGTTGCATATTTAGGCTACACTAAATTTATTTTACAGATAAAGTAATTGTGCTATGATGTTACAAAGGCTATGGTGTTACTAAGCAATAAGATTTTTTCAGCTCCATTATAATCTTACGGGACCATCACTTCATATGCAATCTGTAGCTGACTGAACCATGGTTATGCATTCCAGTACTGTATGTTATCCTAAAAATCTACATCTAGTAAAAAATGAGTGTGATATAAGATATTTTAAGGCAGACAAAAGCTAAAACAATTTGTCAACAGCCAACTTGCACTAAGATGAAACACTGAAGAAAGGGATTTATGCTGAAAGGATAAATCACCAGATGAAAACCAACAACAAGGGTAATTATGTAGGTAAAAACAATGGAATATATTTTGAGAAAGCATGTGTGTGTGTGTGTATGTTTGCACACACACATGCACGTATTTATCTTTAAAGCCCTGTTCAAAGATTTTATGTAACAGTGTACTGTGAGATTCATAGCACATGAGCAATATCTTATGTAATACTTAATGCAGTCCTAGAAAAATAAGAGATATCATTTCTGGAGTGCCTCCTGTGTGCCAGGTAGTGTGAAATGTAACTTCATTTTGACTCAGGTAATCCTACAATAGCCCCAATTTTATAAGAGTCCAAGGCTCAGATGAGTGAAGTAACTTGTCTAATATTCTACAGCCACTAACTTGCAGAGGGAGGATATTAACTCTTGCTCCCTTGTATACTAAAATGCATGAATAAGATTTTAACATTTACATGAACAGAAGACAGAAAATAAACCGATTTTAGGTATGGGAAACTTTAAAAAATTATAATGTGTCCATTCAATGGAATTTGGCAGCTATTAAATAGAATGGGGTACATCTAAGTGTGATGACCTGGAACAATATTCATGACATGTAGTTTTGAATGAAAAAAATCAGGTTGAGTATAGTAACCTGTACGTTTCCACATGCATATATGCATATATGTATGCTTTTATGCACAAACTAAACATATACACACATAAAGAATATCTCTTAATACATATGGACTGCTAATAGATTTTGAATTTCAGAAGAAGTATTTTATAACTTGTGAGTTTGGAATTTTTTTACTGCACTTTATTTTTTACTTTCTTAAGGCATACTGTTTACATTTGTGCATACACTGGGGTTTTTTTCAATGTAAAACATCCACATTTTTAAATAAGTAACACCTTTGCTCATTTTATTGCACTAAATTTGAGGATTTATAATATGAGTTTATTGGGATAGAGGTCATATTTTCTGTTTTTATTTTCTTTGAACCTGGGCAAGTCCCTGAGAGGTCGGCACTAATATTTGTTGAACTTTCAATTAAAAGGACATTGGTGATGTCAAAGAGCCAAATTTCATTGAAATATTGGTAAGAGAGACAAACACAGAAGTAAGTAGGATTACTTAGAATAACATGTAATGTGGGAGGTGGTGTTTGAATAGCTACTTACTGGATGGGTAGTATTTTGGGGGCTGAAATATGAGGTATATCACTATAGGTGGAAAGAATAATACAGAGGTGGAGAGGCAGAAAAGTACAGGTATGTGTTAGTGTAATAGAATTCTTCGGGGGAAATAATGAACTGGTAAAGTAAATGATGCTGTACGGTGGACTGAAGAGGAGTCATTGATAAGTTTTGAACAAGGTGAACTTCAAGCATGACATAGTTCATGGCTTGAGGAAGATTAATTCAGCGAGCAAGAACAACAGCTGCTGCTGCTGCTGCTGCTGCTGCTGCTGCTTCCTCCTCCTACTCCTCCTCTTCGTCTTCTTCTTCCTCTTCTTCTTCCTACTCTTCCTCCTCCTCCTCCTCTTCTTCTTCTTGTTCTTCTTCTTCTTCATATTCTTCCTCTTCCTCTTCCTCTTCTTCTGCATGTTTGAAAGCCAATTCTTGTTTCTATTACAAAGGCTTCTTTGTTTTTCATTTACTGTTCTTTTATATTTTCCCAGACAGCTTCACCTATGCTCTTGCTCAACTTCTTATTTTTTTCCTTTCTCTACTCTCCTGGTGCTTCTGCCCTTGCCTCGGGTATGGCAGTAACAGCCCAGAGACACCCACATGCTTTTATGAGCCACTCTGCTTACTCATAGCACAGGCATTTTCACACACTACTGTTGAATATATCATGTCTTTTCTGCATGACATTTTTTGAAACTTCTGTCCACATGGACATGCAACTGTGATGGGAAACACTAGCCCTTTAGGGAAGAAAAGCACCCACAAGACTAGAAGCCAAAAGAATTTTCAGGATTCTACTCTGTGAAGTCACAGGACTGTGCTTGGAAAGCCAAATACTCTGGTTGAGCTACAGCTTCTTTCACCAGCAAAAACAAGATAACCTTAATGCTTAGAATACCTTTCATATCCCTACTCTTCCCCACACTGTCAGTTCACCTGCCTAACCCCCAGTCACTCTTAGTATCTCAGATTATTAATATACCACTTCCTCCAGGGAGCCTTCTCTGACTTCTCATCCCTAGGTTACTCCTACCTAGCTCTGGGCTGTACAATTCTCATATTACACTGCATTGCAAAAGCTGGTTTGTCTATGTTTTTTCTTAGACTATATATTTCATATGGTTTTGTATTGTATCTTTCGTATTTATTCATTATGGATGGCACCTAGCTTAGTGGCTGGAAATCAGTAGACTGTCAGTAAATACTTGTCATATTATTGAATGAATAATATGATGAGAAGTTATGGGATTTCATCTTTGTTTACATGAAACTAAATTCCTCAGAAATTTTGGTATGCCTTTACATTTTACTGTAAACCTATAGTTCTAAAGGATTTTGCTCTCCCTCCTCCTGCAATGGAAAGTCACTGGGCTATTCACTTCTGATTTCACAGTCAAGTTTGTAAAAGACACTATTTGAATCAAATGGATCCCTTTAGAGTTGCTTTCTGGTTTGACTTCATCACCATCTGAAAGTAAATATGAAGAAGAAAAGGGGTAATTTCAGGACACTGGTTTCAAGTAGCCTAATTAACAGACTTGCTAAAGCATTGGAAAAAATTACTTCAGATGCTTTTCTACAGTTTCTACATTCTAATTTTTCTAACCTTCATCGTACAGGAAGATATTAAAGATTTACTGATTAAGATGAGGTTCAGAAATGTTGTCCCAGGAGAAGACTGTTAAGCAGCTCTCGTTGTCATAAGCTCTCATTGTAATTCCAAACAGCTCTTCCGTAGCTTATGTGAAATTAGCTAATCATTCTGTTCTTGGATTCCCAGTTCTGGTTCTCCATTTCCTGTGTAGGTCCTGGAAGAAGAGGCTCACTATTGGACTTCCCTATAAGATTGAGCTCAAGGAGCCAAAGATGGTTGTCCCTCCAAAGAGTAGGTTTGCAGGAGCTACTAGAAGTAGTTTGCCCTTCTGCAAGTCTTTTTCAACTGTGAAATCGTTTTGACAAGATGCTTTGTCATATGCTTGACATCTTTTTTTTCTTTTTTAATGAGGAAGTGACTGAGAGATAATTTAATCTGAATTGCTGCCACCTACATAGCTAGAGATTAATTGGATACTGTCTGAAAAATTATTTGAGCACCTCTGAGAGAGAGCCTAAGTAAATAGAACGAGGTGCTAATAAAGTAGAGACAAAGTATGACTCTTCCCTGTCTACTTAACCGGGTTGTTGGCAAACCGCTACTCTTTCTGGGTATCCTTAAATAGGCTGAAATGATAATTTGGTATCACAGCAAGTGTGGATTATACACAACTAGGATATTGTTGTCTCCTTCTAGCACAGTTATTAATTTAGCTACCTTTCTCTTGGAAGCTTATTTTGCACAGGAAGGAAAACAGTAATTTAACCACAATGGACTTTGTTGAAAAACATAATACTATTAACGAAATAAATGTGTAGTCTTTTCAGCTTTGAAATATTCCCTCCAGATCTCCAAAAGATCTTTATTTTAAAATGTTTTGGGATGTATTTGTTCTTTCTTGTGTTGTTATAAAGGAATACCTGAGACTGAGTGATTTATAAAGTAAAGAGGTTTAATTGTTCACGGTTCTGCAGACTGTATAAGCACGGCACCACCATCTGTTCAGCTTCTGGTGAGAGCCTGAGAAAACTCACAGTCCTGATGGAAGGTGAAGCGGGAGCAAGCACATTACTTGGTGAGATCAGGAGTAAGAGAAAGGGAGGAGGTGGCATACTCTTTTAAACAACCAGGTATCCTGTGAACTAACTGAATGAGAATTCACTCATCCCCAAGGGGATGGTGATAAGCCATTCATGAGGGATCTGCCCCCATGATACAGTACCTCCCACCAGGCCCCACCTCCAACATTGGAAATTACATTTGACCATGAGATATGGAGGGGAGGGGGAAAATATCCAAACCACATCACCACAATATAACTCCAACAGTGTAGAACACTGTTCTTAGAATGGAAGAAAGAGCTAGTGTGGTGGTGTGTGACTGTTGTCCTAGCTACTCAGCAGGTTAAGGTGGGAGGATCACTTGAGCCCTGGAGTTTGAGGCTGCAGTGAGCTATGATGGCACCACTGCACTCCAATCTGGGCAACAGAGCAAATCCTGTCTCTAAAAACTATTTTTGAAAAGAAAGTGAAACATGGGAATGGGACAGTAGGAGCTCACATCCCGCATTGACAAATGCCAGAGCCAGTGGCACAGAGCAGACATGGTGTGCATCTTCTATCCTTGGGCAGCTGTGCTCAGAGGAGGCAAGGGTAAAGTTGAAAAGGATCTTGTAACAAAGGCTTCTATAACACAAAACCTTCTCATATAACAGGAAATATTATAAGTAAACTCCAACGCATACATTTTTATAAGCCTATACTTTCACCAGTCTGATTTTGTTGGATGGAGAAAGACAGGGCATACCTATATTTATGGAAATCTTGAAATTATGTTCATTTTTGCTGAACATTTATCCCATTTATTATGACTTTGATGTGGGAACAGAAACTATTTCTCTATTAAGGAAAAATGTAAATTCCAGCTCAATGATAAATTACAAATGACACTTGGCTTCAGTGTTGGGAAGGCATCAGGGGAGGGTCGGGGGCTGTGGCACAGGGAAATCCAGGCATCCCAAAGGGGAGACCCTACTCAGCTCATGCTTGTCACCATCACATGTGAACAGGGTACAGTGTTGGTCCAGTCTCATAATTATTGTTGAGACATGGTCTTTGTCCGTTGCCCAGGTTGGAATACACTGGTACAGTCATGACTCACTGCAGCCTAAACCTTCTGGGCTCAAGCAATCCTCCCAAGTGGTTGGAGCCACAGGCATATACCACCATACCTGGCTGATCTTTAAAACACTTATAGAGATGAGGGTGTCACTCTGTTGCTTAGGCTGGTCTTAAACTCTGGACTTCATGCCATCTTCCTTGGCCTTTCAAAGTGCTGGGGTTACAGGTGTGAGCCACTATGCCCAGCTCTCTATTATTTTAAGAGAAAGGAGGTACAAGGTTTTCATTTGAAATCTCCTGACTTTAAAGATTGCTTCCCCAAAATATGTTATATCACCTGTGAGATTTCCTAACTTAGATTTTTGCCTTGAACCCTCTCCAACTCTGTTTTTGCCACTGTGTGATGGACATTTTCAGTGAGCCCTTTTGCTCTCTCCTAGAATTTGACCCCCCCAATGCTAAACTGAGCACCCCGTCAACACTAGAAGATTGCTCTTCCACCTAATGTTTTCTGTCGGTGATCTACTGTACTTCTTTAATGTTATTTTCAAATTCTTTATATTAGCAGGCAAGGTCTGTGTTGTTGCTTCATAATTGTCTCACAATTAGTGCTCCCTTTCTGTCTCCCCCAAGCACCTACCTAGGGGTGCTCTCATTGACTTACTCCTGAACTAATGCAGTAGTTCTGTTATTTTTATTCATTGTGGGAGAGAAATTTGGTGTGCTCACTGAAGGCCGGACACCTTAAGGGGTGCTCGGGAAACAAAGCTGTAAGCCACATTCCCACACATTGGTTCCCATCCTGCTCTTTCATTTTGCAAATGCTTGAACATCAAGTTTGTCTTTCTCAGTTTCTGTATCGATCATGCCCTCTAGCAATATCTATAAATCTCTCTTGATATTAGATGCAACCTAAACTGTTTAGCCTAGTGTTGAAAGATTTACTCTGGCTGTGGTCTGTCCTTTGCTTTGGTCTTCATTTATCATCGTGCCTTCTGGGGACAAGGGGATCATTCTATCTTAGCTTCCAACTTGCACCGCCACAAACCCCATCCACTGTCAGTCCCTTTTACTTGCGAGCAACATCCCCCGATTCCTGCCCATACACAGAAGAACAATAGGAAATGTTGAGTTCTTTTCTGTCTATGGAAACTTGATCATGACATGATTTAGAACCAGAATTGACAAACTTTATTTGAAGAACCAAATAGTAAATATTCTATGTTTTCCAGGTCACATGACCTCTGTTGCAACTACTCACCTCTGTGGCTGTAATGTAAAACTAGCCAAGCAAGGCAAATGAGTGTGACTGTGTTTCAATAAAACTTTATTTATAAAACAGGTGGCTTGTAAACTGTAGTTTACCAACTCCTGATTTCGAATATCCTTCCCTACCTCCATAGTCCTGAGCTTTCTGCTTTCTGATGCTTCATCCCCATCACCAGAGAATTTTTTTCCTATTACTTGTGGCACTGCCCTCTACTGCTGTGTACACGAATGGAAAGGTTACCTTTTTAAAGGTGACAATTTCCTGGATGACAGAGCAAAGTGTTATTCATCTTTGTATCCCTGTATTAGGTAATATTGATTGAATGAACATATGAGGAACCATTTGGTCTATGTAACTGCATTTCCTCGATTTTGGCATTTATTGAAATCCCAATTTCTAGATAGAACTTCTTGAGAGAAGGAATAAAAGCTGACGCAGAACAGACTGAATTCTTGTTATATTTATGCTATTCTTCCACTTGCATATGAAAGTTGATAAGGAAAAGTAAAGCCAAAATAAGTAGAATTTTGTGAAGTCAATTGATTCAAAGTAGATGGAGGAAAAGTCTCTTAAGACATTAGAGTAAAACAAGACAAAGCTATTTTTATGATTTTTGTGCATGATGGGTACACTGAAACTCCAAATAAAAGTATTACTAGTTTTTCAAATTAAGTATAATATTATTATTATTTTCAGATGATATTGTCTTCAGTAAACCTGAAGACGTCTTGAAAATAAATGAAAAACAGAGTAGAATTTAGTGCATGGTCTACTTTTAAGAATTGTCGTTGAGAATTTAGTAGTTTTAAGGTAGACAGCAAATCAACACTTAGATTTTGGAAGAAAAGCCTCCATGTACAATAGCAACAAAACAGATGTAATACCTAGGAATAAGTTCAGTCAGATATATGTGAGGCCAACAATAACAACAGAAATACTTCAGACTTAACTGTGAGATTAAAAAATAGCTGAATCTTTGGCAATATAATGTCAAGTTTTTAGATGGGGATTTGGTATTGTGAAAATGCCAGTTACTTATGACTACATTGTATTTCCAATCAAGATGACAAAAAAATTTAGAAGTGCTTACAAAGCTAATGAGAAAATGAACCAAAGATAATATCAGTTTTTTCAATCATATCAAATCTGTAAATCTTTATAAAGAAAAAATTGTATTGCTTTTTATAAAAAAGCTGTGCTACTAAAAATGCAAAGTCAAATGACAAAAATATGCTTGGCTAATATTTGCAAAAGAAAAAAAAAGAAAGACAAAAAAGGAGAAATATCCTTAAAAGAGACATAAACACAAATTATCCAATAGAAAATTAAGCAAAAAACAGTTCACATATAAAGGAAGAGTCAGTAATCATGTAACTCAACCACATGACCAGTAAATACATGAATATTAAAATGAGACACACTGATTGCCAAAGATCAACAAGTTTGTTTGTGAGAGTCTCTCTGTGAGAGTATAAATTGGTACAAACTCATGGGTAGGTATTTCACTAATTACCTACCAACATGCTAATCTGCAAAATGCCGCATATACAGTCTACCAACATACATACATACTTAAGAGTATGTATTAAATATGCATACCCCTTGAGTCCTCCTAAAAGTCAAAATCCCCTAGAAAGATTTCCTACTTATCTATTAGCAGAGGTACAGAAGATATTATTACAGTGGACAAAACCTGAATGTTTACTAAAAGAGGACCAACTGAATTATACTAAATATTATGGAACTAAAGCAATTAAAAAGGAATTAGATGGTTTTGTAGATGTTGATACAGGTATAAGGCAGTCTTCATAATGCAAAGGAGAGAAAGTAAGGCATAGACTGTATTTAAGTTACAGTTTCCTCTGTATAAATTGTTCGGCATTTTATATGCATAAAGTTCCATAAGAATTAGGAAGAAACTAATGTCAGTAGTTACTTCTAGAAAATAAGTTAGGAGAACATTTGGAAAGGTTTAAAATTTATACCTGTCTATATGTTTTCAGCTATATATATATATATATATAATATATTTTATATAAGTATATTTATATAAAAAATATATATAGCTGAAATACATATATAAATATATATATTTTTTGCTTTTCCATTCTTTGTTTGTTTATGTATTGTACTTTAGGTTCTGGGGTACATGTGAAGATCATGCAGGATTGTTGCATAGGTACATATATAGCAAGGTGGTTTACCACCTTCATTCCCCCATCACCTATATCTAGTATTTCTCCCTACGTTATCCCTCCTCACCCTCCTCACTCTCCACTGTACCTCCTCTAGACCCCTGTGTGATGCTCCTCTCCTTGTGTCCACATGTTCTCATTGTTCAACATCCGCCTTTGAGTGAGAACATGTGGTGTTTGGTTTTCTGCTGTTGTGTCAGTTTGCTGAGAATGATAGTTTCCAGGTTCACCCATGTCCCTGTGAAGGACATGAACTCATTGTTGTTTATGGCTATGTAGTATTCCATAGTGTATATGTGTTGCATTTTCTTTATCCAGTCTATCGTTGATGGACATTTGGGTTGGTTCCAAGTCTTTGCTATTGTAAACAGTGCTGCAATGAACATTCGTGTGCATGTGTCCTTATAATAGAACGATTTATAATCCTTTGGGTATATACCCAGTGATGGGATTGCTAGGGTCGAGTGGTATTTCTATTTCTAGGTCCTTGAGGAATCGCCACACTGTCTTCCACAATGGTTGCACTAATTTACACTCCCACCAGCAGTGTAAAAGTGTTCCTATTTCTCCACATCCTCTTTAGCTATATTTATGTGCAACTTCTGTAATAAAAATCTGGTTACAAATAAATTCTCAAACTTCTCCTAGATTTTCTGCAACTAGAGAAAGGCAGGATAAAAATTGTGAGTCTTTCCTTTCAAGTAAAAAAAATAACTGAGGGGCAGGACACGATGGCTCGTGCCTGTAATTTCAGCACTTTGGGAGTCCAAGGTGGGTAGATCACGATGTCAGTAGTTTGAGACCAACCTGACCAATATTGTGAATACCTGACCCTGTATCTACTAGAAATACAAAATTAGCCAGGCCTGGTGGTGTATGCCTGTAATCCCAGCTACTCAGGAGGCTGAGGCAGGAGAATTGCTTGAAGCAAAGGTTGCAGTGAGCTGAGATCGTGCCACTGCACTCCAGCCTCGGTGACAGAGTGAGACTCTGTCTCAAAAAAAAGAAAAAATTACTGGGAGTCACTTAGGATCAACTTCATTTCTCATTTTTGATATCTCATACATAGCTGTAATGAATGTCATCTAAACCATCACACATTTTCAACAAAGTTTCAATACCTATCATGTGGAAGGCCTGAGTTAGGTAGAGGAAAGGATAGTTCTTTCCTTCAGCGAGCTGATCATCTACTTAGTCATATATGATTTAGTTATTGATACCTTATAGTTTTTGCTGTTTTTGGACTTTAAGAATATCTTGGGGACATATATGGCCATTATTACCAAAAATAACTTGCAATTAGACTATTTACTGTTTAGCTTTCTTAAATTCGAGGAACTAGTGCACCATATATGCATGCTTTGATGTGTGTGTTCAGAACTTAGGAAAATATTTTGCTGATAAGCAGTGGTGGATTGTTCTGGCTTTGTTTCTGGGTAGTTATGGACAGCTCTCATAGGAAGAGAGAGAAAAAGTCTGTTCTGACCTCTTCCTAAAGAGTAGAGTGTAGTGCTAAAGAGAGCAGATGTTAACAATAGACTGCCTGGATTCAGGTCTTGGCTCTTCATGTATTCACTGCAGGAACTTCAGCAAGTTATCTTGCCTCTCTGCAAATATGAAAATAATTGTATCCTAGAGTAGTTTGGGGCCTTAAGTACATAAACAAAATTGTATATACTGTTTAGTATGATCACATAGTAAGTGCTCAATAATGTTAGCTAAAAGTAGTATTTGTTTTGCTCCTTCATCAATTTCTGATTGGTCGTGACTTCAAAGTTGGCAGTTCTGGTTTTCATTTGTATGACTTCAGGAGTAAGGGAATGTCTTATGTACACGTGGCAGTTGTGTATATGTTAAGCACTGCTGAAGAGTGCTCTTTGGCTGAAAGATCTAGTCATATTTCAATGTTTCTAAAATTTATTTATGAAATAAATGAAAGGAGCAAACAAAGGTCAAGCCTCAGTGGAAGAGAACTTGGGATCCTCCTTCTCTGCTGTGGCCTGTTCACTGGTTTGTCATCACTAGACATAAGGCTGCTCAGAAATGAGGACTGTGACACTTGCAGTATCAAGCACAAGACCTAATGATTAGTAAATGCCTGTTGAATTGAATACATTCTGTTTCTTGTATTATTATTATTGTTACTGTTTATTTTTTGAGGCACATTCTTCCTCTGTCTCCCAGGCAGCTATCATAGCTCATCGCAACCCGAAATTACTAGCTTCAAGCAATCCTTTTGCCTCAGCCACCTGGGTAGCTGGGACCCCAGGCACACAACACCATGCTTGGCTAATTTTGTATTTATTTATTCTGTATTTATTTGAGACAGGGTCTCACTCTGTCACCCAGGCTGGACTGCTGTAGTACTATCACAGCTCACTGCAGCCTCATTCTCCCTGGGCTGACTTCCACTTCAGCCTCCCAAGTAGCTGGGACTACAGATGTGTGCCACCATTCTGGACTAATTACTGTATTTTCTGTCATGACAGGGTTTTTCCAGGTTGCCCAGGCTGGTCTCAAACTCCTGGGCTCAAGTGATTTCTCCCCTTAGCCTCCCAAGGTGTGGTGATGACAGGCGTAAGCTGCAGTGCCTGACCCATTGTTTTTGTTTATAATTCACACTTAATAATTATACATATTTATGGGATACAGCCTATTTCCATACATGTATACAGCATGTAATGCCCACATTCATCCATCCACATTAGCATTTCCATCACATCAGACATGATCATGTGTTTGTGTTGGAAACATTCCAAATTTGTTCTTCTGGCTACTAAAAAATACATGATAATTTTTTTTATCATAGTCACCTTGTAGTGCTGTAGAACACTACAACTTATTCTTCCTATCTAGCTATACACTCATATCTGTTTACCAACCTGTGGCTATCTTCCCACCCACCACCCCTCCCAGCCTTCAGTAACCACTGTTCTACTCTGTCGTTGCAGATTAACTTTATTAGCTTCCACATATGAATGAGAGCATGTGGTGTTTATCTCTATATGCTTAACTTACTTTACTTAACACAATCTTCTACAAGCTCCATGTTGCCATGTTGCCATGAATGACAGAATTGTATTCCTTTTTCATGACTACATAGTATTCCAGAGTGTGTATATATACCACATTTTCTATAGCCATTCACGCACTGTTAGACAATTACATTGATTCTGTATCTTGGCTATTGTGAGTAGTGCTCCAGTAAGCATAGGCGAGCAGATGTCTCTTGGACATACTGACTTCGTTTCCTTTGGGTACGTAACCCATAGTGGGATTGCTGGATCAGATGGTAGTTCTGTTTTTAGTTTTTTTGAGAAAGCTCCATACTGTTTCCTGTGATGGCTATAATAATTTACATTCCAATCAACAGTGCTGTTTCTATTGCTTTTTAAACTCAATCTTACTCTTTGCCTTCTAAACTGGGTTGTTTTGAAAGCCATGTGCAGGGGACCTCAGAGTAGTTGTCATGAAGCAAGTACAATATCAAATATGAGTTAACACTCACATACTCCTATGTGCCAGACACTAATCCAAGTGTATGATGTGTATTAATTTATTTAATTCACAGGTTGGCTGTATGAGGTAAAATGTGTAGCAATCCATTTTGCCCATGGGGAAACTGACTCTCAAAGATGTTAAGATGTCAAATAACTTGTGGAAGTACACACACGTAGTGATTAAGTCCAGAACAAAAACTTGAGCCCTGGCTATGTATATGTTTCTATCCACCCAGCAATATTGCTTTTTGCTTCCAAAACGTTAGCAGATAACTAGAGAGCTCTGTCATTCCTCATGAACTTCTTGCTCTTCTCCTTTGAAAACTTTTTCTACATTCTCTGTCATGACCCCTTTCTTCCCATAGTAGGTGGATATTGTAAGATATTAAACTCAACTTCTGGTCCCTTTGAAGTATCTTTATTATAGCTATGCTTCATTGATAACAGAGAGCCTTTATGGGGAAGGAAACATTTTAGCTCCCATGAAAAAGTGTGCTTTATGTAAATAGGATTTACCCACTGATCTAAATACTGGACCTCCATCCTCCTAGTGGATATGGCAGGAATCGGAGGAAAATGTGTTTCTCCCTATTCCTGATTTCCTGGTAGAGACTTTTGCTCAATTACTCCTGGTCTTACTGTAATCTCTCACTCTCCCACACACTCAGCTGAGGACTAAGTCAGCTGATAAGAAATGTGGGCAGAATAACTTTGCATGCTCTGCTTAGGGACCATCTCTTTTCTCTGTCTGCAGAAAGAAGGACTTTGCTGGTTTGAGCCAGCCTGTGAACTTAGGTGTAAATCATTGCCCTGGCAGAGGCAACCTGCCCAGTCCATTGCTGCTTGCAACAAGGAAAGTGAAACCAGTCTCCATCTATCCATTCTACAGGCCAATTTTCATCAGTACTCAGAGTGATCAAGGCTTTTGTATACTTACTCTTTTGTCTTACTCTTCATTTGTCCAAAATTCATCTAAGAAGGCTAAAGCTTCAATATTATACTGTTTATGAAATATAATAATCCTGACAGCTTAGCATTGCAAGCTCCTCTGTTTACAGGTGAAGACATTTAGGTTCAAAAATATGAATGAACTTGCACAGCTTAAAACTGAATCTGAACTGAAACTAGACCACAGACTTAGTATCCTTCCAGTAAGGGAAGGATTTTGCAAGGATAAAACTAATATTAAAAGCAAAAGACTCTTAGGAATTGCTTCTTTTAATATAATGAAATACCAGAAGTATACAACTGGTGAAGTTATTCATTGTTGACATATTAATACCATTCATGTAGAGTCACACAAGTTGACCAATGAGCATTCTCAGGTCTCCGGGATCCATCTGGAAGCCCCTACATTCCTATTTGAAGAACTGTGTGTTTCGTTGCTAAACTAAATACAATAGACCAGGCTTCACTTGGCAGGTTGCCACTTTTTATCAAAACCCATCAAATGAATTTTTTTAAAAACTTACACATCCTTTACTAAAAATATCTTTGCTAAATTAATCTGTGGGAAGATGTTCTTATCACATATTTATAAGACGAACATTTATTTATATCATTTCTTGAAAACTTTTTAAAAATAATAGCATTAAAACATATTGCATAGGCTGCCAAGCACACAGTAGGGATCTCAAAAGTAGTAAGGCTGCTAAAAGCAAGAGTTTTGTGTTTAATTACTAGACTCTGACTGGGAAGAAAATTAAAATCCCCTACTTGGAACTACATATAAGGAAGAATGAGAATTCAAACCCTATGCCTTATTGAGGCTCAGTTGAAGGCAGTTAGTCTTAACACTGCTTTTTAATAATGGCCAATAGAGTTCTTAAACACAAACCATATACTAATGATAAAAACCATACCTCTGCCCAGTAGAATCTGATGCAGGAAATGCAGGTCCCAAAATTGGGGCTTAGCCCAGGAGGGTTCTTGGCTTTACACAGGAAGAAAATCACCAGGAAATAATTAAAGGGTGAGCCAGTAATGTGAGACAGCAATCTTTTACTGAACAATACTGCTCCTTGCAGAGCAGGGCTAATTCATAGGCAGTGTGCCCAGATTTGGCAATGTTTGGGCTCTCTGCGACTGCATTTATACTTACTTATATTCACTTTTAATTACATGTAAATTAGGGGGCAGTTTAATTCAAACTTTTCTAGAACTTTCTAGGAAAGTAGCAGCAACTTCTGGGTCATGGGTGTGGAATGGGGTGATAACTTCCTGGTTGTTGCTACGGCATTTGTAAACTGTCATGATGCTGGTGGGACTGTCTTATGCTAATGAGCAATGAGAACAGCTAGGGATGGCTTGTATTGCCATCTGCTGGTTCCTGCCAATTTGATTGCTTCACTTCATTCCCTAGGGACCAAATCCTGTTTTAGTCAGGAGGGTCGTGATGAAAAAATGGTCCTACTGATTTCCTACCTGAAATCCATACTGTGTGCACTTCAGTAGACAACTTACCATTGAATACATGTGTGTGAAGATATATACATAAAAAACACCTAAGCAACTTACCAAAAATATGTATATCGTTCAGACTTTTTTTTGCCCAAAGCTTGTTTTTATTTTTATTTATTTTTTAAGTTCTGGGGGTACAAGTGCAGGATGTGCAGATTTATGGCATAGTTGAACATAACCCATGGTGGTTTGCTGTACCTGTCAACCCATCACCTAGGTACTAAGCCTAGTATGCATTAGCTCTTTTCCCTAATGTTCTCCCCACCCAGCCTTCCCCTGATACGCCCCACTGTGTGTTGTTCCCCTCTTTGTGTCCATGTGTTTTCATTGTTCCGCTCCCACTTATGAGTGAGAACATGCGGTGTTTGGTTTTCTGTTCCTGCATTAGTTTGCTGAGGATAATGGCTTCCAGCTTCATCCAAGTCCCTCCAAAGGACATGATTTCATTCCTTTTTACAGCTGCATAGTATTCCATAGTGTATATACTTTATATGATTCTCCCTCAAAAGAATCATTTTCCATAAGACAAAAATGATATCTTTGTCCTGATTCCTTTGAGTGTCCTTTTACAGTCATCCTTCTATTAAAGAATTCTTTAACATTTTCAGCACTCCATTTTACATTTCTAACTGTATTAAGACAGTCCCTTTCTCATATCCTGACTTTTATTCCAATGGAAAACAAAATTCTTGAACTCTATGCTTACAGTTTCTCAAATTCATCAAGTATTCCATTGCTTCATATATTGTAATTGTTTCCATCAATTGTGAAACCCACAAGGAGGGTCACACCAATGTCCTTAGAATTAAGGTCATTGTAATCCATGTAGATGTTTTGGGTCTTCCCCACATTAAAGCATCAACTGTTAGGCAAAAAGCCAATGCCAGAAGAGCAGGCCAGCACATGGACCTCTGCTCCATCTTTCCTCTAATTAGCCTTCCTGTTAGCCTACAGTCCTTCCCTCCACTTCTGCAAATTAATCTGCCTTTTCTTTGAGCCACTCTCTCTATCCAAGCCCTAAAATGCTTCTGTTTACTTCTTCTGACGTGTACTGCAGTGGGATTATGCTTTCTGAGGTTATAGTAGAATGGAGTTAGGGTTTGCATAAGCACAGGTAGTTTACGTTTGAGAGCTAGCCTATCTCCCTTTGAACAGGGTTCTGCTCCTCACCAGCTGCGAGATCTCACCCTACTTACTTAAACAGTCAGCTTTGTTTTCCTCTTACAGAATGGGGTAATAATAACAATTGCCATTGTGAGGAATAAATCATCATATCTCTATAAAGTTCCCAGCTTAGTAAGCACTCAATAGATGTTAGTTATCTGTTACTCTTTATTCCTGCACATCCCATCTTGATTTTCTTTCTTCTACCCAAAGGCAAGCATGCTCTCTTCTAGAATTCATTTCATATTTCTTTCTCTGTACTTTTAGCAGCCTATAAAGTAACTAACATGACAAGGGCAAAGGAGTAGAAAGCATACCTACTATAATTGGCAGGCCAGAGGGACCAGGAATTCTATAGCAATTTTCTCTGTTCCTGGTATCTAAAGATTAAGTCTGTGCTATGTTGAAACCTGAGGATAGTCATCCTCTTTGATTGTTTACCTAAAATAATACTTTTACCGCTGCTTATTGGCTAGTGCCTCTCCATTTATTTCTTTTTTTCTTGGATATATAAATGCAGAAATGATTGAGGGGCAAGTCAGATAAAAATGGCATGAGGGTAGTCTGGCAGGAAGTGGCCACCAGGTGGATATTGTGAACTCCATTTTACATGCAAAAATCAAGGTTTGGAGAGGCTAAACCAATCACCTCTGTGCAATTCCACTCCTATAGTTGGTAGTTTTATGAGTTTATTTAATCTCTCTAAGTTCCAGTTTCCTCATTTGTTAAATACATATAACACCTATCTTGCAGATTATTTTAGAGACTGAAGAAGATAATTGTTGTGTAATAACTGATATAGTAAGATATCTCTCATCTACCTATCTATACAGTCAACAGCTAGTATATCCTAGCAATTCGTGTGTGTGTGTGTGTGTGTGTGTGTGTGTGTGTGTAATTATATATATTATGTGGTTGTATCTCCAATGACAACTCTTGTCTAATTTATCTCCAGATTATACTAGAAATTAATCTTAGGCAATTTCTTGTACTGATATTTAAAGTTCTCCAACATGGATGATATATTTTGAATATAACTTCATACAAGTTTAATGTGTATACCATATTTATACAGTCTGAAGGTTGTTTAAAAGAATTCTGTTGTTTTTAACTTTCCACAGTCAGGGTCCTGTTTGGTTGCATCTCTGATGTTCTCTGCTGGGGAGAGCTGCTGCCAAATGCATTCTCCCTGCCTCCCCAATTGCCTTTGGAAATTTCACTTCCCCAGCCAGTCCTCCTACGTGTATATGCATACACAGACACTAAACTAGACCTCTTTTGCTTATAGTAACAAGTATTTTAGGTTGGATGCATGCTAAATTAACTAGGCAGACCCAGAAAATACAGTTGCATTGATATTCCCAAATAGGATCTATTGAAAATAGTAACCAGCACTGTGTTTCTGGAGAGTAAATTTAGAAAGATGTGTTATTTTAAGGAATATCAAAGAGGGACAGCATTTTTGGAAGATCGTTGCTGATGATGGTGAGGATTAGCATGACCGTTCTTTTAATCATTTGGGTTAGGCACCCCACATCCTGATTTTGCAATTACTCTTCATTTTGTTCAGTCCTCTTCAGAGACTGTAGAGAGATTGATTAATATGCATTCAAGCTTAATTGGCTTTGGAAAGAAAAAAATAAGTACATTAGTAAGCAATTTTTCACGAAGAGTAATAATGGCAGAGGATGATGGGGAAGTAGAGCACCAGAGATTGGGGGTTAGTGAGCGCCATACCACACTGAGGGTGTTGGTTTCATGTCTCTCTGTGTGCTTCTTTCATATCCTCTTTTACTGGCTCCTGGGCTATCAATTTCCCTAGCATATTACTTAGATGAGGCAGAAGTAGCTCATACTATCTGTTCCAAGGTCTTCCTTTCCTTATCTGCACATTACTCTCTTGAAAGAATAACGAAAGGTTGAGAGACCTATACTCATTTTTATGAGTATAGGCTCTCTTTTCTTTCCTACCACCTCTCTATTTCACATAGGTGACAAAAGAGAGGTAAAATGAAGTATAGGTAAAATGAAGCAGGACAAAACTAATGGTGGTAAAACCTGGTAAGAAGTGAAGCCATTGCCAATACTTTGAGAAGATCAGAAGAAGAAACTGATTATGGGTGATGTGCAAATTATTTAAAATAATTAAGATAATACAGGCAGCAGCAAATCGGAGTGGACATGGCTAGGGGCTGGGGCAGGGATCTGCCATGTTACTCATTAGATCTCCAGTGGGAAAGTTGTACAGTGTCTCACAGGATATGAACCAGGACATCTGGGCAGCAACAGAACAATTATGATACCTGAGCCAAACAGCAGCTATTTACTAACCAATATAAACCCTTAAAATAGTAATAATAATAACTTACTGGCAATAATTTCCTAGCTGCTGTGGCTAGACCCACGTGTGACAACTGACTCTCAGCCCTAGAGCTGCAAATGGAGCCAGAATGAGGTCCTGTTCATGGGAACTGATAGTTGAGGATGGACATTGTGCATGATCCATTTTGAGTATTATATATTTTCCTGATTCAACTTTTTGTTAATCATATGTAAGTACATAAAAAGGCGTTTTCCTGGTAGAACTAAAACAAAATCTTGCAAGTTTTTACTGTGAATAATAATTCAATTTGTAGAGATGTCTATGATTGAGAGGTTTTGAAATACCTACCATATTAAATATGAGTATTACTCATATTTAATTAATACAAATTAATATTCATATTTATTACTCATGTATTGTTTGGTTTTATGGTCACTGTTTTGATTTTTTAAGTAACCTAGTAATTGAAAAAAATAGCTTGCAAAAAATGATTTATTTCATAAAAAATTGATTAAAAAAATTAAATTTCTGCATAATGAATCCTATATCTTTGTGTGTGTAATCTAAGTGTTCTACAGGGAAGTTGGATCTACAGAAGACCACAACTTTGCTTTATTAACCAGCAAAACAGGGAAACATAAACCATAAGTATAGACTTTCTGAGAGCTTAGCAAAAAACTGTCTCTCTTACTGATTAATAAATTGTTAATCAATGCTATAATGGACATTACATTATGTCATGACCTGTAATATAGGTGTCTGGCAAAGCCTAATATACTTTTGTGTGTAAATGAAGTTTGAAGACTTTTGTGTAAAATTTATTATTTATCTCTTATTCTTTTAGAGAAGAGATAGCTAATAAAACTTTAATAAATAGGTACTCAATTCTGGGCATTTGTAAGTTACTATGCCTGACATAAGTTACACATCTGATGTACTTTGTTTCTTCACCTCCTTCGTAGTATGCTCTGCCTGTTTTGTTTAGCATGCTTCCTTATATGTGGGTCTTCCTTTCCTAGTAAGTATAAAGATAATCGCAGTCAGGAACCTTAATTTTTTTTTTTAATTGAGACAGAGTTTTGCTCTTGTTACCCAGGCTGGAGTGCAATGGCACGATCTCAGCTCACCGCAACCTCTGCCTCCTGGACTCAGGCAATTCTCTGGCCTCAGCCTCCTGAGTAGCTAGGATTACAGGCACGTGCCACCATGCCCAGCTAATTTTTTGTATTTTTAGTAGAGACGGGGTTTCACCATGTTGACCAGGATGGTCCCGATCTGTGGACCTCGTGATCCGCCCGCCTCGGCCTTCCAAAGTGCTGGGATTACAGGCGTGAGCCACCACGCCCAGCCAGGAACCTTAATTTTTATAATCTTGTCAGTGTTGGGGAATGTAGAAGACGCTTAAGAACTGTTTGAATTGAGTTTCATTCAAAGCTGGGACCTCCCAGTTTTGAAAGATGAAAGCACCTATTGGTATTACTAGAAATAAAGGATGAATTTCTCCAACTTGATATGTTACCTCTGATAATTCCATGACTTAGAAGGGATTTGGCTTTTGCATTTAGGAGATCACTCAGTGCTATCTCATGTCTTTAAGGAGGTACAGATAAAGGAATGTTATTCAGCCTGTGAGAACATTTCCAACAGGAGGATCAGAACTGGCCTTTCACAGGGGATAGTATTTGAAAATAGGTTTAAAAGATATTTCAGGCAGCGGGAGAAGCTATTCATTCATTAATTATTAATTATGATTGTTAAGTATTAATGAATAATTAATTCATTAATTATTAATGAATGAATAGCTCCTCCCGCTGCCTGAAATATGTTTTAATTAAGTTTAATTCAATAAGCACATATTGAACACTTACTGTGTGTTAGGCAAAGAAAAGACTTGAGATAAGCAAGGATACAAGAAGTCATTTTTAATGGCTTGGAGGTTGGAGTTAAACTCAGAAAGGTAGACTGGCACTTGATTGTTCAAGGCTCAGTAAAAGATTGTATTTTCTAAAGAGAGATGCAACAATGTTTCTCATCCCATGTGCTCTTCTTGAACTTGGTGCCACCACCACCACCATGAGGAGGTAGAGAGCCGCAAAAAGATCTTCACCTAGTTACATTGTCATCAGGGTATCCAAAGTTAAGACAAAGGAAAGAATCTTAAGAGTTGTGAGACAGAAGCACCAGGTAACGTATAAAGGAAAACCTGTCGGATTAACTGCAGATTTCTCAGTAGAAACCCTGCAAGCTGGAATGGATTGGGGTCCTATCTTCAGCCTCCTCAGAGAAAACAATTATCAGCCAATAATAATAAACAATAATCATATACAAAGGAAAGATACAGCCTTTTTTTAAATTTTTATTGCATTTTAGGTTTTGGGGTACATGTGCAGAACATGAAAGATAGTTGCATAGGTACACACATGGCAGTGTGTTTTGCTGCCTTCTGCCCCTTCACCCATATTTGGCATTTCTCCCCATGCCATCCCTCCCCCGCTCCCCCCCCGCTGTCCCTCCCCTATTTCCCCCAATAGACCTCAGTGTGTGGTACTCCCTTCCCTGTGTTCACGTGTTCTCATTGTTCATCACCCGCCTATGAGTGAGTATATACGGTGTTTCTTTTTCTGTTCTTGTGTCAATTTGCTGAGAATGATGTTCTCCAGATTCATCCATGTCCCTACAAAGGACACGAACTCATCATTTTTCAGGCAAACAAGTGGTGAGGGAATTTGTGATTACTAGGCTACCACTACAAGAACTGCTAAAAGGAGCTTTAAATGTTGAAACAAATCCTGGAAACATATGAAACAGAACCTCTTTAAAGCATAAATCACACGGGGCCTATAAAACAGAAATACATGTAAAAAGGAAAAATAAATAAATAAAACAAAAACGAAGTACACAGACAACAAATATCATAATGAATGCAATGTACCTCACATTTCAATACTACCATTGAATGTAAATGGCCTAAATGCTCCACTTAAAAGGTACAGAAACAGAGAATGAATAAGAATCCACCAACCATCTGCTGCCTTTAGGAGACTCACCTAACACATAAGGACTCATGTAAACTTAATGTAAAGGGGAAGAAAAAGGCATTTCATGCACAAGGACACCGAAACCCAGCTGGGGTAGCCATTCTATCAGACAAAACAAATGTTAAAGCAACAGCAGTTGAAAGAGACAAACAGGGACATTATGTAATGATAAAAGGTCTTGTCCAACAGGCAAATATCACAGTTTTAAACATATATACACCTAATATTGGAGCGCCCACATTTATTAAGCAATTACTAATAGACCTAGAAATGACATAGCAACACAGTGATAATGGGGGACTTCAATACTCCACTGACCGCACAAGACAGATCATCAGACAGAAAATCAACAAAGAAACAATGGATTTAAACTATAACTTGGAGCAAATGGACTTAGCAGATATATATAGAACATTTCATTTAACAACCACAGAATACACATTCTATTCAATAGTGCATGCATCTTTTTGGAAACCTCTGGGATATGGCAAAGGTGGTGCCGAGAGGAAAGCTGACCGCCCTGAACGCCTACGTCAAAGAGACTGAAAGAGCACAAACTGACATTCTAAGGGCACACCTCAAGGAATCAGAAGCAAAAATAAACCAAATGCAAACCTTGATGTGTGACATGGAGTCCAAGAAGTTCATTTTGGAGTTTTAAGATTTGACCTCCCTGTTGGATTTTGGACTTGCTTGGAGCCTGCAGCTCCTTTGTTTTGGCCAATTTCTCCCATTTGGAATGGCTGTATTTACCCAATGCCTGCATCTCTATTGTATCTAGGAAGTAACTAACTTCCTTTTGATTGTAATTGCTCATAGGCAAAAGGGACTTGCCTTGTCTTGGAAGAGACTTTGGACTGTCAACTTTTGAGTTAATGCTGAAATGAGTTAAGACTGGGGATTGTTGGGTACTCATGATTGATTTTGAAATGTGAGGACATGAGATTTGCAAGGGGTCGGGGTGGAATGATATGGTTTGGCTATGCCCCCACCCAAATCTCATCTTGAAATTCTATGTGTTGTGGGTGGGAGGTAATTGAATCATTGGGGTAAGTCTTTCCCATGCTGTTCACATGATAGTGAATAAGTCTCATGAGATCTGTGGTTATGTGAAAAATGGAATTTTACGTGTACAAGCTCTCTTCTCTTGTATCCTGCCATTTGAGACATGCCTTTCACCTTCTGCCATGATTGTGAGTCTTCTTTCCCCAGCCACCTGGAACTGTAAGTCCAATAAACCTCTTTCCTTGCCTCATCTCAGTTATGTCTTTTTTAGCTGCATAAAAATGGACTAACACAATGATGATAATTATGTTCTTGATAATGACAGTGAGGGTGATGAAAACATAAAGATATCACCTTTATATGGGTTATATGTCTACCGTATTATATCTTCAGTGATAATTATGGCCCTGCTTATATGAATAGACTAAAACGCATGGAATTTAGGAAGCTGGACTCATTCATTTTTGTATGTCAAGTACAGCTGTGCTTGCTGGACTGTTAGAAGAATAGGCTGTTGAGTCAAAAAGTTAAAATTTGTTTTGGACTTGGGGGGCTTAGGATGTAAGGGGCAATCCCTGTAATGTATAAAGAAATTTCTGAAAATGTGAGCTTTGTACTTACGAGAAAATCAGAGATTTAAATGATAATGGAAGTCACAACTGGAGAAAATCTCTGTAGCATAGGACTGATTAGAATACAAGGCAGAATGTAGTAATTATTTCAAGCACAGAGCTATGGAGCCCAAGGCAGAAAATATTAATTCTGACTGGGAAGACAGAGGAAGAGTTCACAGGGAAGGTGACACCAGAGAAGCCTCTCTTTTAAATTTTGGAGTCTTTGGAAATGACTAGTAATTATATTCAAATTAATTTTCCAAAGAAAACAATTAAATTGGCTCTCCAAAGTTATTTTCAGAGAAAAAATAGAGGTGAAGCTACACATTTTTCATTTAAGAGAGTTACTAGCTGAATGTAAGAGGACAATTATGAAGTTAGGTGGTTTTGTATAGTGAAATATGGGACCTCAAAGGCTATACTTCAGTATTTTCTGAAATTTCGTAAATTAAGAATGTCATAAGTTCTCATTAAAATGTAAATAATATGTTTAAGCACCAAATTTGACCATAAAGAAATTCTTTGTGTTTTTCATTGAAGTATATCACGAGTTCTATTCTGGTCATGCTTTAATTATTTTTAGTTTTGTTATTTGTAATTTAATCATTGTAATATTCTTTTCTATGTTTTAAAGTAAAAAGTGACTATATGTCTTCAGTCTTTAGTCTCCTCCTCAACTCATGGAAGTCTAGTTTCTACACTTATTCTGCTTCAAGCATAATCACTAATAAACTCCTATTTATAATTCCAGTGAGTTCGTTCTTACAAAATCAGCCCTAAAGCTTATTAGCAAAGTGCTTTTGACATGGTGGATGTTCAAAATATAATTATTGATTATGTGAGTCATGAATCAAGTATCAAATTAGCTCTGTTCTAATCCCAGATCTATCTCTGACTAGTTATGTTGTTAAATGGGATACATTACTCAATCTTTCAATTTCAGTTTTTCATCTGTTTATGTATTCTTTAGGTTTATAGTTCAGCTGTGTATTGTGAGGTGATAGCTTGGAAAAAAAATACTTTGCACAAATTGTAAGCAGTAGGGAAGACTAGAAACAAGAATTTGTTTAAAAACAACCTTTCCAAATAAATATACTGGCTACACAGTGAAAAGACTAGGTCTGTGCCTTACACCATAGAAAATGTCTCCATCCTAACAGACATTTATTGACTATTTTAGCCAGGCATTATAGTGATAAGGAATTTATCACTTTACCTCCAACCACAAGGTATTCAGAATCTAGAGCTAGTATTTTACTGTTTTGATTTAGCTAAACCATCCAGTGAAAATGTGCAGGGGAAGAGAGAATGTATTTGGTTAATTTTATTAATTATTAGAAGTATTTCTTCTTGTTATCCTCCATTCTGGGATATGTTACAACAAGAACAAGTTTTTTTTTTCTGGTGAGTAATTACTGATCTTATTATAGTCTTACACTTATTTTAATAAATGCTATCAATGAGAATACTCAATTATATGCTATTTCTGTTTAAAGAGGAAATTAACCTAGAATTTTTATCCAATGGCATCCATGCTTGTGACTCCAGGAAAATCTATATAGGAAATGCTTGCAAATGTTTCCCTTAAGGTACAGCTGGAGTTGATTTTATGTGATAACCCCAGTCAAGAAACTCACAAGTTTCTGGAATCATGTAAAACCATGCCTATCAACATAGAAATGTTGATCCTATATCTATGCAGCAGATAGAAACAGTTTTTAAGAATGGCAAGGTCTTCTGAACATTATTTATGCTATTATAACATCCACAGAATAATACTAAATACTTGTCAATGTTTGGGACTAAATTCAGTACATAAAAAGATAGGTGTCTTTCTAAGCATTAATTTTGCTTAGATATTGTATATGCTAGGTTTTATTTTCTTAGTTAACAAGTAACAAGTTTTAAGAAGTAAAACCTATTTATTTTCGTGTCATAATTCCTGAGATAAGAAAGGAGCTGTAGTTGACATTTAAGGTTGACCCTCCAAAATCTATTCTACTTCCAGATTGTCCATTTAAGCCAAACCTCACATGCCATTTTCTCTACCAAATGTTGGTTTATAAAAGAGTCTGTGTAGTAGTCCAGGTCCATGAGACAGAATGCACTGGAGGCTTCCACAGTGTTTACTTGTTCAGTAGAAGGACTAGGAAGATGCTGTCTACTCTTTTTCCTCTTGGGGTGGGGACATGAAAGTGCTGTAGCCATCCTGTAACCATCACAAACAAGCTGATGGCACAACTAACAGATGGGGAGAATCTGTATCTTTAATGACATCATTGACTTGGAATGTGCCTGGAGCTGGTACTAACCCCTCAGTTCTTATAAGGCAAAATAATTTCAGCTAGTCTGAATACGGTTTTGTCCTACCTGCAATTGAAAACCTCCTAACAAATGCGGAATAGATAATGGAACATTCAGGGCAAGATAGAATAGTCCAAAAGAGCAAAATGAGACCACAGCAACAACAGAAATAGAATATTGAAGAGAGAAGCATCTCGATAGGGGATGTAGACGGAAGTACCCAAGGGATAAGGAAAAGTGCCACATGCAAAGAACTGAAACGCCTTCACTGCTGAGCAGCCTCATGGGTTGCAAGGTTCTGGTTCATGTACGTTAAGTCAAGGAGTTGGAGAGAAGTATTATTAAAATTGATTGCATATAGTTTTGTTTTATTAACAACCATGAAGACCAGCTAGAACCATGGAAATTGCTTTCTAATACTACCAATATTTTGAAAATTAATCACAGAGAGAGTAAGTAAACGGTCCATAGCTTTGCAGTTTAGGTTACGGTTGTCACTCTTCTTGTAGTTGCCATCTTGTGTTCCCTTTAAAACTGAAGCATTATAAAGCTGAGATTCATAATTGGCTGTTGCAACTTTGTTTCTATGTAACAGAAGATAAACTTTCATTTTCCCTCCGATGAAATTAAGTTTTTAAAGGATTGAAAAATAAAAGTATCGAATGTGATTTCAGTGGTTATTTTTCTCCTTAAAAAGTAAAGGTTTAAAAAGATTAGATATCTCGATTCGATTTTTGTCTTTACTTTGTGAAATGATTTCGACTACGAGGAATTTAAAAAATAAATTAGGCTCACGTTGCTTGGGAGTGGGACAAGATGATATGAAGAGAAAGGTTTGGGGATGTATTGCTAGACACATAACACACTATGCATTTATTTTAATTAAGGTTAATTCCACAAAGTACAGATTGATACTTACTTTCAGATTTACTTCTTCATAGAAATGAAACATGTTTCATGGGAAATTAAGAGGAAAAGTGCAGAAGATAAAATCCTACTGTTGTCAAATGAATAGATCCAGAAAGTAAAATAAGCTTTTTGAAAAGTGATTCAAATTATGATGAATGAGCACTTTAAATTTTATTCCAAGTCCATTTTAAATTCACTTGTTTAAAAAGAGGAATCCTGTATGTATATTAATTGATTATGAGTGTAGATTGAAGGGATGAGACTGAATGGAGTGATGAGGGATTTTGTTCTAGATAGGTTTAGACTAAGCTGTTGGCATGGCAGCCAGATGGAAGGCAACAGCTGAGAGGTGAAGGATTGCCTGGGTGGGTGGGAACTAGGAGGGGTTGAGAAAGAAACAGGAATCCAGGAAATAGGTAGTCCAGCAGGGGCATGTTTTTGGTATAAACCACAGTTCACTCTTGGACAGCCAGAGTGTAATATAAAAATTGGAGAGTTGGTGAGTGTGTGGCTCATGCCTGTAATCCCAGCACTTTGAGAGGCTGAGGTGGGTGGATCACTCGAGATCAGGAGTTTGAGACCAGCCTGGTCAACATGATGAAACTGCATCTCTGCTTAAAATATATATATATATATATATATATACATACACAAAAATTAGCTGGGTGCAGTGGTGGGAACCTGTAATCCCAGCTCCTCAGAAGGCTGAGGCAGGAGAATCGCTTGAAACCCAGGAGGCGGAGGTTTCAGTGAGCTGAGATTGCACCACTGCACTCCATCATGGGTGACAGAGTGAGACTTAGTCTCAAAAAAAAAAAAATTGGAGAGTCAAGTCCAGATTTCAAGTTGCAGGTAGAATTTAGGGCTAGCAGTCAGAGGAGAGTGATCAGAGAGATGGGGAACCATGTGAGCCCTGAGGCTAGCTCAAGCATTTCAATTCAGTTAAACAAATATTACCCAAGGAATACCTAGTTTATTTAAGGGATCTCCCAGGAAGGTGGCTGCAGTAGGGCCTTTGAAGCGGGCGAGACCTGAGCCTCCAGATCCTTTCTCTGACCCCTATCTCCTCCTTTGATGACTCCACCACTGTTTGCCAAGAACTTCAGAGTGTTGTTAGGAGCACCTGGACCATTTAGTCTTCTTGGAAACTTAGAGTTAGCTGGCTTTTTTCCTTCCTTCCTTGTACCCATTCTTCTCCCTCCCTCTCTTTTTTTCTTCCTACCCCCTCTCCTGCTTTCTCTCACTCTCCCTTTCTTCTTTCTTTCTATTTCTTTTCTGTGGACATTCTTTTTCTACTGCTTTGTTTTCTTGAAGCTATAACACTCTAAGATAACTAGCTTTATGTAGAGGCTTTAATTCCAAATTCATGTTTTGTATAGGTTTAAGGCTTACCCTCTTTCTTCAAAAAAAGAAAACTATTAGAATTAAGACTGTAAAATGAGCAGAGTGGCCGATGACTCAGGTTATCTGTGTGTTTGGGGCCTGCTTGGCCATAAGCTCTTCCACCATTCTTGGGTCTGGTGGTTTGCCTCCTTTTGTGCTAAAGCCAGCCAGTCATGCATTTGAGAGATGTATGTTCTCATGCCCTAGTCCCCGTTTGCTCAGCATTCATAGATGTTTATGGTAAGAGAGATTTTGTGTTGTGGGTCATATTCTGATAACAAAATTCCAGATTTTGAAAGTTGGTATTGGTGTTAGGCCAATACCAACACACTACCCATAAAAAAATCAAAAATATATATTGTTGGAAATATATATATTTAGATGTTTTTATGGGTAGTGTGAAACACAGTAGATGGCAAAATGGGCATACTATTAAGTGTTTTCTGTCTTAACCTGATCTTATTTGGTGGGGGGAAGGGTCTTAGTTGAACTAACTTAAATCTGCCTTTTAAATTTTTGTCTTTGCTTTTCAAAATAATATCTTTTGTCAGTGTTTTGAATTTTGGCCACTCTAGTAGGTGTTTATCTCATTGTTGTTTTAATTTGGAACTTCTTAGTGAAATATGATGTTTATGTTTGCAGGCTTACTTGCCATCTGTGTATCTTCTTGGTGAGCAGTTAGTCAACAGTTTGGCCCATGTTTTAATTGGGTTATTTATTTTCTTATGGTTCAATTTTAAGTGTTATTTGTATATTTTGGATGAATATACCTTTATCCGATACGTGTTTTGCAAACATTTTCTCCCAGTCTGTGGCTTGTATTCTCTTTCTCTTAACGATATCTTCCACAAAGCAGAAGCTTTTAATTTTAATGAAGTTCAGCTTATCAATTATTTCCTTCATGGATCATGTCTTTGGGTTTTATCTAAAATGTAGCGGCCATACCTAAGGTCATCTAGATTTTCTCTGTTATTATCTTTTAGGAGTTATATAATTTAACATTTTATAGTTAGGTATATGATCCACTTTGGGGAACATTTTATAAACATTGTAAGATCTATGTCTCAATTTTTTTTCTTTTTGCACATGGATGTCTGGTTGTTCTAGCACCATTTGTTGAAACGATATCTTTGTTCCATGGTATTGCATTTGTTCCCTTGTCAAAGATCAGTTGCTCTCCTTGGTTATTCAGTGTTTATTCTTGGGCTCTTTGTTCTCTTCTTTCCATCAATTTATCTAGTCTTTCACCAATACAGCTCTGTCTTGATTAGAGTAGTTTTACAATAAGCTTTGAAGTTGGATAATGCCAGTCCTCCAGGTTTGTTCTTCTTCAACGTCCAGTTGGCTATTCTGGCTCTTTTGTCTCTCTGTATAAATTTTAGAATCAAGTTAATCAGTATATAAAGTATCTTGCTGGGATTCTGACTGGCATTGCATTGAATCAATAGACCAAGTTGAGAAGAACTGACCTCTTGACAATATTGAGTCTTCCTATCCAGGACCATGGAATAGCTCTCCCTTTATAGTACTTTGATTTCTTTCACTGGAGTTTTGAAATTCTCCTTGTACTTTTCTTTTCAGTTTTATTCCTAAGTCTGTCATTTTATAGAGTGCTAATATAAATGGTATCATGTTTTAAATTTCAATTTTTCCTCGTTCATTGATGTTTTATAGGTAAGTGACTGACTTTTACATATTAAACTTACATCCTGAAACCTTGCTAAAGTCCTGGGAATTTTGTGTTGATTCTTCCAGATTTTCTACACAAAGAGTCATGCCACGGACACACAAATTAATTTTTATTTCTCAATTTTCAATCTATATACCTTTTGTTTTGTCTTCTTGTCTACCTGCATTAAGGAGAGTTTCCAGTACCATGCTGGAAAAGAGTAGTGAGCGGGTAAATTCTGGTCTTGCTTCTGAACTTAGTGGTGGAGAAATTTGTCATCAAGTTTCTTTTTTAAGTTTACTGGGTTTATGCAGATTCCAGGTAGAGAATTTAAGTGTCTTTTACATGCCTCACTTATCTCAGTCTCCTCGTTCTAACTCCTGGCTGCCAAACTTGATCTAGGAGAAAACTTGCAGACAAGATGTGGATGTCTGGTTGTTTCGGCACCATTATTTTATTTGGAATGACACCATGGCAGAAATAAAATTTTGAAATTTGAAGGACTCTCTCAATTAATCATACAGTTTTCTCTCTACCCAAATGTCAGCCCCGTAAATGAAGATTAACTTAGCCCACTGTATATTTGATAACTCACACATTTCTGTCAGCACATAGGTCATATATTTTTGTAGAAATAATAGAAATGTAAGTAGAGTGCTAAATTGTACGTCAAAATATCCTGATTTTTTTCTTTCAATATGTTTCCTCACAGGTCATCATTTTAATATTTAACATATGGCCTGTTTGATTAGTATTTATATTTCTCTAGAAATAAACTGAATATTCAACTCTAAAGATTTAAAAAATATAAAATAATGAATACAATTTTTGTCTAAAATGCAGAGGGACTACAAGTGACTTATAAATGTTATATTGACTTTATAGAAAAGCATTACATAAATTTTAAAAATTATTTTAACCAACCAGAGAATGTCTCATGTCTGTGTAACCTTATTAGGGCATCTAGGATAATTTGCAATTGTTCATATGCCTTCTTTTTAAATTCTGGGATAAGGATACTGTTAGGGGAATATATATTATCTTACCTTAAAGAATTTCACAATATTTATACTTCAAGAAGAGCTATCTCTGTTGCAAACTCATTTTTCTGCCATAAACAAAGAGGGAATTATTTCCGAGGTCTTTATTTTAACTTATTTATTTTTCCAAAAGCTTGCCACATGGCCTTAAATGCATTCCACAAAAGTAATTATTGTGAGCAATGAGAAGTGACAATGCATTTAACTCCTTGCATCATATTTTTAGGCAGGCAGAAATCTGCATCCTAAATGCACAGAATGTGATGAAATATGCCAAACTCTGCCATCATTTGGCCAAAATAATTGTGATTTATTTACTTCACAATAAATAAAAGTAAGTATCTTTAATAAAAAGTTAGATGCCTCAAATGTACTCTATTTTATGTTTATTAGGACAAAAGCTCAGTAAATAGCCTCTGAATTTCTTAGGAGCATGAGCTATGAAATTAAGGCTCTGCTGGCTTTTGGCTTGGTTGTTGAATGGGATTGTGGGATATTATACCCCTGGTAATCTACCTTTTACTATTAAGAACTTAGATAACTGATGACTGAGCCCTCTGTTTCTGTCTGTCTCTCTGTCTCTCTCCCTCAATTTATAAATGTGAAAGCTGAGGAATGGAGAGGTTAAATAACTTGCCCAAATTTGCACAGCAGATATGTGACTAAGCAAGAGTTAAAGCTTCCCAACCTCCCAAACCTCACTTTCCCATTTATTTTACATTACTTGCCTTTGATGTATTTGTTATTTAGGCCATACACAAATCAGCAACATGAATGTATCAACATAATATATCTTATAAAGTTAATCCAGAATTTAGTGAAGCATGTATATGCATGGCATTTTCAATTGCCAGTCATTATTAATGGCAGCCAGGTCAAAAGTATCTTTCAGTCATTCTTAAAGAGTCATGGAGTTATACATTTTTAACATCTGAAATCTGAATCCGTTTCCCATATCCAGGCTTTTTTTAATCTTTAGAAATGAGCATTTTTTGAAAGACACATTTTAGGAAGCAAGATTTTGATTGTCTTTGTCTTATATATTCTACTTTTAAATTCAGTATGGTGAGCTGGGAATAAATATTCAGTGCATATGATGAGATAAAGATAGTTTTCTCCCAGCACTTTGGGAGGCTGAGGAGGGAGGATTACGGGGTTAGGAGTTTGAGACCAGCCTCGTCAATATGGTGAAACCCTGTCTCTACTAAAAATACTAACATTAGCGATGTGATGGCATGCACCTCTAGTCCCAGCTACTAGGGAGGCTGAGGGAGAAGAATCACTTGAACCTGGGAGGCAGAGGTTGCAGTGAGCCAAGATCGCACAACTGCACTCCACCTTGGTGACAGAGTAAGACTCCATCTCAACAACAACAAAAAAGACAGTTTCCACATGTTTTAATTTAATTGCTTTATAAAGAGCATGAGGAAAGACTAAGTATTCAAATACATTTTGGAGAGTATCTGTAATAAAATAATCAACTCAGCTCATTAAACATATGCAAGAGGATAGTAACTGTAATGGAAGCCTTTCACCTATTCATAAGAGAACCAAATGAACGTGGATGGGAACTGAAATCCAGTCTTCACTTAACCCCGCTGCCACGTCACCTCAAATCATTCTCAACTTCCAATTAAACTGTATGCATATTATAGGTAGGCAGCTCATTTATTAGTTTTAGTGTTTCCCAAACTAAGGTTCACCAAGGACACATCCCACGAGATGCTCTTGGTGGGAGGTGGAGAAAACAGACATGATCAAAGGTAGACAATTTGTCAACCTGAGTTAAACCATTTCCATGTTTCCATAGGCTTGAAATCTTTCATACGCCAAAGTTCAGGAGAAAAACTTCAGAGGCTATTGTCAATATCCTGATAGAAATTAACCTATTACTACAGTTAAGACAATTTAAGGTCATGATAGGAAAATCTATACATCAGTATTTATTAAGGGAAGATTTACGGGCAGTCATTGCAGGTGAAATCTCCTTGTCTGAAAGACAGAGGCGTGGCAGCTGGGCTGCTGAGGCACCAGCAATCTGCCTACCCCATCCCTTCTCTTCCTGAATGTAGCCAAGTCTATATTTGATACAAAACTTAGTTCGCAGACTAGTGAACTATTGGCATTTGCATTCTAAACATTTACCTTTGAAAAGTTTTATACATGTTTTTGTTTGACTTTTGTTTTTGGAATTTAAGTTCTAGGGTACATGTGTAGAAAACGAAGGTTTGTTAGATAGGTATACACTTGCCCTGGTGGTTTGCTGCACCTATCAACCCGTCATCTACATCAGGTATTTCTCCTGATGTTCTCCCTCCCCTAGACCCCCACCCCCGACAGGCCCCTGTGTGTGATGTTCCTCTCCCTGTGTCTGTGTGTTCTCATTGTTCAACTCCCATTTATAAGTGAGAACATGCGGTGTTTGGTTTTCTGTTCTTGTGTTAGTTTGCTGAGAATGATGGTTTCTAGCTTCATCCACATCCCTCCAAGGACATAAACTTGGATTTAAATTTTGAAAATCATTCGTTGACAAGATCAAAGGGAAAATAGCATTTCACTTCCTCTTTCCAGAAACCTGTTTAAAAGGTAGAAGTCTCCATTTTTTCTCGGCTTTACCTTTCTGACTTTTTGGATTACAGCTATCTAATAATTTACAGTAAGATTGGTATATTTTTATCCCTCTACACTCAGGATTAGCTACTGAAATTGACATCTGTTTACATAAATTTAGTTTAAGGGTATAATTTGGAGATAATTTGAATGTAATTCTTTCAATGTAAATAATATAAAAATGTAGCATGTTATGTATAATTTTCTAGATAAATAAAAATTTATACAGATTTTCCTCTAGGAAACTAAACTAAAATTCTAAATTTAAACCAAAGTCCTAAGATTACATATTGTAGTTGAAATCAAGCATCCTTTATGAGATGTACCAAATCTAGCCTCTTCTGTATGTTTTAAGGCATACCAAAATTTACTTGCAAAATTTGTTGTAATTTCTTATTTGATAATAGAAATATGGTTTTCTATGATTGACACGTCAATTGTTAGTGATTTATAAGTTAATCAGTTCATTAATTTGGTTAAGGCAGGCATACGTATTCTCTTTTTTATCGTCAAAAGAAGATCTACCCTGAAATGAATTGTTAGAGAGATTTTTTAACACAGAGAATATTCAATGTTAATCAAATTTATTTTGACTTCTCAAATATTTTATCCATAAGAGAATTATTCTATTTCCTCGCCATTACATCTTACCTTGCCATTTTTATGTTGTTAAAAACTAGTTCTTCTTCTTTCACTTTTCTGTCTCCTGTTTCAAAATTTATCATCGTAGGTGTCAAATACCAAATGTTTAACTTGAGATGTACTCAGTTATGCTGAGAAAAAAAATATTTTGTTTAACCTTCATAATATATTAGCATTCTTGTACCCAAGAAATATATAAAAACATTTAAGTTGAAATCAGGAATATGTGGGGATGGAAATGGTGATGTCATAAGAACTCCAGTATTTAACAGTGATATCGTCTGGATATGTGATCTCACCCAAATCTCATGTTGAATCGCAATCCTAATGTTAGAGGTGGGGCCTGGTGGGAGGTGAATGGAATGTGGGGGCGGATTTCTCATGAATTGTTTAGCACCATTCCCTTGGTGCTGTCCTGGTGATAGTTAGTTCTCACGAGATCTGGCTGTTTAACAGTGTGACACTTTGCTTGCTCTTGCTTGCTCCAAATGTCTCCATGTGAGACACCTGCTTTTTCTCTTCACCTTCTACCGTGATTAAGTGCTTCCCAAGGCCTCCCCTGAAGCAGATGCCTGCGTTATGCTTCTTGTCCAGCCTGCAAAAACTGTGAACCAATTAAACCTCTTTTCTTTGTAAATTTCCAGTGTCAGGTATTTCTCTATAGCAATTCAGGAGCATCCTAATACAAACAGGTATAGCAGGTGTTTCATAATTTAAGTCAAACCAATAACTAAAATAGCATCCTAACTAGGTCCTTCCAGCTCTTGTAGCAGTAAGCCCCCTTAGGAAGATTTGATATTGACCTTGTTTTAAGGAAGCTTTGATGTTTTTGCTGAAGCATTTGTTGACTTTCAAAAGGCCACTTCAATTTAAAGCATTTTGTACATACATAACAGACTGTTAGTACCAACTTATGAAGGGTTTTCAATATATCCTGATAAAATTCCTCTCTCTTTGGAGTTACATAATTATAAAGCATGGGAAAAAAATGGAGTTTGACCCCATCTGAACTTGAATCAGGATTGGCAGTGAGAGTAAAAATAGACATATAAAGGAAAGGAAAGCTTTAGAATATATTTTATTATTCAGATTTATATTAAAATGAATTCGATTAGGGTCCTCCCACATTGCCACGGCAGCATCCAGAATTCTATTATATTTATTGCCAATTACTGCAGCAAACCTAGACTTCAACTATCAGCCAAAGGCTAAAGATACTCCTTTGCAGCTGCCAATACATAGACCAGTTTCAGGCTTTCCAGTGGTAGAGAGATGGTCATTGTCAGGCTAATTTTGCCCTGTTTCCACTTGCCTTCTACCGTGCAAGAGGAGCTATTTTAGACCTTTAAGTGATGGCTGCAGTGAAGTCAGAGGGTCATGAGTGGCTTGAGAAGACAATGCATCTGGGGATGTGAGAAGACAATAGGCTTTCCTCATCCTCCTGGAAGGCAGCTTCCTTCCAGAATTATTCACTGAAAATTTGTGCTCCACAAAATTCTCTGGAATTCTCAAGTGGTAACATAATAATAATGGTTTCCTACCATTAGAATGAATATAAATATGCATTTTCTTTGTTTTTTACTAAATATTTGAAATATTTAGTAAATACTAAATATCTGATGCCGAAATACAATACCTTGTGAATTATGCCAAGTTGTCAAAAGACTTCTTTGATGCACTGGTTTTCTAGACAGGCATGAAATTTCATTGCACAACTGGATGTGGGTTGTGTGCAAGGAGGGCGATGTATGGCCAGCCTTCCACACCCACAGATTCAACCAGTCTCAGGTTGAATATACTAAAAAAACCACAACAACAAAATAACAGTACAACAATAAAAAGTAGCACAAATTCAAAAAACAGTGTAGTCTAACAACTATTTACATGGCCTTTACATTGGGTATTACAAGCAAACTAGAAATGATTTAAGGCACATGGGAGAATATGTATAGGATATATGCAAATTCTATATGGCATAAAATTTACATATCCCCTATACATATTCATATAAGTAACATGTGGCATCCAACTATGTTGGTAACCAAGGGGCTCCTGAAACCAAAGCCCCAAGGATATTGAGTAATGACTGGATATTGGGTTCTTGGTTTTTTTTTTTGTTTGTTTGTTTGTTTGTTTTGGCCATAGTGCTCTTCTTACAATGTGATGAAGAAACACCCTGATCAAAGGATGAGTGTATGTCCTCATCCCTTGAATGTAGACAGACTGTTGTAACTTCCTCATCCCATAAAATGTAGTAGAGTATTATTTCCAAGACATGTCACAAAAGACTGTGGCATCCATTTTGCTTTCTTGACTTGCTTGTAATTAGGGAGTTGTTGGTACCATGTCAGGAGGATCTTGAAGAAACCCTGGAGAACGAAAGGGCCACATGGTGGAGACAGGTCGAGGCTGTTGGCCACCAGCAGGCACCAACTTGCCAGCCATGTGAGTGAGCCTCCTGGAAGCTGGGGCCAGAGTCCTACCCAAGCCCTTACTACTAAGGGTTTCCGTTATATCTTTAGTATCCTTAGTCCTCCAGGACTCACCAGCACGTGGCTACAACTGCCTGAAAGACCCTAAACAAGGCCTACTCAGTGAAACTCTTCCTAAGTCCTGTCCAAACAAAACCATGGATGATAAATGATTATTATTGTTTTAAGCTACCACATTTTGATGTGATTATTGTATGCAATAATAGATAGCAGACACTGACTTTAATTGGGCATGTATGTTCACTGCATATTCTGCTTTTATGCATATGGAGAAATGGGCTTTCTGGGCTGCTGATAATCAGGAGGTAGAGAAATTGTTCAGACAGATGCCTTTAGCCTTCGAGTTCACTTTCTCCTTCCAAGAACTATGTGGCCTTGCAAGTGCTGAGATTGGTTTAAGAAAATGGAATGGAACTCCTAGTGTTTGTCAACATTCCTGTACAAGAGTTCATCCATCATTTGTGTCTTTCTAAGAAGGTCATACACAGAAAAGGTAGTGGTGTAGCAAAATTTTGAGCTTTTTGGACCTCAAAAAAATTTTTCTTGAGTCCGTTATGAACCATGAGCCCAGGGAGGCTCTGGACTCTATATGTATTCTGTTTATATATGTATGGCCATTTTTGACCACACGCAACACACAAGACATAATATTCAATGTGTCAAGTTAGAAATTACCATTCGACTTCACTAAAGTATCTCAAAAATCTTGATACCTACTATTTACATATTTTGTAAATTAAGTAGCCTAAGTCTAAACAGAATGACAGGTTCACAAGCCACTAGCCTACAGGCAAGCTGCAGTAGGAAACTAATTTCTCAGCAGTGAAGTTTTGTAAATGAAAATAACATTTAAAAATTACAGAAAACATGAGGAATGGAAATAATGAGTGACAGACATAATTTAAGATAAAAATAAAACCTGAATCATTGTCCCCAGTGTGTAAAATAGATTTATGTTGTTTCTTGAAATTCTCATTGGATGACCATCCCTTATTGTCATATCAATTCTGAAATTCTGATTTTAGTCTAAGTTCATTTTCAAAACAGAACCAGGTACAAAAAGCACACCATGAGGGTATCCAGTGACAATTAATGAGCAACTGCTGCACGTTTGTTGGAAGTATGTTCAGAAGGGCTGAAAGCATAGCTGAAGTGATAAGATATACAAACAAAATTATGGGATAAAACAGTGTGATGGCGTCAAGTAAAATGTTTTTGTTTAGATTTTTGTATAATACCAAGGTAATCATCAGAAAAGGAATTCTCAGCTCAAGAAATTGAATAAATGAAAGAATAAATTAATGAATGGGGCGTTTATGGCAGGAAATCACACACAGCACATTAAATGAAGTTCATTAGAAAGTGGGAGCTACAGGATGAAAGTGACAGGCAAGAGATGCTGAATTATGGTCGTCTTGTAAAATTTAATGCCACGTTTCTCAGCTTTAAAGTATTAAACCCACCCAGAACACTAAACCTGCATCCCACCTTTGTAACACTTTTGAAAACCCCATAACCCCACCTGCTGTTAACTCTAGATCTTTACAGATTCAAAGAATATATATATATAATATGTATATGCATGCAAGTTTCTCATATTATTTGCCTTCTTAATTTTTTGAGAAATAGGCCTTGTGTGGTTTTCCAAACAAGAACAAATTTTACTGACAGCACATATTTTCATCTCCCCAAGAAGACAGTTGCTTGTCCTTGTTCTTTCCAGCAACCTGACATTGTATTTAAGTAACCTGTTCTCCACTTTGTAATATGTTAGCTATCATCCCAGCAAAATTGTTCTGTATCTCTACAGAGTGGTAATTTCCTTTTTTTTTGTTTGTTTGTTTTTTTTTTTGGAAATACGAACAGAACATTCAATAATTTGTTGCCAGGACCCCTCTCAGGTTTAGTTAACTAGGTATGCAGCTAAAATTGGATAAGTGCAATTAACAAAATTGGTATTGTAAAGGTTTTGCTGTTATATAGAATTAGTGAATTCTACCAACTGAATTTATAACCTGAGCATGAAAATCAGATCCCTTCTCATTTTTAAATATTAACCAGGGTAATCTCGGCACTACCTTAACAATAAAAATACATACAATTAAACAAAGAAACTCAAAAGTTTGAAGAAAGAAAATGACAAAAGCGAAGTGGATTCTTTGAGCTGCGGCTTTTTTACTATGCTACCCAGCAGTCTGGCTTAGGTCAGAAGACTTGATCAAAAAACCTTCCTTCCAGCACCACTCTTTAATTTTTCCTTAAATCTTTTATGTTTAAAAATATCTAATTATATTCTATTTTAATACTGGGATGAATTAAGAATTTTTAAAAATTCTTAATTTTTGTAAAGTGTGAATAAAGTAAAATTTTTTTTGTAAAGCGAAAGAGAATAAATTCAAGCATTCCAATGTGTTAAAATATCCTTTACAGTATACTAATTGGATTATATTATTGTGTGTTTTGCTTCAGTTTTGTTAGCCAAATTTTCATGTGTGAAGACAATCCATGGGGCACAGTGGCTCACACCTGTCATTTCAGCACTTTGAGAGGCCAAGGACGGAGGATTGCTTGAGCCCAGGAGTGGGAGACCTGTGTGGACAACACAGGAAAAATCCTGTCTCTACAAAGCAAAAACAAACAAACAAACAAAAGATTAAAAATTGCTTTTAGCTACTCAGAAGGCCGAGGTGGGAGATTTGCTGGGGTCTAGAAGGCTGAGGTTGCAGTGGGCCAGTGATCATACCACTGTGCTCCAGCCTGGGTGACAGAGAGTGAGACTGTGTCCCAAAAAGAAAAAACCCGTGTGATTTTTACTTCCATAGCACATGACATCATGTTGCTATATCCTGATTTGACTATCAGTTATTTTCTTGTTAAATATTTTGGTTTTCTTTTTCTATTTTTTAAAATTTATTTTAACTGTAAATTATATATAGTCTGAACCCCTAAACACAAATTAGGCTACTTAGGATCTGATCCCAAAGTTTAATACAAGGTGAAAAATACAGATTATAGCATATTCCCAGATTGTTCTTTAGAAAAGATAAATGAATGAATTGGCAGTGTATGCATACCCATACCACTTTACCTTCCCCCACCTGCCTGCTATTTTATATAACAGCTTATTTTTTTTATTTTAATGGCTTAAAATAGATTTAACTTGCAACTCTCCATCTGCTCTCAGAGTGATGCATTTTTCCACAGGACAGTTTTCTCTTATATTGTTATTTGGAACATGGCATGTAGGCAAAAGATGAAAACAGCCTGTGGCTTCCCCAGGGGCTCTCCACCTCAGCCACATGTTGCTGTCAGTGCAGGAACTCTTACAAACCCTGATGCCCAGGACACCTTACTTCCAGTTAAATCAGAGTCCTGGGCGTGGAACTCAGGCATCAGTACATTTTAAAGCTTCTCAAATACTTCTATGAGGCATCCAGGTTTGGAAAGGACTCATCTCAATTGATCACTGAGTCTCAACTGGGTGTGTTCATCGACAGTACAACCTCATCAGGATTTGGATGTTCAGAAAGTTAAGATTTCACTCTGCAGGGAAACGGATTAGAAAAAGAATACAAGTAGGAGATAAGGTACTTATCAAGCTAATTACAGGATTGTTTAGATCAGGAGACCTTTCTCATGGACTGTTTCAATGCAGAAAGACTGCAACAGGCAAGGATGTAGGTGAAGAGAGAAGATTCCAGATCAGGGAAGGGTTGGTTTGAGTGCACTAGATTCGAGAAAGGCTGACAGCACAGCTTAATTCTGATTGCACAGATAATAAAGCCAAGCCCCCTGTTTTCTGTCCAAACAACTGATTTTTTTTTTTTTTGAGATGGAGTCTTGCTCTGTTGCCCAGGCTGGATTGCAGTGGCCCGATCTCAGCTCACTGCAACTTCTGCCTCCCGGGTTCAAGTGATTCTTCTGTCTCAGCCTCCCGAGTAACTGAGACTACAGGTACACACCACCACGACCAACTGAATTTTGTATTTTTAGTAGAGATTGGGTTTCACCATATTGACCAGGATGTTCTCGAACTCCTGACCTTGTGATTCACCCACGTTGGCCTCCCAAAGTGTTGGGATTACAGGCGTGAGCCATCACGCCTGGCCCACAACTGATATTTTTATGCAAATTAAGAGACACAACAATTCCACTTCATCCCAATGTTTTTATCAGCTGCTTGGGCACACCTGCCTACTGGATTTGACATCTGTGAATACCAATGCTGGCCTGGGTGTCAGTATTTGCTACAAGCCCCTATGTGGGTTTGTCTTCCCTCATCTTTAGACAGTAAGACATCTGGCCTCAGCAAGCACACTACTGCTCCAATTCCTTTGCTGCTATTAAGTGAAAGTGAATTCACTTTATGTTGATGGTGTATTGGATAAAACTAATTCCTTCATTAGCAAAAAAGAGCCCTTTTTCATTTATCGGACATTTTCTTTCTTACATCATGTTTTCCACCAGCTTCAAACCATATCTGCCTCACCCATTGTAATAACTATATTAATAATGATGAGAATAACTAACTTTTGTTGCAACATTTTTTTATCCTTATAAGTCATGACTGGGTGCAGTGGTTCACCCCTGTAATCCCAGTATTTTGGGAGGACTAGGTAGGAGGATCTCTAGAGCCCAGAAGTTTAAGGCCAGCCTGGGCAATGTAGGGAGACCTGTCTCTACAAAACAAAAAATAAATAATAATAATAATAAATTTAGCCAGGCATAGTGGCGTATGTCTGTGGTGTCAGCTATACAGGAGGTGGAAGAGGGAGACTTGCTTGAGCCTGGGAGGAGGACAAGGCTAGAGTATGCTGTGATCATGCCACTGTATTCCAGCCTGTGTGACAGCCCTGTCTCAAAAAACAAAAACAAAAACAAAAAATAGTCTTTTACAAATGCTGTCTTCTTTAATTTTAACAACATGCAAAGCAGTTACTGTATTTTTCTCCAGTTTTTCAGCTGAAGGAACAGTAGATTGAATACTGTTTATTGGCCAAGGTTCAAGAAAAGACAGAGCTGAAGAATTCTTTTTCTTTTTTTTTTTTTTTTTTTTTTTTTGAGACAGAGTCTCACTCTTTTACCCAGGCTGGAGTGCAGTTGTGTGATCTCAGCTCACTGCAATCTCTGCCTCCTGGGTTCAAGCAGTTCTCTGCCTCAGCCTCCCAAGTAGCTGGCATTACAGGCACCCACCACCAAGCCCGGCTAATTTTTGTATTTTTAGTAGAGACAGGGTTTCACCATCTTGGCCAGGCTGGACTTGAACTCATGACCTCATGATACACCCACCTCACCCTCCCAAAGTGCTGGGATTACAGGCATGAGCCACCACGTCGAGCCAGAGCTGGAGGATTCAAACCTAGCATTGCTGAATTCCCAGAGCCTGAGCTGTTGACCATGTGTTGTGAAAACTGGATTTCTTAAAAAAAAAAAATTGAGGCCCTTAAAACGTCTAGTCCTGAAATCTGTTTATATCTTCTGTGTTCCCACTCACTGCCAGTTTTATCTACCTTTCCTCCAGCACTACTGACCAACTGATTGTTCCTGGATCTGTGACAGCTGCACGTCTTGCCATGTGCTGTTTCTCAGGTCTGAGATTTTTGCTCTCTCCTTCAAGGTGAACTCCCACTTATAATTTTCAACTTAGTTCAAACGTCAAACAGTTCTATGTGAAGCTCTAACTGAGCCCCCACATCAGTCAATTGCGCTTTTCTCTGTGTTCTTACAGTACTTGGTAAATATCTTGTTCATAGCGTTGATCACTTACTAGTTAATAACTTTTGATCCTTTAACCTTTGTAAGTCTCAGTTTCCTCATCTACAAAAATAATCAATGAATCTGTCTCAGAGGCTTATGAGAATTAAAGGAAATAATGAATGTAGGATTTTAACTGTATGTTATAAGCATTTTAAAAGCTACTGTATTTTATTACCCTCCCATTCTTCAAGTTTTTAAAGTATTGTTTTTCTTTTCACAACTGCTTTCTATGAAGGTGGACCTGACTACATGCATTTTATATTTTCATGTTTTGCAAAGTTCTCAGCACAGAATGGAAGTGTAGGTTTACCTAACAACTCCATCTCTAAAATGAGGACACTTGAAGGGCTGATAGAAGGATTAAAAGAAAATGTAAAACTGATTAGAAAGACTTTAGAAACTGTCAGTGACTATCATTATTAATAATTTTGAGTAAATGGAGAATGTATTTAAAGGGCATAAAACACTTTCATATCACTAGTTTCTTTTCTTTTTTTTTTTTAATTGCTTAGTGTCCGAGCAACTGGGTTATTTTGCAGGCGACTTTTTTGGGGTTATTGATGTAGAGTGTAATTCTGTTGCATCAGAGAACAACTGCCTTATAACCTGAATTTAAGACGGACATTTGTGAAAGTCTGTGTTATGACCAGCACATGGCAAATTGTAGTACACGTTTTGTGCGCCCTTTTGTTTCTTTTTTTTTTTTTAAGAAAAAAAGGAGAGAAGGAGAGGAAGAAAGAGGAAGAAAAAGAGGGAGAGAGAACAGGAATATTGCTTAATTCTAAGAATGGTTATTAATAATGGCTGATCAATATTTTATGTATTGAAAGTGGAGA
>CM052666.1:36644783-36689657 GCA_028533165.1 Leontopithecus rosalia
AAATCTCTGAGTACTTGCTTGTTCATAAAAGATTTTATTTTTCCTTCAATTGTGAAGCTTAATTTGGTGGGATATGAAATTCTGGGCTGAAAGTTCTGTTCTTTAAGGATGTTGAATATTGGCCCCCAGTCTCTTCTGGCTTGTAGGTATCACTAGTTTCTTATGCAGAGATGATGGCAAGTCCCAGCTGTTCATGTCTGCTAGCTCATAGATAGACCTCTTTGTGTCATGCAATATGACAAGTCTTCAGATTTTTCCTTATGAGTACCCAGCAGCACGGATTTCTGCTGTTGTGCAAGGAGTACCTGAAGTGTCGGTCAGCAAGAGAATTGGCAAATCTTGCTGACATGTCTCTTCTGACAAGAGGATAAATGCTTTCCATGGATCCTGTCTGTCCTGCACTGGCCTTTTGGCTGACCATCTGTTTGAAAGTACAGGGGATGATGGTGACAGAATAAATAAGGTGTCCTTCTATGAATTCCAGTAATCCAACTACAGTACATTCTGAAACATGACTGAACAGTGTACCTGATAATCTTTGTTACAAATAGAACCTACAGATCCTGGAGCAGCAGAGGTTAGTGATGAAAATAAAAGGATATTAATTTAATTTGGGGAGGCGGGGCATAGTGGCTCACACCTTTAATCTTAGCACTTTGGGAGGCCGAGGCAGGTGGATCAGCTAAGGTCAGGAGTTCAATACCAGCCTGGACAACATGGTGAAAGCTTGTCTCTACTAAAAATATATAAATTAGCCGGCCATGATGGCATTCACCTGTAGTCTCAACTACTCCAGAGGGTGAGGCACGAGACCAGCTAGAACCTGGGAGGCAGAGGTTGCAGTGAGCCAAGATTGCACCACTGCACTCTAGCCTGGGTGACAGAGCCAGACTTCATCTCAAAGAAAAAAATGCCTTGTTAGTTATGTTACTGTTACTTTACTTGGTTAATTTTATATTTTTCTGTTTCTGTCCATTCATCATTAATCTTTACATTAACCTAATAGCTTCTATCTTCAGATTTGACTTTATGCAGGTTCAGGGCCTGCTTGAGGTGCAATTCTCAACCCTTTTCATCTATTAAAGACAAGTTTACTGGAGAAACTTTTTCTTTGGCAAGACTTCCTAACCCCCCAAATTTTTTTTGTTACATTTATTATTATTATTTTTCAACTCTATATCAAATTAATCAATCGCACCACTGAGCCACACATTTCTCAGCTCCTCAAATTCAGCTTTCTTTCCCAACAAATGAACTGAAACTAATATGATATATTTTTAGCTATGTTGCTTGATCCATTAAAATTTATGTTGACATTTACAAGGCGAGCTGCTCCAAGCAGTGTGTCTGTAACAATTAAATTAATAATGAAAAATAATAAGAAAATGGAGACTTCCAGAGTGTGACTCATACTAATGAAAAAGAAGCATTCAGTAGAAACAGTTCAGGGTTCCAGGTGTTAAACTAGGAATACAAAGTTCAGTGAATTTCAGCGGAGCTCTAGTAAGTATGGCCTAAGAACTAAAGGACACTATGATTGAAGAATAAAGTCTGAGCATGATCCTTCACCAAATGGAGACTATCCATAAAGAGGCAGAAATGATGTAAAATAACAAAGCAAAAACTTACAGAGGAGCACAACAGCAGATGTGAGATGGCAGAAGAAAGAATCAGTGAACTTGAAGATTGATGAATAGCAATTATCTGTGGGGAAAAAAAGGAAAAATAAATAGACCCTCAAGGACTGCGGTCTATTCAGCATCAACCATCCTAATGTATGAGAGTTCCAGAAGAAGAAGGCAGAAAAGGCAGAAAACAAGTATTTGCAGAAATAATAGCCAAATGTCACAAGATTTGTGATGCATATCAATCTACATATTCAAGAAGCTCAACGAACTACAACGAGAAAAACCTAAAGAGGTCTACGTCCAGACACATCACAGTCAAACTGTTGGAAGATAAAGGCAGAGAAAACAAGGTAGAGAAACTAAAAACATTTGCTAGAGATTATTATCAGGATTTTGTGCAGAAATTGACAATCTGACCCAAAGATTTATTTGGGAATACATAGGACACAGAATAATAATTTTTTTAAACTTTGAAAAAGAAGAACCAAGATACAGAACATACACTTGCTGATTTTAGAACTTAATGAAAAGCTACCAATAATCAAGCAGTGTGATATTAGCATAAAGATGAATACATAGATCAATACAACAGAATTGAGACTCTCTAAACTGTTAAAATATGGCCAAGAATTTTACTTAGCACATGCAAGACCCTGAAAATATCAGAATTGGAAACTTTTAAAAGTAGTTTTATAAGCACCAATGATTGTATTTGTGCATTAAGCATAAATGTTATAGTTTGATCATGTCAGGATACATACCATGTTGGAAAGTAGCATTTTCTGTATGTTTACTTAAAAAAGAGTTATTATGAATTAAGTGTTTCAAGTTATCACAAACTAAGGTGTTCTAAAGAAAATTTATGTATGCTATGTGCTTTGTCTTATAAAAAGTAATCTCTTTAGAATGGATTTATAAGGTGGAATATATTTTTTACAGGATATGTAGGAGTTGCACTGTACTTGATGAAGTTTAACATTAAGATCCTGAAAAATAGAAAAATGTAATGAAAACTAGAAGATTAAGTATGAAGGTAATTAGGAATATTGAAAAAAAGATAAGAAAAAAGATCCTCTCATGAAGTTTAGTATGATCTTTGCTATAAATCTCTGCATAATCACCTCTAAATAAGGGAGAACACAAAATATTAAAGCAGATTCAGCTAAAATATTATGTTTTTAAGTGTTTATAATTTTTCTATTTTTTGCAAAATGACCCCAAATGAAAATCTTAAATAATTTTGAAGCATCCTTTAATTCTCTATAGCGCTCTTCTGGAAATAATATATTTTGAAGCACGTTCATTCCCCTTTAGATGATAAAATGTCAAATAACCTCAAGTTTTCTTCTTTTTTTTTTGAACAGAAAAACATACTGTCCCTTCTATTCATACATTTGTATGTGGATATGATTTTAAAAAAATACAAAACAGGGCCCCTATAACTAAGCCAAACTTCCCATGATTGTAGAACACTATGCCAGCATGAAGCTAACCTTCATTGTACTAGTCCATTCTTACACTGCTATGAAGAAATACCCGAGACTGGGTAATGTATAAAGAAAAGCAGCTTAATTGACTCACAGTTCCACATGACTGGAAAGTCCTCAGGAAACTTACAATCATGGAGGAAAATGAAGATGAAGAAAGGCACCTTCTTACAGAGCATCAAGAAAGAGAAGTGTGGAACAAAGTGTGAAAAGCCTCTTACAGTCTGGGTGTGGTGGCTCCCTTCTGTTATACCAGCACTTTGGCAGGCCGAGACAGGTGGTTCACCTGAGGTCAGGAGTTTGAGACCAGCCGTAGAGGGAAATCCCATCTATACTACAAATACAAAACCAGGCACGGTGGCTCACCATTGTAATCCCAGCACTTTAGGAGGCCAAGGTTGGTGGATCATGAGGTCTAGAGATCGAGAGCATCCTGGCCAACATGGTGAAAACTCATATCTACTAAAAATAGAAAAATTAGCTGGGTGTGGTGGCGGGAACCTATAGTCTCAGCTACTTTGGAGGCTGAGTCAGGAGAATCGCTTGAACCAGGGAGTCGGAGGTTGTAGTGAGCCAAAATGGCACCACTACACTCTAGCCTGACAAAAGAATGAGACCCCCTCTGGAAAAAAAAAAAAACAAAAAACAATTAGCCAGGTGTGGTGGCAGGCACCTGTAATCCCAGCTACTCAGGAGACTGAGGCAGGAGAATCACTTGAACTGGGGAGGTGGAGGTTGCGGTGAGCTGAGATTGCACCATTGTACTACAATTTGGGCAACAAGAGTGAAACTGTCTCAAAAAAAAAAGCCCCTTAAATAAACCATCAGATCTTGTGACAACTCACTTTCATGAAAACAGCATGAGACCCATGATTCAGTTACCTCCCACCAGGTCCCTCCCATGACATGGGGATTATGAGAGCTACAATTCAAGGTGAGATTTGGGTAGGGACACAGCCAAACCCTACCACACCTCTCCTGCCCTGTTGATTCTGAGGCTTAGTAGCTCTTGCTAGTTATAGGGAGGCTCTCTGCTTCTTTTCCTCATGATAAGTGTTGAAATGAAAATGCTCATTTTAGGGCTGGGTGTGGTGGCTTATGTCTGTAATCCCAGCACTTTGGGAGGCCCAGGTGGGTAGATGGCTTGAGGTTAGGAGTTTGAGACCAGCCTTGCCAACATGGCAAAGCCCCATCTCTACTAAAAGTATAAAAACTAGCTGGGCATGGTTGCAGGTGCCTGTAACCCCAGATACTTCAGAAACAGGCATAAGAATTGCTCGAACCCATGCAGCAGAGGCTGCAGTGAGCCAAGATTGCATCACTGTACTTCAGCCTGGGTGACAGAGTGAGACTCTGTCTCAAAAAAAGAAAAAGAAAAGAAAAAAGATAATGCTTATATTAGAAGAATGTGCATACTGATTTGCTTATATGCATACTTAATATTCAAAGCATTTTTACAGAATGTAATTAATTCAGCACACATTGTTTGCTGAAGGAAGGGGGATGGACAAAGAAAAACTTGGGGATTCACCAGGGTACCAGTCAACCAGTAGCCCAAAACACTGGCCCAGAATCCACATACTATGGACTTAAACTCACTTGTAGAAGTTGTCTAATAAAAGGTTAATATTGACTGGGCACGGTGGCTCACGTCTATAATCCCAGCAGTTTGGGAGGCTGAGGCTGGTGGTCATGAGGTCAGGAGATTGAGACCGTCCTGGCCAACATGGTGAAACCCCATCTCCACTAAAATACAAAAAACTAGCCAGGCATGGTGGCATACACCTGTAGTCCCAGCTACTTTGGAGTCTGAAACAGGAGAATCTCTGGAACCTGGGAGGCAGAGGTTGCAGTGAGGCAAGATCGCACCATTGCACTCTAGCATGGGTGACAGAGCGAGACTAAATCTCAAAAAGAAAAAAAAGTTAATATTGGTATTATGTGCACTAGGGCAAGAAACCTCTCAATGTATGTTGTCTTCGCTCTCCAAAGGGAGAATTCATTATATCCCTACCATATTACCAAGTTAGAATTTTGAGTGGAGGCCAGGCGTGGTAGCTCAAGCCTGTAATCCCAGCACTTTGGGAGGCCTAGGTGGGTGGATCCCAAGGTCAAGATATTGAGACCATCCTGGTCAATGTGGTGAAACCCCATCTCTACTAAAAATACAAAAAATTAGCTGGGCATGGTGGCATGTACCTGTAATCCCAGCTACTCGGGAGGCTGAGGCAGGAGAATTGCCTGAACCCAGGAGGCGGAGGTTGCAGTGAGCCGAGATCGCGCCATTGCACTCCAGCCTGGGTAACAAGAGCGAAACTCCACCCATCTCAAAAAAAAAAAAATTTTGAGTGGAGCTCCAATCACCAAGTGTTACTTAAGATGCCTTTATTTCCTATCTAGTATATTTTTTGTCCTCCACATTTTCTTTTGTTCCTTCGGGCCCATGTTTTTAGCACCCCAGATCCACAGTGAATGTGGGTTCTGTTCTGTGAAAATACTCTTAACAATCCTGCCACCAAATTATTCAGGGTCTGTGTTGCTCTTGAGTTTTGGGTAGGCCTAGGAAATGTATTCCATGGGGAAGATTTTTTTTTCCCTTATCCCTATATTTGTTTCTGTTTGGGAATCTCTCTGCACATTTCTGACCTGAAACTGCTCTTGGAACTTCTGAAGCTTGTTTCCTAGGATCAAGGATTCAACCTCATGGAGATCAGTGGCTGTTCATGGGCACAACCACAGGTTAGTCCTGAGCAAAGAGGGCATTGACCTGGGCTGTTGGCTATAGGCTGTTGCAGTTTGATCCTGAACCAGACCTTGAAGGCAGCCTGGCCTGGAATGGCTGATGAGGCTGAGGGAAATTAGATATCAGAAGCATAACTCAATGAACAATGTTCATGTCTTCTTAACTGCAAGCTAGCTGAGGGTATGAAAGGGTACTTATTTAGGACCCATCATTGTATTGCTAGTTCCCAGTCTAGGGAGGCATCTTAAATCTGTTGCCCCTGGCCAGGTGCAGTGGTTCACACTTGTAATCCCAGCATTTTGGGAGGCCAAGGTGGGCGGATCACAAGGTCAAGAGATCGAGCCCATCCTGGCCAACATGGTGAAACCCTGTCTCTACTAAAAATACAAAACTTAGCTGGGTGTGGTGGCATTCGCCTGTAATCCCAGCTACTTGGGAGGCTGAGGCAGGAGAATCACTTGTACCTGGGAGGTGGAAGTTTCAGTGAGCTGAGATCGTGCCATTGCACTCCAGCCTGGCAACAGAGTGAGACCCCATCTCAAAAAAAAAAAAAAAAAAAACGAAAAAGAAAAGTAAAAGAAAATTTGTTGCCCCAGTTCCCTCTCCATTGAGTCAAGGAAGCAGTGACAACATAGAATTTACGTGACTTATCTTCCTGGTTTCAGGTTTGCTTAGGTTAGATTGATCACCTAAAATTCTAACCTCAGCTTTAGTTTTCCAGTTCCCAGAATGGACTGAGGAGCATGAGACTTGAAGACACTTTATTCTGTAATTTACTTAGAAATTCTAACAGCAGGACATGGTCGCAAGTATTCTGTTGGCTGCAGTCATCCTCATGCTGTTGCAAACAATCCCTGTGGAGATAAGAATATAATCATAGTCATCCCTGATTGCTTACTGCAGTTATCTTTAACTCTTCCCTGACATTAAAGGAAGTATCATCAATTCCAGAGACCAAGGAAAAATTTTAAAATGTGTAAATATCGTAATTCCAAAACATACCATAGACACAGACACGTGCACATCCAAGATATTAGTAAACTGTCATCCACTTGAGGTAATTTTGTGATTTCTGAGTCACAAATCATTTCCTTTTGAGACAAAACTAGGAACATATCCAAAGAGTAGTGAAGACAGCCATCTAAGTACCCAGGCTGGTAATGTAAAGCAGGAAAAGTCTGGTCTTCATGTTTTCTATGTTCTTTTGGCTGCCCGCCGTCTTACTATATTTCCAGGCAAACCAAGGTCTTTTCAGATTTTAGAATCACTTATGTACTGGCTTTTTGAGGACTTGAGAGTTATTATGCATCCTAGTGGACTGCTTAGAAGAGATTGTAAGGGAACCATTTCCATTTTAATCTAAATGCGTCTTTTGCAACTGTTGATGTATTCTGATAGAAAGCTTCACCTTCCAGAATGGGTTATATTAGGTTTTAAAGTGATAATTAAATTTTTTTCCTTTTCTTTCTTTGGCTTCAAAGTTGACTTTTAAGTGTCACTTCTTTGGGCTCTATCTTTGAATCCACAGCATATTTTAAATGCCTGAGGTTTTCTTAGATTGATTCCCAATTTCTTTGGCAGTTTCTTAAAAAAAAAAATACCCCTTTAACTGCTCCTCCAGTCTAGACATCTCCTAGAGTAGTAATAATGGTTCTCCTTTCTCTTTTTACATCTGTCCTGTGTTAGGCTGTTCTTGCATTGCTGTAAAGATACACGTAAGACAGGGTGCTTTACTAAGAGAAGAGGTTTATGGGCTCACAGTACTCAGGCTGTACAAGGAGCATAGAACTGGCATCTGCTTGACTTCTGGAAAAGTATAAGGAAGCTTTTTCTCATGGTGGAAAGCTAAGCAGGAGAAGGCACTTTATATGGTAGGAACAAGGGGAGATGCCACATACTTTAAACAACGAGGTTACTATCCAGGACCCCACCAAGCCATGAGGGGTCCGCCCCCATGACCCAACCCCAACCCACCAGGCTCCACCTGCATCTCTGGGGATTACATCTCAACATGTGATTTGGGGCAGACTTCTAAACTTTATCTCAGTTACTAATAAAGACCCCTTCCTACCAGCAAGGTTCAGAATTGAATTCCATTTGTTCACTAAATACGTATTTGATTGCTTTATTTTAAGAATGTTTAGTTGAATAGGTCTCCAATACAGAATTTTGCTCTTATGGTATCTTAATTCAGTTCCCAAAGTTCATCCATCCTCATCCTAATTTCTTACGTGCAAAGGGTCTGTGGTTACCCTGGGATCTGAAACTTACAGTTTCACTCCTGAAAATCATTCCTTTATTAGGAATAGATAAAGATTAGATTTCCATCTTTGCCCACTCACGGAGTAATTTGGCTTTGAAATTTATTCTAGATGAGCCTCAACTTCTATGAAATATGGATAATAATGCTGGAAGAAAATATGCCTGTGAATCAGTCATAAGTGCTTGGCATGTGGGTAGCCACGTGAGCAGTGTTAATTATGATATTGCCCCAGCTGAAAAGGTTGAGGGGGCAGAGAGAAAAAAGGAAGAAAGAAAAGAGGGGAAGTAGCAGAAGAAAGAAAAAGAAGAAAGAGAAATGCAGGAGCATATAATGGCTAAAATAATTAGATTGTAGCTTAGCCTTTGGGGAAGGTTTGCCAAGTATCCCTTCCTTTAATTTACATAGCTCTCATCTTCCCTGCAATTACAAAGTGTGATGAGAGTCTCTTTGAAATTTATTGTTTTCCTTTTCTTCCGTTTCTCCCAGGAAGATGCCAATAGAAACTGCTTTTCAGTTTCTCTCTGTTGGCTCTTTGCCCTAACTTTTGACCTCCTCTCTGCATTAGCTAAACTTCACCTCACCCCTTTCTATTGTGACAGTTCCGATTCATGAGAGAACCCTTTATCCCATGCTTAGCCAAAGGGATGTTTTAACCCAATTAGATAATGTTGGAGCCAGATTTAATTTAAATAGGTTTTGAAGCTACTGTCTCTATTTTGTAAATTATATATTTTTAAAATCTACTGAATTCTGCCTACTTAATTTAACTGTCCTTACTTAAACTTCATTTAAAAAGTGATTGGAACATCAGCATAGCAAATGTGGAGTAAATATAGGAGTTAATCTTCAGTACAAATTGTCTTTAAAGTTTAATAGCCAATAAATATAAACACGAAATGACAGTTGCCTCATTACAAATGTAAACACACATATAAACGTACCCAGTAGCAATTTTAAACAAGCTGAGGAATCCACCTCCTCTTGTGATGCCTGAGCCTTCTACATCAAGGCTATCTTTCCCTTTCATTTCTTAGTTCCTTCCTTTCCACTGTGGCTATCAAATAATGGCCCTAAAATAGTTATTGCTAATGAAAAATAACTTCAGGATGTTAACAAAAAGAGAACAAAGACTCTTCGTATAACCCTTTCGATTAAAGAAAACTGAGATACAATGTGCATTTTTATCCAGATATCACCATTTGCCCCAGGCCCACCCAACCTTTGGTGTGCTTAAGACATAGCTCTGTCAGATGTAAAACTCTGGACATAACTGCGGTAGGGAAGAAAAGCCACCCCCTCCTGCCCAAGAAGCTGCTTCAGATTCCCTGATCAGGTTCAAGGTCATTTTTCTGTACCTGCTTTGTTAAAAGATGCTTTGATTATATAGAATTCTTTCAAATGTTTTGGCCTTTGTTCTCTTACAATTCAATGAGAATAAGAGAATGTCAGTGGCTTCAGGAGTTAGTGACACTGGTTAGAACTCCCCTCACATGAAAGCCTGAGGCCCAGATGAGCTCTGAGCTGGATGTCCCCAGTGGGGTTAGCCTTCCACAGCTCTCAGAGCAGAAAAATGATTTTGAGTCTTAGCCGCTGCTCTTGTCGAATATTCTCACCTTTTTTGTAGCAGTTACTTTGTCACTATTGCTATTGCAGTTCTGCTAAAATCTCTCTCATATTTCTGTACAGTCATGCACTACACAACTATGTGTAGGTCAACGACGGACCACTTATACAATAGTAGGCCTGTAAGATTATAATTCCATTTTGGGTTTTTTGTTGTTGTTGTTTTTGTTTTTGTTTTTGTTTTTTTTTTTTTGAGACAAGGTCTCACTCTGTTGTTCAGGCTAGAATGCAATGGCCCCATCTTGGCTCACTGCAGCCTCAACCTCTCAAGGCTCAGGTGATCCTCCTACCCCAGCCCCCTGAGTAGGCTAATTTTGGCATTTTTCAGTAGAGATGGGGTTTTTCCATGTTGCCCAAGCTGGTCTCAAACTCCGGGAATCAAGCGATCCACCTGCATCAGCCTCCCAGAGTGCTGGGATGACAGTCGTGAGCCACAGTATTTTTACTATACCTTTTCTATGTTTAGATGTGTAGATACACAGATGCTTCCCATTGGGTTACAGTTGCCCACAGCATTCAGTACAATACATACTGTACAGGGAGCCTAGGACGAATAGGTTATGTGATTTAGCCTATGTGTGTACCAGGCTGTACCATCTAGGTTTGTGTGAGTGCACTCTATGATGTTTGCACAAGGAAGTCAGCTAATGATGCATTTCTCAGAATGTGTCCTCATTGTTAAGTGAGGCATGATTGTATATGAAATAATTTTTTTTCAGCACGTGTTGACTACTTTATCTTAACAAAATGTTAACATGATTTAGCCTTTATTACAGAGGTCGCATTGTAATATGTAGTTTCTTATGCTAATTGGGAAGCGTTAAGGTGAACTATGTCTATTTTAAGTGAAGTAAGAAAACTTCACTCCAGTAATCCTTTAAAAAAATCTGCCTTAAATGTTTTCATTCCCAACAGTAAAATAAATAGACAAACAGACAACTCTTACTAAAACAACAGTAATGTATTGTGTTGCAGCAGAAGAAATGAGATTTCAAATGTGGAGAAGGTCTGGGATAGTAACACCACTTTTAGAAATTACATACTATGTTTTAACATAACTTTGAATTCAAGCAAATTTTCATGCTCTCAAAGAAATTGAGGAACTTCAAATAAGTTACCTACAAACACACAGTCTCATTATTTTCAGCATACTGACTTTTAATTTTTACTAATATACCATACACAATATTGCCTGTAATTTTAATTAAGACATACTGTTTTATATTCTGCAATTACAAACATTTCCTTATATCAGCATAACTTTCATATTTCTTATAGTAATGTTTTATATAAGCTTAGCAGTTTAATATTCCATAGCGTTAAACTGTTTCCGTGATGTTGTGTTATGGTGTAAGTAGCAGCAGTAACAACAGCTACCATTTATTAACTGTTCACACCATAAATACAATGTTAAAAGCATCATTTATCAAAGTAAAGAAGAATCTTGATTTGTCAGGTGGAAATGCATAGACTTTAGAACTTGGTATATAATTATATAATTACATAATATTGATGAGAAAAAATTTCTTGTCTGGGGCAATGTTTGTGTGGAGTTTACACATACTCCCCATGTCTGTGTGGGTTTTCTCCAGGTACTGAGGTCCCTTACCACATGCAGAGCTGTGCATGTGAGTTTCATTGGTGTGTCTACTGGGTCCCAGTGTGAGTGGGTATGGGTGCAGCTGCTGTGGGATGGTGTCCTATGCAACGTGAGCTCCTGCTTTGTGACCTGAGCTGTGGGATGGGATCTGACCACCAGTGACTTTGAACTGGAATAAGTGGGTTGAAAAAGGAATGAATGAATGAATGAATGAATGAATACAAAGATTGTTGAGTACAAATATTCAGTTATACAATAATCATACAATTGCAGGACGGTGCATGACAGTATGAAAGCATCCAGGAAGCCAACATATTTATGATTGTTTTTGAACAGCATGGTGGTCAGAGGTGCTCTTGAAAATTTTTGCTTTGTACACATTTATTTCTTAATTAATCCACCACCAGGAGGATCGCCATCACTCACTGATTCACTTGGATAAATAATTATCTTACTTGTTTTCATTAATCTTTTAACATGTATATAGAGCTCATGCTTATTTCCATGTTTAATATTAGAAGTGTTTGAGGTCTCTATTTAGAGATTTGTTGATATCTTTGTAATAAAAAATATGCTGTAGGTACTTAACTCTTGTTTATATCAATTAGCCTGTGGTAAAATCTGTTCATTATACATAGTTTTGTTTAAACTTGAAGTTTTTAAGAATCTATCAACAATGTTAAGTGAGGACTTACTGTACTAATATCTGTGTGACTTTAGTCAAGAAAAAAAAATCCTATTTTTTTCATCTTCAATATCTTCTGGTGAACACATATAAATAATAGCTGACTCAGAGGTTGTACCTCCCACTTAGCCTCACACATAGTAGGTGTTCAAGAAAAGAGGGAGCTTGTTACTGGGAGCTGCCTAAAGTTGACTTACTCACATCCATAAAATGAGGAGATCTATTTTATTTTGTACATATTTCCGGGTGGGTCTCCAGGATTACTAAACTGTCAACACCATCTGCAATATGCTATGTTCATTTTTTATTTTTATTTTATTTTTTTGAGATGGGGTGGAGTGCAGTGACGTGATCACCTCTCAGCACAACCTCCACCTCCAAGGCTCAGGTGATCCTCCCACCTCAGCCTCCTGAGTAGCTGGCATTACAGGCATGTGACACCACATCAGGCTAATTTTTGTATTTCTTATAGAGATGGGGCTTTACCATGTTGCCCAGGCTGGTCTTGAACTCCTGGACTCGAGCAATCTGCCTGCCTTGGCCTCCCAAAGTGTCGGGATTACAGGCATGAGCTACTGTGCCCAGCCTATTTTTTATATGCCAAATCCTCACCAGGGTTTCCTTTCTGTCATTCTTCCTTTACTTGTTCGTTCTTCATTATTGCTGTCAACAAATATTAGAACCTGTTGTAAACCTAGCTCTCTGGAAATCACTGCAATACCCCAGCGTGTAACTGCTGTGAAGGAAGTTCCTCCATGCAATAGCCACCAGAAGACCCTTGTGTAGTATAGGCAGTAGATAAGCAGAGTAGGCCAGTAGATAGGCAGAAATATGTGCACGTGATTTTTTTTTAAATGTCTGTCTTCCCCAGAAGATTATAATTAATCATCTTGATATTACACTACATTAAGAATAACCAAGATAGAACCTCCTGGGGAAGACAGATACATAAACGGTAATAATACAATACAAATCACAATAATGTGTGTACAAAATGTTATGGCAGTATATTTATGCCTGAGGGACTAAGGATTGGTACAAATTAGCTTCTGAATTATTACTTTTTCAAATTAACAGCAATTTACCAGTTAAATAGAGAGGATCCCCAAATTAGAAGATATAGTCTACTCAGAGAAAACAGAAGGAGCAAAGTCAAGTATGGAGCATAGGAGAGAACTGAATGTCTGGCAACCATTTTCTACAGTTGTAATAATTGTGGTAGAATATTAGCATTAGAAGAGGAGGGAGAGAGAGCGAGCTGGGCAGTTAGTAAATATTGCGTAACTCCCATGCAACAGGCAGTATTCTAGATGTTTTGCGGATATTTTGTCTTAGAACTCTCAGAACCACCCAATTTTAGAGGTGATGCAAATGAGGCTGTTGACTATGAGGCCATTTGTCCAACGTCATGTCGTGAGAATATATCAGAATTGGTGTTTAGAGCCAAGTCTTCCCGCTCAAAACTCACCTTCTCTTCACCTCTAAGATGCAGTTAAATGGGAAACCACTTAGGGATCTTCTGATTTATTTGGGCTTAATTACACTTCTCTGCTTGAAGATAAATCTTTGGGATTCTGTTCTCTGTTGTCTCAGAAACAGATGTTTTACAAAATGTATTTTAACTTCCTTTGGTATTTTTCAAAAGTAAATGCCACCTCTCCATAGAAGTGGAAGATTCTTCTCTGTAAACGTCATGATTTCTTTTGTTTTTCATTTTTACCCATTCATGCATCTTTGCTATGGTCCACTCTTTGCCCTTAAATGGGGGCAGACAGAGGACCTTTTAACTTTCTTAGAGTTCTTCTGTTTGCTGTTATCATTGCCTCTCTCAGGCTTTCAGCAAGGGGTCTGGTTGTCTTGGTTATCTGTCATTCTGAAGGGAGGGAGTCAGAGCCCTGGAGACTTCCTTGAAGAGAATGGCATCCTGGCAAGTTGCAGAATGACACTATCCTAGTGGCCAGCTTTCTTCACCCATCCTCATTGCCTCAGCCTGTGGGCCTGACACGAAGTGTGGCTGACTCTGACTTCATTTCTTGTGCCTCCTCCAGGGAAAATCCTGCTGTTCCCAAAGAAATGCCCTGCCACACTCGAGGCAGTTATTGCATTGTCCCTGCTCATGATCTTGGGTAGGACCAGGGGTTCCCAACTTCTGCTTCCAATCTGCCCTAAAGCACCCCTCTTCCGGTCATACAGTCTCCTCCAAATCAGGCATGAACAATTCTCTAGACCAGAAATCAGCAACCGATTTTTATGAGGGGTCAGATAGTATATATTTTAGGCTTTGTTGGTCATACTGTGTCTGTTACAATGACCCAACCCTGCCATGGTAACATGAAAGCAGCCAGAGACAATATGTAAATGAATGGCAGTGGCCGCTTTCCAATAAAACCTTATTTATAGCCTCTGATATTTGAATTTCAAATAATTCGCACAATTCTTTTAGTTTGTTCCAAACATTTAAAAATGTAAAAACCATTCTTAGCTCAGAGGCTACACAAAAAACTGGCAGCAGGGCTGGAGTTTGCCCACTCCTGCTCAGGGGAGTTTACTGTGGTGCTGCTTTTTCTGCAGAGTAAATTCGGATCTGACCATTAGAGTCTCCAAGCTGGCTGTCTTTCTGCAGCATCTCCAATCCAGAGCAGCTTTTCCTCGCTCCTAGTGATCATGCAGCTTCTGCCTGCTGTCTTTGACTTCAGTTTTCTCCCGTATTCATGCTGTCCTTCCCCCTGTGATCTAGGAAGGTGTGTAGGTGTAAGTCCTGTTAGGAAGCCATTATCTAATCTACAGGTAAAAAGTGGATTTTTTTCTCTCTGAAAAATGTCTTCATTATTTAACCTTTTTCTATTTTTGAGAAATAGAATTCGATCTCTAAGTGAATTAAATTAAACTGACTGCTAACTAGTGTGTAATTTTTGGAATGAATATATTTGAACTTCTTTCAAATGATATTTCAGATTATTCTTTTTCTTCTCCTGAGATTGTATTGCAAACGGAAAGATAACTTTGGCAAGTAAATTAAAGGATTGACAAAACAAAAGTGTGAGTTAAGGCAAAAAATAGATGCCGATGCCTACTTTTGTTGTTGCTGTTCATCCATTCATTTACTCAGCACGTATTTGTATGTGCCAGGCACTATATTTCGAAGTGAGATCTCACTTTATATCTATCTTGACATATGAAGATGAGTAGAATACCATGCTTATATTTTAGAGAAATACATGGGAGACTGAGAACCAGTGAGATACATCTTTATATAATACTCAATATCTGTTGGTCACATTGCAGAATGTGGAGCACAACTAATCATTGGAAGAAGGGTGTGCTCTGCATGGTCCACGTGATATGGTAAAGCAGCATATTCTATAGAGGGCAGACTCCTGGGCCAATTGCCTTACTCCTCCGAGTCTTTAAATCTGTAAAGCAAGACTACTACATTGCAGATTTATTGTGAAGACTGAATGAAAGTTATATGCATACATAGTGTAATACTCAACATAGGCCATAAAACATTCACATCACAGGGTAAGTTTGGTTTTCTTATTGATAAGCATATGGCTTTCTAGAAATGTTACATTGATTTACTGGTAAATTTACTTCTGAATCGGACATATTTATTGTCTATGTAGTATGTTCCCATGGCTGTACTTCACATTGCTTGCAAAACGGAGGTGTATGTAGGAGTTGGGCTATGGGGACACAAAGGCATCTGAATGATACTAATGGCCATACATTGGAGATTCAGAGGGTTTGAGGAGGATGAGGGATAAACACTGCCTATTGGGTACAATGTACACTACTCAGGTGATGTGTGCACTGTAATCCTAGACTTCACCACTGTACAGTTCATCCGTATAACCAAAAACCATCTGTATTCTTAAAGCTAATGAATAAATACAACAGCAACAACAGCAGAGATATGTGGGGTAAGGTCTTTCTGTTGGGTTGCTTGTGAAACATCTTGTTGTTATTATGCTGTAGATTAGAAAGATAATCTTATGACAATCGTAAGAGATCATGCTATTGACAGAGTTTGTCATCTTTTGGTGTCTGTTTAGGTATGAACAGTAATGGCACGTGTTTTGGTTATGAGTCACCCAGCGGACTGTCGATTGAATGAACCGTATTCATCCCCATCATGATGTACAACACCAAGTCTCCTCACTAGTAGGTATTTTTACTTAATATTATTTACATGGTTATATGTTGAGATTTTCAACAGACTACCTACTTTTATAATGAAAAATGTAGAGAACATATGTATTTGTGTTGCTGCTATGATATATGGCTAGATTAGTCTATTTATGTATCAACCAATTGTAAAATGAAGGTGCATGCTGAGCCGTATCTATTAGGCATAAGTATATATGTATGGTAATTATGTGTACCTATATAGTTAGAATTTAGAAGTATAGAATCTACTCTGTTTTTTAACTGAATTAAAAAATGTCACTGGACAGTTTTGATGTCTTCTGGTTAATATCATATAGATTTGGTGCCAATGTAAGCTTAAAACTTTTCCCTAGTTTATACTTTGAAACAGTTTAATTTTATCATGTAGGGTATTTGATGTGCTTCCGCTTATGGATGCATCATATTAACAGTTGGTGTATGATTTTTATGGTGTTATGGAAAGGGAATTACATGCGGTCAGAAGATGTTAATTTTATTTCAGCTCCAGCATTTATCTTCAGACTATCCCCCCAATCTCTAGGCCTCAGTTTCTTCATTTGAAAAGTGAAAGAAATCATTTCTGCTTTACCTAATTTATAAGACTCCATTGAAGGTCAAAAGAGGTAATGGACATGAAATTACTAGCTAACTCTCAAACTCTGTAAAAATGATGGTGTTATCTGTGGTCATCTGATGTCACAGCAGGGAGCTGGAAAAAGCTGTGACCATAATTGTCTCTTCAAATAATGCAGTCTTCTATTTTGTATTTTAGTTACCTAAGAGATAAATTATAAAATAATAATTAATTTTAATTTATGACCCAAAATAATTTTGTACCTTTGAGAAAATCACGTTTAAATGATACACAAGGAAACACGTTTCTTACACACCCATGCACACACCAATCCCCACCAACCATGAGGCATTTCTGCTGCTGCTTCTCTCCAGCATGTTTACTCTTATTAGATTTTCTCTACTAGGTTTTACACATGAAGGCACAGATATGTTAGATACTTCTTATGTGTACTTGTAGTTTCAGGATACTAAGGAAGCAACGTAGGAATTTGGAGAGATAGTAAATATTATTTAAATACAGTATTTAATACCTTTGTTAACTAAACTCTTTTTCACATCTCCTGTGACCATTCTCTTTAGCTAACAGAATACAGCTAGCCTGTTTAAAATGAACAACTGAAAATGTAATCTTAACAAATATATTCAGTAATATTGAGAAAGACTTTTCCACTAAATTTAAACAAGTTATATAACCAGGCTTATGCAATGAAACTGGTTTGCAAATTCTAATTCCAGAAATTAGATATGATTTTCACTAGAAGGGCAGTGGTCTGTTACATGAATAAAATTTTTGCAAATAAATGAAATAAAAATCTTAATAATAGGTGACATATTCACTGGCTAATATTGTAGCATAGTGCTGAAGTATGCAGGATCTGTAGTCAGATTGCCTGAGGTTGCAACCCAGTTCCACCATTTTGTAGCTCTGCAAAGTTGGACGAGTCATTTAACCTCCCTCTTTAGTTTGTATATTTGTAAAATGAGACTAATAAGAGATCGATCTTATTGCATAGGCTTGTTGTATGTATTACATGAGTTAATATGGGCAAGTGTTTAGGAGCAGTGTGATACTTACTAAGTTATCAGTCTGGGAAGGGTGGCATTGTCATGATGAGCACAGATTTTAGAATCAGAGCCCTGGGTTCAAAGTCATTTATTAATTGTGAACTTTTCATAAACTTCAGTTTCTGATAAATAAAATGTAAATAATTATAATATACTCCATACTACCTTTGTTCAGATGGCTTAACACAGGATCCAAACAAGGAATGGTAGCTATCACCTTTGTCAGGCATTGTAAAGATGTAATTACAAATTATTATATAATATGATTTTAAAATAATGTAAATCAGAGAACTTCTGGATTTGAAAATTTCCTTGCCATGTTATATTTAAAGGACTTTTATAAATGTTCCCAATTATAAGATTTCTCTTTTGGATTCAAAATTTCAAAAAAGAAGAACAAATATTTAAGTAAAACAACAAAATGTAAATATAGCTTGAATATGGAATACTGTTTTTTCTAAACAAACAAACAAATTGGCTTTATTAGGCCAATCCAGGAATACTAGGTGAATGTTTAATTTTTTTTAATTTTAGGCTGTCACCATGTTCAAAATGACTTTTTTTTTTAAACAGGAGAGAAAGCAAAAATAAAGGAAGTATAAATGTAGAAAATGTTTCACAAAATGATGGGAGTAAGGGCTTGAACTTTCACTTTCATAATCATGAGTTCTATATCAAAGATATACTTGTTTTTATTATGAATCAACCTAAGATATTGTCCTTGGGCTTACATTGGACAAAATTCAGTGGTTTTAATGGGTGACATTTTCCAAATGAGTCACAATTTGTTCCCAAGGTGGAAAGTACTGATAACTTGGGACAATATTTAGAGTCAAGAGCCTGAGCCCATGTTTTGCATCCATCCGTCTCTCTAGCTGAGTCGGTTGCTGGGCTGACATGTGTCACTCAGACCCGAAAGCCAAGACCTGTTCCTCACTTGTTCCTTATAAACCGTCAAAACAATGACAGCGCTTGGTTTGTCCATCTCTGCATCCATCCATATTGGCAGTCAGAAACTCATTCACGTGTAAACTTAATCTGACTTATCTGACTTGCTTATATTTTGAATTGAAATGTTATCTATGACTGCTTTGCACACACCCATCTATTCTTCTTCTAGTTTATTTTTGCAGTAGCTTCAGTGTTTTCCCCTAATGAGGTTATTACTGGCTATGGAGGAAGCTTTTGGGCATAAAGGTTTTTGGGGGAGCATTTCTTGGTAAGAACCTATATACCATGGACATGGGTACAGTCCTGGTTGCTGCTTTGCTGTCCTCCATGGGGGCCTGTGTGAGAGGTGCCTGTGGTGCTGATGTTACGCTGTTCTGCTCTCCTAGGGCCTGCGTCGTTCTGTACTTCCACCCTTCAATGTGTCCAACATGCATATCATGAAGTCTCATATTAGGATTTAGAATGTAATAAAAAGACAAAAGCAAGGTTATGGGGTTGGAAAGCCAGCCCCAGTGTATTGTTAGTCTGCTTTCACACTGCTGATAAAGACATGCCTGAGACTGGGCAATTTACAAAATAAAAAGATTTAATGAACCTACAGTTCCATGAAGCTGAGGAGGCCTCACAATCATGGTGGAAAGCAAGGAGGAGCAAGTCACATCTTACATGGAGGCCAGCAGGCACAGAGAGAGCTTGTGCAGGGGAGCTCCCCCTTATAGATTCATCAGATATCATGAGCCTTATTCACAGTCATGAGAACAGCACAGGAAAGACCTGCCCCCATGATTCAGTTACCTCCCACCAGGTTCGTCTCACAACATGTGGGAATTCAAGGTGAGATTTCGGTGGGGACACAGCCAAACCGTATCTACTAACCAGACACATTCTTGTGGATTTCTACTTATCTTTGTGGTTTTATAGTCATTATATATATTTGTGATGTTTACCTGAACATCACAAATTAAGTTGTGTGTGTCTTTAGAAGTCTCATTCTGGCCTGGTGCAGTGGCCTGTAATTCCGGCACTTTGGGAGGCTGAGGTGGGCAGATTACTTGAGGTCAGAAGTTTGATACCAGCCTGGCCAACATGGTGAAACCCCATCTCTACTAAAAATACAAAATAATAGGCTGGACATAGTGGTTCACGCCTGTAATCCCAGCACACAAGGTCAGGAGTTCAAGACCTACCTGGCCAATATGGTGAAACCCTGCCTCTACAAAAAATACAAGAATTAGCCAGGCGTGGTGGCATGAGCCTGTAGTCCCAGCTACTCAGGAGGCTTAGGCAGGAGAATCACTTGAACCTGGGAGTCAGAGGTTGCAGTGAACCAAGATTGTGCCACCGCACTCCAGCCTAGGTGACAGAGAGAGGCTCCATCTCAAGGAGAAAAAAAGCCTTCTAAAGAAGACTGTTTAAGTCCCATGTCTATCTGATACTACTTAAATGAGAATCTCTAAAACGAAAGCAGACTGACTCATCTTATTCAATACCACAGGGCTAGACTATGGAGCAGACATGAGATGTTCAGACCTGAAGTCGATCTGATGTAATTTGGAGACATAAAATAGATGAAACCTTTATTACAGTGGGATTCTGAAAATAGTTAGGCCCTAACTTTGCACATAACATAATCAGAGTAAAGGGAAGAGTACAAGTCTAGGAACAGAGTTGTGAATGAGCAGGCTGTATTGTGGGCCAAGCAGAGAGTGAGTCCTTTAAGAAGAGAGTCTGCTCAGTGGTGACTGGAAGTGGAATCAATGAACTGTGAATTTCCCGGAGAGGTGTATGTGACCCTCCCTCATGTGTCGCCTGCCAACCTCCTCTGCCTCCTCACTGACCAAGCCACACTTAGCAGCACCAAGCCTAACCTGCATGCCATAATCCCACGGGCCTCCCTGTGCTTACAGGTACTGTCCATTAATCAAACGCATGTTCTTCCTTCCAAACTCAGTTTACAGGCACGGTCATCTGTGAAACTTCCTTCATCTTCCCCATAAAATTCACTGTTTCGTTTTCTTCTCCTTTGTACCATATGCATCCCTCTATTATAAATCATGCTCACTTATTTTGCAGTGATTGGTTGATGTACCAACTATCTCACTATGGTGCTATCTTGTTGAGGACGGTTCCTGTCTTGTTCATTCTTGTTTCTCTTGGGCCCAGAACTCAACTAATAGTTATGATAAAATTAATAATCCAAATAATTAATGATACATTTTGTCCTTAGATTACACAATAAATAATTGCATTTGGCATGTTACAAAGATTTCTATGAAATGTCTTTCAATATGTATGTTATCTTAAAATTGTCATTAAATCTGTAAAAAGAATGACCAGAAAAAATGAAAAGTGGCAACTTTTAATCTAGCATGATGTTCATATCATTTTAAGTATTTTTAGTGAAAGATGACAGGAGTTTTGAAAATGTATATCTGACTCTACTGCCTTCTTAATCTATCATTAAGCTTTATTGGTTGATTGATTGATTATTTGGTATCCCTGGGTGGGCTGGAAAATTTGATTTTTAGAACAGCATTTCAACAATGGTAAGAAATTTTCTGACCTCATGTTAACTGAGAGTGGAAGGACTGCCCTGATATGAGTTAGTAAGAAAAATATTTTTAAATAGTTCTTAATGTTTTCTTTTATTGTAATAACTGTTACATTTCTTTTGATTGCTTTTGTTCAATACTCCAGGCTTGAATTCATCACTGTTTTTAAAGTATACATATTAAAGACTATTTACATAAATATAAAACACATACATGCTGTATAATTTATATGTATACTTCATATGTCCAAGGAAGGCACCTACCAATAATCATTTGGAAAGGTAGACCATGTGTATAAATGTTATTCTTTTTTTTTTTTCTTTTTTTGAGACAGAGTTTCGTTCTTGTTACCCAGGCTGGAATGCAATGGTGCAATCTTGGCTCACCACATCTTCCACCTCCTGGGTTCAAGCAATTCTCCTGCCTCAGCCTCTTGAGTAACTGGGATTATAGGCATGTGCCACCATGCCCAGCTAATTTTCTATTTTTAAGAGACCAAGTTTCTCCATGTTAGTTAGCTGGTCTCGAACTCCATACCTCAGGTGATCCTCCTGCCTGACCTCCCAAAGTGCTGGGATTACAGACATGAGTGACCAGGCCTGGCACATGTTATCATTCTTATAGGTTTAAGCTATTTGTTTAAAAATGAAGTGAAAAATAACTGAACCAAAATAAAAGCCCTCTATGTCAATAAAGGCTTAGCTAATCATCACTCAGAAAAGGACTTAAAATTGTTTAATTTAAATATTTATCTTGAATTGTGCCCTTTTAACTGGAATTTTATCATACAATTTTAACATGAAAGATCATTCAATCTACTAAAACAGTGTTTTAACACCTGATGCCCATCTTTGTTGCTTGCTGTATACGAATCATATACAATGAAGTCACCATGGGCTAATGAGGTAGAGTTATAAGCAGCAAACATTGTGTCAGGCCACTCAGATTTCACAGATGGCTGTAGATAGGTAACTATAAAGCATTAAACTAATAAAGATAATTTTTAAGAGAGACAAATAGGTGATAGTTTACTCCAGTTTTCAGGACATAAGCTATTGTAGATTAACATCTATCAAGCAAAAATCAGTCATGTTTAAATGAACCATATATACCATATCAAGAAAATTCATCCAGTTATGTAACCAGAAATATAATGGAATTATGTAGGTATTATCACATTATTAAAGCTTGGATATGCTCAAGTAACTATGGTAATATAGTAATAATAATTATCATTGAAGGAAATATGGCTATTTCTTTCAATATATATGATTTATATATATTTCAATATATATGATTTAATATATGATATATATTCTATTATATGTCATCTATTTCTGATATGGGTAGATGATATATACCATATTATATATACAAATTTTATAATTTATATATATATAACTTATATATAACTTAATTATATATAACTATATATATTATATATAAATATATAATATATATATATTGTTAAGATATATATATATCTTAACAATAAGCTCATTGCAGCCTCAACCTTTTGGGCACAAGTGATCCTTTCACCCCAGCCTCCAAAGTAGCTGGGACTACAGGCTCATGCTCCACACCCAGCTAATTTTTTTTTTTAAGTGAAACAGGGATTTTTTTTTAATGAAGTGAAACAGGGTTTCACTTAGTTGCCCAGGCTGGTCTTCATATCTTGGGTTCGAGTGATCCTCCCTTCTTGGCTTCCCATGGTTTTGGGATTGTAGGTGTGAGCCACCAGGCCCAGCATGAAATAAATATTTTTTATTGTTTCAGAAGCTAACACCTGACAAAATACCTGCTTGTTTTCTGATACCTTTATAAGTCTGTATTTTATGCATTTGAAGATGAACTTTTCTGGATTACACTGAAGAGGGTGGTTACCAGGGGTGATTGGGGCAGAAAATGTGAGCACTCTGAGATCTAAAGGGGAAAAAAATTGTTACCCTTTCACCAAAGAAAGAAAAACAACTCCTAATATTTTAGTTCTTTGATCAAAATTTAAGTCTTCTTGTGCTGAAACATGGAGTAACATGGAAGTGTTGAGCTTTTATTATTTAATCACATGGAAGTTTGGTTATGGAACTAGAGTCATTGATTTATATACATTACTTTATTCTAAATATAATCTGGGATGTGCTCTTGAGATCTTGTGACATAGAAGGTGGGACTCTGCTTCAGAGGCAGAGCTCAGACACCAGAAACATGAGGATTTGCTAAAACAGGAATAGGGCAGAAGGAACTTTCCATAAGGCACACCTACCAGTGTGCTGTGTCAGTTTACCATTGCCCTGGCAATGGTTACCACCCCTTTCCATGGCAGTGGCCAGACAACCTGAAAGTTACTACCTTTTTCCTAGAAATGTGTGCATAAACTGCCCCTTAATCTGCATGCAAGTAAAAGAAGCATTCAATCATATTCAATAAATATGATTGAAGAACTGCCCTGAACTGCCACTTTATGACTGTGGGGAGCTTTATTCTACGGGAGCAGTCATGCAGCTGTAATGCTGCCTCTTCAATAAAGCTGTTTCTTCTACCCTACCACCAGTTTGCCTTTCAATTATTTCTTGGGTAAAGCCAAAAACCCTTATGTGCTAAGCCCTAGTTTGGAGCTCTCCTGTCCTGCATCAACAGGAACAATTTAAAAATTGGGAAAACCGTCAGTCATGCAGTGTACTGAGACATCTTTCCAAGTGGAAAGTAAATCAATTGTTTTTAAGTGATTTTTGGAGGCAATATAGTGATCTCTTTATTGAGCTGAGCCAGTAAATAGGTATCAAACTCTGTTTGCTACATTGTAGTGATAGACAAAGTATTCAATTCCTGTTGGAGGAAATGAGAAACATTAACTATTCATGTACCTTTACAAATATGTCCTTTTCTTTCCATGAAGCACAGATTCTTGTTTGAAAACATTTTACTGTTAGGTTTTCTGAATACCTGATTTTGGTGGCTTTCCAAAATCAAGATTATTCAACATTCATGCCATTGATATAAAAATCAATGCTTAATACACAAATGAGCCATTAAAGATTTTTGGAGTCACTCCTGACAATGTATTTCTCATTTTAGCTTTTTTTAAAATATAGATTCAAAAAATAATATAGTCAAATGATAATGTCGCATGGTTTTTTGACAATGGGACAACACAATGTTGTGGTAGAGAAATACAAATATCATCTCAAGGTTAATTTGCCCTTTTTTCCACTACTTCATAGAAAGCAAATATTAAAAAAATGCTCGTCACAGGGCCAGTGGCTCACGCCTGTTATCCCAGCACATTGGGAGGCCGAGGTGGGTGGATCACAAGGTCAGAAGATCGAGACCATCCTGACTGACATGGTGAAAACCCATCTCTACTGAAAAGGTAAAACAATTAGCTGGGCATGGTGGTACGTGCCTGTAGTCCCAGCTGCTTGGGGCACTGGAATCCCTTGAACCCAAGAGATGGAAGTTGCAGTGAGCCGAGATTGTGCCACTGCACTCCAGCCTGGGGGAGAGAGTGAGACTCCATCTCAAAAACAAAACAAAACAGAAAAAGTTTGCCAAAGTGAAAATTCTTGACAAGAATTGTTGGGTTTCTACCCTAAGTACTAATAACCTGCAAAATATAGCACTCTAAAAACGGAGTAGGAAAAGCTCCAGGTCAGTTCTAATACTCCTAATACTAAGCCTGTTAAAATACATTAAGCAGATTATTGTAATGACAGGGGCCTCCTGAACCTAGGAATACTCCACAGCTTCCACACAGAAGAGGCACATAAAATAAGTTTCAAGACAGAAATGGTAAAAATCTCTGACAAGAAGAACTCATTATTTATAGAGTTCCAAATTGTTAATTTCAGCTTTATTATTAACTTTCCCTAGGAGAGTAACACAAAGCAATATACATAGAAGAAAGCAAATACATGTTAGTTGAATGGAATGGAATTGAATTAAATGGCGCTTCTGTTTATTGATTTGGGGGGACTTTAGTTGCAAGCTTAGAATAAATACATAAAAGATTTTTTTTGGCCAGGCGCGGTGGCTCAAGCCTGTAATCCCAGCACTTTGGGAGGCCGAGGTGGGTGGATCACGAGGTCAAGAGATCGAGACCATCCTGGTCAACATGGTGAAACCCCGTCTCTACTAAAAATGCAAAAAAAAATTAGCTGGGCACGGTGGCATGTGCCTGTAATCCCAGCTACTCATGAGGCTGAGGCAGGAGAATTGCCTGAACCCAGGAGGCAGAGGTTGTGGTGAGCCAAGATCGCGCCATTGCACTCCAGCCTGGGTAACAAGAGTGAAACTCCGTCTCAAAAAAAAAAAAAAGATTTTTTTTTTTTATTTTAAAAAGTAACTGGATCATGGACTTTAATCTCATTCTTTCATTCATGCATGGGGCTAAGAGACCCTCCAGGGCTCTGCTGAGAAGTGTAAAAGCCTACTTAAGTAGGTCAGAGAGTTACATTCTTTTGCTCTAATTCTGTTTGCCTGCAAATTTGATCAAGGCAACCCGATTGCATGGCTCCTGACACCTCACAAAACTAATCTTTACATCGGAGTTCTCTGTTAGTGTTGTTCAAACCTCCTTTAGAACTATCTTCTTCGCCTTGCCATGACTACTGTTTGGCTCTGAGGCTTTATACTTCAACTATGGCAATACATCTTTTAATGGTCTCTCTGATCATTGTAATCATTCCCCTTGCCGCTGGGGACTGCTCTGACACACCTCTGAATATTTTGTTCTCTGTGTAAATGTCTCTCTCTTTGTCTCAAGATCAAAATCCAGATACATTATGTTGTTTTATGTTATTTTATGTTCCGGGGTGCATGTGCAGGATGTGCAGGTTTGTGTTACATAGGTAAATGTGTGCCATGGTGCTTTGCTGCACCTGTCAACTAATCACCTAGGTATTAAGCCAGGCATGCATTAGCACTTTTCTCTATTGTTCTTCCTCACCGCTCCACCCTCCCCTGACAGGCCCCAGTGTGTGGTGTTCCCTTCCCTGCGTGCATGTGTTCTGTTGTTTAACTCCCACTTATAAGTGAGAACAAGTGGTGTTTGGTTTTCTGTTTCTGCATTGATTTGCTGAGGATAAGGCCTTCCAGCTTCATCATGTCCCTGCAAAGGACGTGATTTTGTTCCTTTCTAGGGCTGCATAGTATTCCATGGTATATATCTACCACATTTTCTTTATCGAGTCTATCATTGATGGGGATTTGGATTGATTCCATGTCTTTGCTATTGTGAACAGTGCTGCAAAGAACATATGCGTGCATGTATCTTTATAATAGAATGATTTATGTTCCTTTGGGTTGTATAACCAGTAATGGAACTGCTGAGTCAAATGGTATTTCCAGTTCTAAATCTTTGAGGAATCACCAGAAGTCTTCCACAACGGTTTAACTAACTTATATTCCCACCAACAGTGTAAAAGCATTCTTATTTCTCTGCAACCTCACCAGCATCTCTTGTTTCCTGACTTTTTAATAATTGCCCTTCTGACTGGTGCAGAATGGTATCTTATTGTGGTTTTGATTTACATTTCTCTAATGATCAGTGATGTTGAGTTTTTTTATATGATTGTTCACTGCGTGTATGTCTTCTTTTGAGAAGTATCTGCTCATGTCCTTTGTCCACTTTTTAATGGGATTTTTTATTATAAATTAGCTTACATTTCTTATAGATTCTAGATATTAGCCTTTTTTCAGAAGGATAGATTACAGAAAGCCCTAACACTGGAACTGGGGCAGCATCCTCCACAGTAAAATGTTTTAAGCTCTGTGTTTCAGGGCTGGCCCATGTTCCCTGTTCCTATAATGCCTTTCCCTCTCTACCTGGAAACAGTCTACTCATCCTTTAATATATAGATCAAAAGTTTTTGACTTATGTAAGAATTATGAGTCACCTGACTTAGCATCTTGGTTTATTTACTAGGTATTTAGCAAATAAAACTGAAAACAATCACTTTTTGTTGATTCTCCTCTCCCTAACTGGTTCCTGAGCTCCTCTTGCATATGTACTGCTGATTTTCCTTTGTCACCCTAGATAGATGCTTTCACAGGGAAAGGTACCTGAAAGATACTCAATAAATACAGACTGAGTGAATGTTTGTGCCCAGAAATATCTAGGGTATCTTTTCCACTAATATGCCCTTCCCTAACCACTTATATAAGTTTTGCTAGACTTGTAATAAGTATAACACAAATATATATTTTTTAAATTTATTATACTTTAAGATCTGGGGTACATGTGCAGATTGTGCAGGTTTGTTACATAGGTATACATGTGCCATGGTGGTGGTTTGCTACATCCATTGCCCCGTCATCTACATTAGGTATTTCTCCTAATGCTATCCCTCCCTAATCCCCCCACCCCCTGCTATCCCTCCCCTAGTCCCCCACCCACCAGGCCCTGGTGTGTGATGTTCCCCTCCCTGTGTCTGTGTGTTCTCATTGTTCAACACCCACTTATGAGTGAGAACACACAGTGTTTGATTTTCTGTTATTGTGTCAGTTTCCTGAGAATGATGGTTTCCAGCTTCATCCATGTCCTTGCAAAGGACATGAACTCATCCTTTTTTATGACTGCATAGTATTCCATGGTGTATATGTGCCACATTTCCTTTATCCAGTCTATCATTGATGGGCATTTGGCTTAGTTCCAAGTCTTTGCTGTTGTGAACAGTACCACAATAAACATATGTGTGTATGTGTCTTTATAATAGAATGATTTATGATCATTTGAGCATATACCCAGTAATGGGATTGCTGGGTCAAATGGGATTTCTAGTTCTAGATTCCTGAGGAATCATCACACTGTCTTCCATAATGGTTGAATTAATTTACACTCCCACCAACCATGTAAAAGCTTTCCATTTCTCCACATCATCTCCAGCATCTGTAGTCTCCTTATTTTTAATGATCGCCGTTCTAACTGACATGAGGTGGTATCTCAATGTGGTTTTGATTTGCATCACAAATGTTTTGCACAAGAGTTATCTCTGATCACTTTCCCTTTGACGTCCTTACTGTAAGTCTGTGAGTCTTATAAACTGTGAAAAGGTCATACTAGCAAAGCAGGCCGTCTCTATTATTCACAGTCAATAGGAGCCGTTGGTAACCAACTGACGCTCTGAGCCTCAGTCAGGATCATATTTCTTGGGTTCATCAGTTTATCTGTCAGTTTGAGTATCTCTACAGTGTACTTCCTAAAAGGGTGTTCTGATATACCCTTGAACACTTACTTAAATCCTTGTGTTTAAAGTTGAATCTTGCCTTTCAGCTTAACCTTGAGCATATAAAACACATTTTCCCTAACTGCTTCATTTCAGTCAAAAATATTTAATTGAATGCCAACAACTGACAGTTCAACCACTACATCAAATTTTAAACGCAAACTCTGAGGGGCTGATTTTAAAAATATCGGATATGCTTCATAAGATTTCAGGGAACGTTAGGACGAATTTCAAGAGAGCCTAATTGTTTTAACTGCAAAAATAAGGCCGGGCGCGGTGGCCCAAGCCTGTAATCCCAGCACTTTGGGAGGCCAAGGCGGGTGGATCACGAGGTCAACAGACCGAGACCATCCTGGTCAACATGGTGAAACCCCGTCTCTACTCAAAATACAAAAAGTTAGCTGGGCATGGTGGCGCGTGCCTGTAATCCCAGCTACTCGGGAGGCTAAGGCAGGAGAATTGCCTGAACCCAGGAGGCGGAGGTTGCGGTGAGCCGAGATTGCGCCGTTGCACTCCAGCCTGGGTAACAAGAGCAAAACTCCGTCTCAAAAAAAAAACTGCAAAAATAAGACATTATTGTTAGTTGCAAGAAGCTGGCCAACATTTCTTGTACCTGAATTGATTAAATTGTTTCATTTCATTAGATGATGTGAGAACCTACAACTTGTCAAGGAAACATATTGCATTAATCTTATATGTATATCCAATTGTAATTGTATAGTATAATAACTATACCACTGGAGTTCTGGAATTCGTGCCCTGTCCAGGATCTTACCCTTCTTGTTATTGTTGGACCAAATTCTTGCGCAATTGGTCATTTCCAAGGTGTTAACAAAATTAACCTTTCAGGTGAAACGATACATTGTATGGCTATTGTCCATTTATTTTGGGATTGACAGCAGTGGATATCACGTTGCAATTTTTCAAATAAATTTCATTGTGATGGATGGATTGACCACATACCACTTATTCATAATAAAATCTGCAAATGATGAAGTATGGCATTCTGTGTGCAAAATTCTCTGGGGCAAAACATGTATGGATGTAAAACAGGAAAAATATTGAGAGATTTTTGTTTGACAAATATTTTTAAATGCCACTATTTAAGCAAATTAATTACAAAATATTTCAATACTTTCATATTCTCAATAACTTTACAATGATATTAAGAAATTAAGTGAAATATTGTTAAAGTATTTTTGCTAACTCTTTTTTTAATGTCTTCAGCTATTTTATTTTAACTCATGGGCTAACAGTTTTAATGGTATTTGCTTTTATGGTCATTAATTTTTCCATGTTTTCTAATCTTGAAAATACCAAAAAAATGCAAAAACAATTCAAAACACCTATTATATCACCAAAAACTCCAAAGTAATTCTTACAAATATTTTTAACTTAGGAAAATGATATATCTTACACAAATACGGGATCACACTGGTCATACCTCTTCATAGTATAACAATACATTGCCATTTTTACATTTCTCTAAGTATTGTTCTAAAACTTACTTCCAAGGATATGTAACGTTGTCTTGTATGAATGCACCAAAATTTATTTATCCCATAGTTTCGTTTCATTCATTCTGTATTGCAATTTTAAGTATACCCTCGCATGTAAATCTTTGACTCTATCTGGGTCCATTTTCCCCGTATGTCAGCTCCATCCATGACCTCTGAAATTTAGATTCCACAACAAGCATGGCATCTTTACTTGAATGCCTAAATTAACATGTCCAAAACAGAAGTCTAGGTTTTCCCACACCACCCCCAAACTTGTTTCTCCCCCATCTGTCTCGTCTCTCTTTCCCAGGCTTCACTCCTTCCCCAGATCTAGGCAAAAGCCTAGGTGTTATTTTTCTCCTTTCTTCATTCCCCACATTCAGTTCCTCAGTCAGATTTATTGAATCGGTTTCAGAATACATCCTCCATCTGCCCCCTTTCTTGTGACTCTCCAGCACCATCTGGTTCGTCTCAACTTGCCTGGACCAGTGTAGGTGGTAACCTTTCACCTGTTGTCCACAGGGCCACTCTTTTGCTGTCCTTAATCAGTTTTCTGCAGAGTCATTAAGTGATTGTTCAAGACAAGAAATCCTGTTAATGTAACATGACATTAACAAAACATAACACTCCTTTGCTTAAAATCGTACAGGGGCTTTGAAAATACCGTAATAAAATCTATACCCTCTTTCGTGGCTTGCAGGGCTCCGTGTGGGCATTGCTCAGAACTTCCCTTTCATGTCCTCTCACCTTCCTGTTTCACTGCATATGTCATCCACCAGACTGGCTCCTCCGGGTCCTCGTGGGCTGAGATGCTCTCTCAGATTGTGGCTGCCTCTTGTTTTTTTGTTCAGGATTCGCCGAAGTGCCATCTCTCCTCTTAGCAGCTTCCTGCCTATTGAGTGTGAAATGAGCGCCCTCATTATTCTTAAACATGGTTTTACATTTTTGTCTCTTCAAAATGAGTATTACACATTAATAATAGATAATACTGTTTTAATAGATACTATTAATATCATCTATAGTGACAGATAATCCAAAGATTATTACTATTAATGCCATCTATTAATAGAGAATATTAATGATTATAATTATTTATCATACAGGTCCTCATTAGCATGTAAATTCTATGAAAAGGAGAAAATACCTAGACTCTTGCTCACTCTCTTCTCAGAACCTAGAAACATCCTAATCACGTAGTAGACATTAAATATTTACTAAATGAATAAACATATCCTTGAAGATTTACTACTATAAATTGTGTAAGCAGAATTTCTTGGTTAAATTTTTTTTTTAGTTTTTTGCTTTTTAGTTTACCATCTCTATCCTGCCAAGATACCAGTTCTTTCCCCTATCACCCATTGTATGGGAGGGCCAGGGTTGCCGCACCTGCTGCCCCTCCTTGCCTACATAAATTTTCTTTAGATAGTTCAGGATACAACGTTTGACCATTGATTTAATGGTCATGTTAGCATCTAATAATGAGGCCAATACATTTTGGAATTGGAGACATCTTTCTCATCAGCAGCCACAGTCATTCCTGATCAGTCCATGCAGGCCATGGGTACATACCTGATGACTTTTGAAAGCGAAGGGGAAGGGAAAAAAAGACTGTTTATGAAGATTATGTTAGAGACCATACCCAGTCATCTGGTTTTTCACACTTAGGTATTTGCACATTTTCGAGACATTTGATTCCTCATAACAACTTTACAAAATGGATAAGAGGTATTATTCCCTTTTTCATGTAAAGAGCTGGCTTCTGAAAGCTTATGCCTCATGGTGCTAGTAAGTGATAGAACTGAAATCTACAGTCAGGTCTGGTGGATGCCAAAGCCCAAACTGTTAACCCTTCACCATAAAAATAAAAGGTTTGCCTCTGTCATTTCTATCATTCAAACTTCCTGAGACTTCATGATTAGGTTTTAATGTATTCGCTGAATAGTGGTATTCTATTTAAATTGTTTTTAGAAAACAAGCCTTATTCATTTTTTAAAAAGGACGTAGGTGTTTTTTACCACATAAAGAAAAATGTCACAGGTAGTGAAATGGAATAAACTGAAATTCATCATGTCTATAGGCAAAGAAACAGTACACTGCTGTTGGAAGTTTCAACTCAACAAACCTTTTATTTATGCCATTAATACAATCATTATTATAATTCACACCAATGGAATTTATATTGTCCTCTAGAAATGTTTACAGCTTCAGAGGTTTTACTGCCTTCTCAAGAACAGTGTTTTCTTTATTCCAAAGCTGATGTAGGACAACAAGGAAAGAGACCACCAAGAGGTACATCCAGGTGTACATTTTTTTCTCTTAGTTTATATAATCAAAATTTATTTGTTTCTAAGAATAAGGAGATCATCATCCCCAAGTCAGGAAGATGAAGTCAGCTCAGAGTGGGCCTAAAATTGCTTAAAGCTTCTCAGATAGCTAACTTAATAGTGATTTCTCAGAATGTCCCTAAAATGACCAATATTTGGGAACACAAAAGGTTTTTTTTCAATAATCATGAAGAATTTTTGAATAACCATCAAGAATTCTAAATGTGTTCACAGAATCTGGATTTTTTTTTTGTACTACAGCAGTGATCTGTTTCAAGAGAAGGAGACAAAATTTCAATGGAAAAGTTGTGCTTTGTGACATTAACTAAAGAGATGTGGGCAGAATGAACCAAGGGGGTCCCTTTATGTATGATTACTTTGCAGAGGTAAGTACTCATCTGGCGAGAGGCTATTTGTAGGAAGTTAATTTAGGGGAGAAACAAAGAGTTGTGAAAAATGAGGAAATCCTGCTGGGTAAAAAAGCGTGGCAAGATCACATGAAATAGGAGTTTTAGAGTAATTTACTATTCTAGGATATCCAGCAGCTGGTTTATGAACACTGAAATAAGGACAGGAAATCGTTCATGCTGATTTTCCTGTAACAGATTTCCGTAAAAATTTACTAGCAAAAAATAATCTTTAGAAGCTCAAGTTTTTTGATATTTTCAACACTCCTTAATGAGACAATGCATATATTTTTAACTTTAGTTACTTAGACGTTTTGGTAGAATCAAGAATTTTGAATCAAGATAAGAGGAAACAAATTTCTGCTTATTCGTAAAACATGTATTGAACTCAAAACTTAGTTTTGCAGAGTAATGAAGATTTTTAGCTAAGCATTGAGAAAATCATAAACCTAATGTGAAGTAGAACATATACTACATTTTATAAAACTGCATTTAATTTTTCCAAATAAGGAAATAGGAGAACTGATACAAATAAGAGATAGGATATCCAAAAGATAAAAGAACTGGAATGGAAAAAGTAAACATACTTAAATCACACAATTTAATATTATATCCAATTTTAGGGATTAGATATTAGGGATTAGAGATAATCTGGAAGAATATTTTAATGGAACTAATTACATAGGATTCTCTTTTTATTTTAATTATTCCAATATATTTATGTAATCTCTTTATAAAATATGAAGGAAAAGATTTCTATTTTCTTTAGTGATACAGAGAAATTAATTATTCCATTGAAAATACCACATAAGGGTTTAAAACTATTTTCCAATCTCATGGTTATTAATAGAACCATATATCCTAACCACTGCAACTAAATAGATCTTTTGAGTAGCAAATTGTATTTTTCATTGGGATTCTTGCCTTTCTCTTACTCCAGAGTCATTAAGGAGATACGGCTAGGAAAAAGTACGTGAAAACACTTTTAAAGAATATATCACTATTCAAATAAGATTCTCCTTGATCCTAAGTTACATTTGAAGCTTAGAGGGGAAAAATAATAAAATGCCATGTATTTATTGCCTATTATTACTGTAACAAAAAATGTCTAATTTGGTGGCTTAAAATGGCAGAAATGTATTCTAACAGATCTGGAGTCCAGAGGCCAAAATAAGTTTTTATTTATTAATTTTTTATTATACTTTAAGTTCTGGGGTACATGTGCAGATTGTGCAGGTTTGTTACATAGGTATACACATGCCATGGTGGTTCGCTACACCAAAATCAAGCTTTTAACAGGGCTGCGCTCCTCCTGGAGGTTCCAGGGGGAGAATCTTTCTTTGTCTCTTCCTGCTTCTCGTGGTTGCTGCATTTCTTGGCTCCTGACTGTATCACTCCAGACTCTGCCTCCATATTCAATATTACCTTCTCCCTCTTATAAGAATAGATGTGAGGACCCTCAGGGACCACCTGAATAGTTCAGAATAATATCCCCATCTCAAGATCCTTAGTTAATTACATCTGCAAAGACCCTTTTTCCAAATAAGCTTAACATTTATAGATTCTAGGGATTAGGATCCCTAATTAATTTTTTTTTAAGTATAGACTGGGCTCGCTATAGTGTTCAGGCTGGTCTCGAACTCCTAGGCTTAAGCAATTCTCCTACCCTGTCTCACAGAGTGCTACAGCACTCTGGGATAATAGGACCATTTCTCATCTTACTGTGTGCTGGAATACATAGTTTCCTATCCTCAAGTAGTTTAAATCTACTGCAGTATGAGGACAGCATTGAAAGGTAGGTGCTAACTAGAGTTAAATATAATCAAAGTTACCATGACTGTAATAGTGCAGGAGGGAAGGTATTTTGGGTGAAAATAATGGCTTTTTACCCCAGATACTTCATCTGGTCTCAATTACTGAAGCCATACTATGAAACTCTGTTGTTCTGTGCTAATTAAATGTAGGACTAAATTTTTAAATGTTTCAGCAAAAATACATTTCTTTTATTAGGAGTTTATTTTATTAGATTTCTTGACACATTTTGCTGCAGTTATCCCTGTGATGTGTATTGGAAGCAGTTTGAATGCTTGCATTTAGCCTTTTTTTCACGATTAGATGAATAATTCTCTTTGTTTTGTTTCTGGTTATAATTTTCTTCACCTTCAGGTAATTTGTTAACATGGTAAATTAATTAAGAAGATGAGATAACAGCTCTGATCTGGTCTTGTTTTATATCACTTCCAGTGGAGAAAATGACATATGTTAAAACAACACATAATCAAAACAGTTTTCATTCCAAGCATCTTTTTGTTGTTGTAGTTGTTGTTTTTGAGACAGGCCTTCTATTCAGTTGCCCAGTCTCGAGGGCAGTGGTGTGATCGTGGCTCTCTATAGCCTTTAGCTCCTGAGCTCAAATGATCCTTCCACCTCAGCCTCCTGAGTAGCTGGGACTAGGGGCATGTGCCATGATGCCTAGATGATTTTGTTTTTTAAGTATAGACAGGGCTTGCTAATCTGCCTAGGCTGGTCTCAAACTCCTAGGCTTAAGCAATTCTCCCGCCCTGTCTCCCAGAGTGCTGGGATTACAGGCGTGAGCCATCACGCCTGGCCTCCAAGCATCCTTAATTTTGATTCAGCAGCATGTCTGCAAGAGCAGACCAAGCTATAGATATTAATGTGAATCCGGAGATTATGTCATTGTATCTGTTATTATGTTAACCAGTTTAAGTGAATTATCAATGTCCAGCAAGACATTACGCACTTTGGAATGCATTCCACTGGCAATTTATCATGGTAATAGGAGGTGGAAGAGGCATATTATTTCCTTAAGTGGCAGCAATTCTACCTGCTAATGGAAAGGGAAAATGTTGTTATTGAAACACATTATATCTTTTGTATCAGAGTCTTTCAGCTTTCCTTGGATAGCTAGTTTTAGATCCTTTTGATTCAAGCTCTTCTATGTATGTTTATTTCCTTTCAAGAATCATTGAGACCTAGGTTAATTATTTGCTTTTGTTTTTTGTTTTTTTGTTTTTTTGTTTTTTTGTTTTTGAGAAGGAGTTTCACACTTGTTACCCAGGCTGGAGTGCAAGGGTGCAATCTCGGCTCACCGCAACCTCCGCCTCCTGGGTTCAGGCAATTCTCCTGCCTCAGCCTCCTGAATAGCTGGGATTACAGGCATGCGCCACCATGCCCAGCTAATTTTTTTTATCTTTAGTAGAGACGGGGTTTCACCATGTTGACCAGGATGGTCTCCATCTCTCGACCTTGTGATCCACCCGTCTCGGCCTCCCAAAGTGCTGGGATTACAGGCTTGAGCCACCGCGCCTGGCCAATTATTTATTTGTTATCTTACATTGCTGTGAAATACTTTGGGACATTAATGCTCTAAAAGATATGAAAAATTCTCCTAGGCATATAAGTTTGGAGGAAATTTCAAGCCATATTCTTTCACTGAACTTTCATGGGGAAGTTTCCAGTTCAGTATTGCAGTTTAGGACTTCCAGCACTACCACGCGAGCTGATGCCGAGAAAAAGCAAGGCTCTCTCCTGGTTAGACACATAATTCCTTTCACCGATCACAAATACATGCTAATATGATGTGTCCTGGTGCCAGTGTATTCAAAATGATAAATTCATAAATTCGTTGCAGAAATTTACCAAATTAGTATAGAGTTAAATTACCTGAATCTGGATCTTTATTTCCTAATGACCAGAACTGCTTATTCTAATAAAACCATTGTTGTGTTTGAATGATTCAATGGTGCAATCATAGATTTCAAAAGTATCTCAAGAACTTAAATTAATACAATTTTATAATTACTCTTTCCTAACCATAAACAAAATTGCAACTACCCTATTAAAATGTTTAAGAATTACTGTTATGGGCTGTTTAATCTATCTATTAACATCTCTAGCACTTCATTAAAACTGGTAAGCTGGTGCAGTGGCATCCACCTGAATTCCTTGCTATGCTGGAGGCTGAGGTGGGAGGATCACTTGAGCCCATGGATTCAAGAAGTCTAGTCTAGGCAGCAGAATAAGACCGTATCTAACAACAACAACAAGAAAAAAAACACAATGACAACAACAAACTTGTAAAACTTACTGGTAAGCTCTCTTTGGGCACTTGATTTCTAATTTCAGAAAATAGCTTGATAAAATCCTGTGTTATGCAGTTAAAATTTTCTTCCTCAATATGCCAGATACATTATTTTTCAGAATGGTAGATGCATTCTTTCTCAATACAACAATATGGTAGATATGCAGGTAAAAACAAAACATTTATTTTGACTGTAACCTACTGGTTTACGGTAAAAACTTTTAGAATTTATCCTGAAGCAATAATTAAAACAGTGCCTCGGGTACTCCTTAATCTCTGGAGAAAGGATTGGTCCGAAGCCACCTTCTACCCCCATAGGTCAGGATTGTGTCTGTGTGTGAAGGTGAGCGTGTGGCTTCCATTGTCTCGTGAAGCATGGAGTGCCCGTTATTGGGCAAAGGGGCCTTCTGGCTATCTCCTTTGGGCTCCAGGATGCTGCCTTTGCCCAATTCCCTGCACTTGCCCAGCTGGTGTTTAAGACTGAGACCTAGCTTTGTGTAACATAGAGACAGCTCAGTTGGGCATGCTTGGAGCCTGGTTGGTGGCTTTCTTTGGCTGCCTCTGCCTCTCTTTGGTTCCTGCTGGTGGATTCTCTCTAGGCCTCATTGAGGTCTGCACTTTGTCCCATTTGGCTCCTACTGGGCTATTCTCTGAGGGCCTGCTCTGGCTACTCTCCTGGCAGCCTGGCAGCCCCTTCAGAGCCTATCTCCACCTCACAGCAACTGAGGGAGGCCCTGGAAATGCCGGCTGCAGAGTGACCCCCACTCAGCCTCCTGGACAGCCTATCCCCCAGGCTGGTGTGGGAAGCCTCTCTCTAGAGTCCTGAGTGGAGGAGGAGGAGGAGGAGGAGGAGGACAAAGGCCCAGTGATATAGTTTGATTGTGTCCCCACCCAAATTTCATCTTGAATTGTAGCTCCTATCATTCCCACATGTTATGGAAGGGAACTGGTGGGAGATAATTGAATCATGGATGTGGTTCCCCCATACTAGTCTTGTCTTAGTGAATAAGTCTCACAAGATCTGATAGTTTTACAAGGGGAAATCTTTTTCACTTGGCTCTCATTCTCTCTTGTCTGCCACCATGTAAGATGTGCCTTTCACCTACCACCATGACTGTGAGGCCTCTCCAGTCATGTGGAACTATGAGTCTATTGAACCTGTTTTTCTTTGTAAATTACCCGGTCTCAGGTCTGCCTTTATTAACAGTGTGAAAATGGACTAATACACCCAGCTTTGCTTTAGTGATATTCCCTCTGCTTCACCCTATCTTTCTATCCCACAGACAGTGTGAATAGAAGAAAAAATTAGACGTATATCCTCCCACCCTCAGCCTCCTCTTGTCTTTTCCCTCAGCCTCCTCTTTTCTTCTACCATTAATTCCCCAGGACCCACAAAAGGGCAGCTTTTCCTAGGTCCTGTACTGCCTCCTGTACTGCGTTATTTATGCAAGTCTGATAAATAATCCCCAAGGAAGAACAGGAGCAAGGCCTCTACTCACTGAGAGAGCTGTGGGCTCTGATCCACCTGCTTAATTAACTCTTGATAAAGTAAATGACAAGAACTGGAATTCAGCAAGTCCTTTCTTTATATATAATGCCTACCTCTCAATATCTCTTGCTAAAGATAATCAAGTTTTTTAGATTTTTTTGTTTCCATTTTCTGCCCTTGGAAGGAAAAGAAAGGCAGTGTTGGGATGGAATTAGAGGAAAACTGGAATACATTGGTTTAATACCTACAATCACCTTATCCCCAATATTTAAATATTTATGTGTATACATGTACATGTAAATATAATATTCCTCACCACGTTAGCTATACAACAATAAGAAAGTTGTTTAATTCTGTTTGCTTTCTCTAAGATATGGATGTAAAAGTACGCACCTCAAAAGATTGTTTTTTAAAATGATAAATGGGGTTTAGTATGTACAATGACAGATAAAGTTTTCATGATCTCTAAAGATACAGGTCTTCTAATGACCTTTTTTGACATTGAGAGACTTACTTCACAAATCAGGCCCCATGAACTCATCATATAATGACTCAGATGGCTGCTAAGAAAAGCAATCAAAAAAGCTCTTATACTGGTTGCAAATTAAGAAAAAATTAAATACTATGATATAAAGAAAATTAGTAGAAAATGCATTTATGTATTTTTCAGTAGATTAGTTGTGTCAGTCAGTTTGCAGAGTTCCTTGGAAGGTGATCCTATCTATTAGCGTTTAAGACATCCATTCTTCCTTCCACCATAGCTCTGAATGTAATATGAAATAAGAAAAAGTAATTGAAAGATAACAAAGCAAAACATCACCCTTATTACCCATAAAACTGAAGTAAGAAAATGTTGGTTTATGTCAATCGTGAAACAAGTTTGCTGATACTTCTGAATTGAATGGCAAAGCTGTACCGGGTCAGGTGACTCCTTGCATTGGAGAAGTCTGGACCATAATACCTGGAATGAAGGTGCTCAGAGGACATACCAGACTTTAGGCACAAGAGATTTGAATTTTAAGATGATGTCTGTAGATATATATGATTTCTCCAACTGTTATTTCACTGATTTAGCTGAATTCTGAAGATCATTCTCAAGTTGACTACCCATTCCCTTACAAGGAATGTTTTTTTTTTAAAACAACAAAAAGAAAGTTCAGGGTGAGTGATATGATTTGGCTCTGTGTCCCCACCCAAATCTTATCTCAAATTGTAATTCCCATAATCCCCATGTGTTGAGGGGTGTTCTGGTAGGAGGTGATTGGATCATGGGGGAAGTTTCCCTCATGGTGTTCTTGTGATAGTGAGTGAATTATCACGAGAGGATGGTTTTATAAATGGCAGTTTCCCCTGGAATTTTCTCTTTCCTGCCACCTTGTGAAGAAGGTGTTTGCTTCCTCTTCATCTTCTGCCATGATTGTAAGTGTCCTGAGGCCTCCCCAGCCATTTGGAACTGTGAGTCAATTAAACATCATTCCTTTATAAATTATCCAGTCTCGGGTATTTCTTTGTAGCAGTGTGATAACCAACTAATACAAATGATGCTTCTAAAATGAAAAGGTCAGGAGCCCCAGCTTTCCCTCGTGGAATTAGTAGAGCTGTGATAGATAAGGAAAATCTCTTTCTGTTATTGTTTCTTCTCTGTTACTATCATCAACTGGCCTAGAGGTTTGTGGATGGCCAGTTTGTTGATGTACTCAGATCTATACTAATGCTTGCAGATTGGTTTTATTTGCTTGCAGCTGACCATCGATTGTGGCCAGCTTTTCAATGATTGACAGCTGAGGGTGCTTTACAAATAAAAATGATGAAATGGTACAGGATGGCTCCTTAAATTATATGTGCTCAAAATATATATGGTCACTTAAATTATATATGCTCAAAAATGTGAGACAGTTTAATGTTAAATAAAATCCCAAAAGAAGTAAGTAACTGAGAGGTCACCGTAGTACATGGAGCACCTTTATTTAGATGACCTGAATGACTAGCTGTGAGATGGAGTAAAAATATTTTCATCCCCCTCTCATCTAGAAAATCACAGACAAACAAAAAGAGCAAGAAGTAAACTCAGACTCCATTTTCACTGATACTAGAAGATACCAATAATTCTGGGGAAATGGGAAGAGGAACAGGTGCTGTATTAAACACAGGCTTACATGCAGGTCTGCAGAGTGAGCTTTGAGATCCCTGTGTCCAGCTTCCTTCCGTGCCAGTACCAGATGACAAAAGATGGCTTCAATAATGAGGCCGGAGGATCTTGATCTGGATTACCTGAATCTACCCAGAGAAATAATATAATAATACTGGAGATTATGTGGCTGCCCGTTAAAAAAAATGAACAGGCCCAAGATCTTGTAGTGCAAAAGTGGACAAAAGCTGCCTTTGCACTACACCTTCCAAACAGCCTGTTAGGGCCTGGCCTGTAAATAAGAACACCCAAGTTAGTGCAGAGAAAGTTGCAGGGAAATACTTCAGCAAGGAAACAGTGCAAAAACATTTCCAAGAACTAGAAGACAGGAGTTTCCAGATTGAAAAGACATGCTGACTCTCCAGTGCTTCAAACGAATTCAGATCCACACTGAGGTGCACAACTGTGAAATTACAGAACTCCTTGGAGCCAGATTGTTTAATGCAGAGCAGTATTTGGAGATGCCTATGTCCTCCCTTACACCTCTAGGACCCGCTAGGGACACTGACCTGTTTTAGGATGGCCAGATCAGGACACAGTCACCACCTCCAGTCCCTTTTTCCTGGAGTAACATTCCCTGTGGCCCTTACAGCACTGTGCATTGTCAAACACTGCATCGGACCATCTTTTACCCTCCAGTGATCTCTGCTCCTGCCTGTCATTACTCTGTCCTGCCCTGTCAGCACAGTCCCAGCACATCAGAGAAGTCTCCACTATGCCTAACTCCCAATGAAAGGAGCCAGAGCTCCATCTCCTTTTCTCTTACAAGTAACTTTTGTGCTGATTCATACACGTAAATAGATGTGTGGGAATTTTCTTTTCTTTTTTCCCCCTAGGGTTCAACCTCTTGATACTGCTCAGGGCTTTTGCAGCAGGACTGACTTCCTTGACTTCTTTTCTCAAGCCTGGCTCAGCCAGCATGCCGTTTCAACTACCATTTAATTGTAAAATGGCCACATGCCAGACACTATGCTAAATAATTTACAGATAATGTCTAAATAAGCTTTACAAGCATCCGATTGGAAAGTTACAGTGCTCCCTATTTTAGCTTGGGTTTAATCTAAAGCTGTATCTTTTAGACATTTTGTCACCAAAAGCTCATGCAACTTGCAATCCAGGACTTGCATCTATGCAGGGGAATGCAGATGCAGGCACTAGAAGGAAATATTCCTCTACCCATGATGGCATTGAGGACTAGGGAAACCCCAGTGACTGCTGAAGAATTCCTGAACCAGCATGATGAAATAAAGATGAGATTCCAATTTAAAAGATTTCACAATTTCAGTCCTCTTCTTCCAGCCCCTGAAGTGGATAACAGATAGTACTAATTTTCTGCCTGAAACTGAGAGGTTTGAGTTACCATATCTAGACTGTATGTTAGCAAATTTTTGTTAGAAATGTGATATTAATGAAGGTCATGTTGAATGAGATTTCCTACTTCTTTATAGATTCCAATCAGAATAATAGATATCTTTTCCAGCTAATGCTCATCACAACTGATAATCATTAGCAAAGAGCAAACTCATAATATACTTATTTGTCTCCATTGCTCTTTGAAACGAGCTTGTTTAAATGATGATTTCTGCTTTCATTCAGTAGTTACCATATTGTAACCTTGTTCCCAAGGATAACTGGTTTTTTATAGGCTATTTGAACATAATAATACTGTCCTAGTCAAAATAGTTAAGTGAATAGTGACACTAAATGTCAGCTCTCAGTGGATGTAATCTGGGATGCATATGAAACATATTTCATTTAAAGTGAATATTTTATTTCAGAGAAAAATGCAATTATGTTATTAAGGATTCCACAAAGCACTTCAAAGCAGAGAGAAAAACTTTTATACTTTACATTTAGCCTTCCCTTGTCTGTGAGGGTTTATATCCCTCTTAGAATTTAGCTTTCACTTCCAATATTGTTTCTTCTCTAAATGCTCTCGCCTCTTCTTCACTTAGTTGAATATCCTCTTACTTGTCCGTAAATTTCCAGGGGCTCGTGGGCGTTCTGAGGGTTTGGGCTGACCCTGGTACTGAAGGGTACATATAGCACAGACAGCTTTCATAGCTTCTCTTCCACGCCATGCTCCTTCCCATCATCACAAGGATGCCTCGTTTCTGGCATTCTTTTCTTTTTTCCACTTTGAGTGTCACTTTCCCCTTGTCACCTCTAATCCCTCTGCTTCTGCATTTTCAATGCTATACAAAGTTACTATCCAAGCAATTTTACTGAGTTCCTTCTGTGTGAATAAAATCAAGGAGATGAGGATGCTGAGTAATGTCACATTAAAATGTAGTCAAGAAAGGTTTCTCCGTAGAAAGTTACTTTAATTAGTTGACATTGATATGTCCCAGGACCACAGCCTTGACCTTGGTTCCCTGGAATGTCATGGGAAATTCTTTTCCCTAAGCCATATTCTTTCCAGTCAGTTACTAAAGTCTTTTAATTTTACTACATGCGAGTTATTGGGATAAGAAAAAAAAAATTTACTAAGTGTGCATAGCCTATATTAAAAGCAAATGATCCTTAATATACATAGTCTCATAGAACTGTGCAATGTATGCAAAGTAGATTTCCATAGACCATCTCTTATCCCTCTAGTTCTGCCTGCTTATCATAGGTATTCTAGCCAAGATCTCTACTTCTCCCCAGGTCCCAAGGGCAAATCTCTTCACTATATTGTCAACCTGTTCTCTTTTAAGCAGTTTCACAAATAAACAAGCATTTTGTGTAGATATAGTATAATTATACATATATTGTTCATGTTCCTTTAAATTTCTCATTTCTGAACCAATAGTTTTCATGTAACTGTTTTTGCTTTGCTTTATCATCTGGACCTTGCCTTCCACACCAGGTCCCCCATCATACCTTAGAAAGTTATTTGTTGATCTATTTAGTAATGTCTCTATTTAGTTAATTTTGGTGGTGGAGGCTGGATCTGGTCTCTTGTCTTCTGATCCAATGCTCTTGCCCTGTACAAGGATGACCCTGAAATCATCTTATCTAAAAGCAGTGCAAGCTGACTTACCCTGGCAATTGAGGGTTGGTCTTTTCTTCAAACACAGCTAGTTTTTAGTTAAGGGGAAGAGGTATTTGTCTGTATTTCTTATACAGACAATTGAGTTTATTTGAGTTTATTCTCAGCTAAGCTGCCAAAACGATCCTTGTAAAAGCTCACCCAAAGAGTGATACCTCTAAACCCAGAAGCAACCATTGCTCCCCATTTCACTCAGAGGAAAAGCCAGAGGTTTTACAGGTACAGGGGCCTGACATGCTTTGGATGTTCATTTCCCAGCCACCCTCCTTCCTCCTTTCTGTCTCTCACTTCTGTCTAGCTACACTATCATTCTTGCTGGTCCTGATTCAGGCCACACCAGATTCCACCCAGGGGCCCCTGCTCCAGCTCTGGGCCTGGAGCACTCTTTCTCAGTTGTGTACTGGCCAGCTCCCTCCTTTCCTCCACACGTTTAATGGAATGTCACCCCCTTTGCTAGAACAACCTGTCCTCATTCCTCCCTCCCGTGTCCAGGCACTCTTGGCACACTCGGCTTATTCTTTTTTGCCTTGTCACTTATCACTTTGAGGCATTCTTTAGAAGTTACTTTTTATTGGATTTATTGTTTATTATTTTATTCCTTTCACCATACATTATGTTCAGTGAGGGAAATAATTTCCTTCTTTCTTTTCCCTCGTGCTCCTCCTCCCCTTCCTCTTTCTCCTTTTTTCATCTTTTTTCTTCCTCTTCTTTCTTCATGCTCCTTCTCTTCTCCCTTTTCTTATTTTCTTTTTCTTCTAACCTAAAATACCATGTGGTATAGATTAGGTATTCAAAATTATTTGTTGAATGGAGATAATAATCTTAATCATTGATTTGGCTCTAATGTTATCAACAGAATAGAAGGCACCATTTCAAGAATTACTAATGCTGATTTGATAGTGGCAGAACGTATGCCCTGATTCTGATGTAAAAATAATATGTCAGGGGCCAAAGTTCAAATCCCATACGTCCCAAGATAAGAAGTAGAGGATTTAAATTAAGTAGATTCAAGTTTTGTTTTGTTTTGCTTTTTCCAACTGGTATATTATTTTTGTAGCTAAGTTTCTCATTTTGTAAAAATGCCCTTTAAATAAAGAACCTCTATTTAGTAACACTTTCACCTTTAACAAAAGTGAAAATCTCTGAGTAAAACAGGACAGGAAGTGGGAGTGATTCTTCTCACACTTGGGCAGCCTAAAGGGTTGTTTAGGGCATCTCCTTTTTTTTTTTAATTTTTATTGCATTTTACGTTTCGGGGTACCTGT
>CM052666.1:36690157-36723571 GCA_028533165.1 Leontopithecus rosalia
TAACATAATATATATAGTATATAGTATATAACATAATATATACTATATATATTATATAGTATTATATATAGTATTATATAACAATATATAATACTATATATATATACACACACCATTGTGTATGCATATATATTCAAGTGCGCATATATATATATATAGTGTCTGTGTGTATATATATGTGTGTGTGTGTACATATATACATGTATATAATATATACATATATATTATATATATACACATATATGTATATATGTATATAATATGTATATAATATATGTATATAATATATGTATATATATTATGTATATATGTATATGTATTATGTATATATAATATAGTATATATACATATATATACATATATACTATATTATATATATACATATATATAGGTCAATAAATTATGAAGCCTTGTGGGATTTTTACATGCAGACATTTCCAGCAAAAGTGCTTCTTAAGATTGGTTTTTCACATTGACACATCTCTCCACCTTTGGCACTGTGTTCTTTACCTCTTGGGCATCTGACTACCCAAATGTATGCAGTTTGGGTCCTACTTGGAACATTTTGCAGTGATCCAGGGAGGTGGCTTTTTACATAAACCTCAGGATGCTGCAGAGTTGCATTTTGTCACTTTTTTAAAAACCCTCTTATCACGGCCCTTGATGTTCATTTTTCTTTAGGATTTCTTGGTAGGAAGGGAGAGCATGCCGCATACGGTACATTGTGGACCCTGTGTATGCACATGGCTTTGTTTCTTGAATAAGGATAGTAATAATACAGAGGGGAAGGAAAAGGCATATGTAGATGACTTATTATAGATAAGTTATTTTCTTTGAACTTTAATACATCCCTATGTTTTCAAGGGAATAGATTTTGCTATCCGTTTTCAGACGGAGAAGTTAGAACTTAAATCTTGTTTACAGTCTCACAGCTTTTAAGCGACAAAGTTAGGATTCAAATACAGGCCTTTTTAACATACTGCTTTTTTCTTCTCAGATTATTGCTGAGGGATGTGTGTGTGTGTGTGTGTGTGTGTGTGTGTGTGTGTGTGTGTGTATGTAAAATGCTTACAAAGTTTGCATTGGCAAACATCTATTATGGAGGACTCACAAATCCAAACTCCTTGTGCTGGTCACCATTTGGGTATTGACATGATTAAGTCTAGGTCACTAATTGAATATCATTTACCATAGTTAACTCTGTTTAGAATGGTTTATTAGCAGCCAGCACTATGCTAATATTTTAATAACATTTTCTTATTTAATGCTCACAGTCATCCTAAAGGTGGATATTCCCATTTTATAAATGATGAAAATGAGTCTTAGAAGATTAAGTTACACTGTCACTTAGCAAGTAAGTGGAAAAAACAAGATTTGAACCTAAATTACCTGAATCTAAAGCCTGTTTGTCTTACCACTTTGCTTTTCTGAATAGAAGTTAGATTAAAAACTTTACTTTCAACTATAATATGGGACAGAGCAAATTTTACAAATGATTTTTGATATCTTTCTTTGTAGCTTTTTTCATCTCTGCCATAATGTGACGATAACACAAAATAATACATGTAAATATCCAACATTGGTAGGACTTTTTGACCTAAGTCCTCTGCAGGCACATGCCGTTTAAAATAACTTCAACTGTTAATTTATCGTGAAAGAGCACCATGAAGCTAAATTACGTGCTGTGTAAAACTCTGCTTTATGTACTATGAACTTAGGATCCTATTGGTTAATACAAATTATGGCCACCTACTAACCTTTATGAAGTTTTCACTTGTGCTCATATTAACATGAGAACTTTAAAGAGGGTTTGGACTATTCTGTAGGCTTAGGCAACAGGACTACTTTGTCTGCTAAAAGTATTTATTTTTAACCTATAGTATCATCTCATGTAAAAAAATCATTTTTTGTATAAAATCAGTATACTTGTGGTACTTTCCTTTTGAGTATTATTTTATCACTAACTCGATTTTCTTTCTGTAGAAAAACAGTTCACTCGGGTTAAACTTTACAAGACACGATGTCCCTGAGAGGCTGTGCACAGGGTGGCTTTAGTTGGCAGCCCCTGCACTCATGGGTCTCCCAGGATTTCCCTGGTTAGCTTAGCCCTCCTCTGCTCCAACACAGGACATCCACCACTTCATTACACATCATCTTTTGTGTGCTGCAGGCATCTCCAACACACCATATCCCAAACTGAACATGGTGTTTTCTGCCATCCTCTTACATTGATATCTCCAATGCCATTCTCCTCCATGGCATCATCTTCTCTGTCCTGGATTACTAAATCAGCATCATGGCTGGCCACTTAACTGTGTCACTCCCCTGCAGAAGGCATTCTTCACAAGTGACTAGTGTGTAATTTCCCAGATCACATGAGATCCAGCCCTGAATTTACTCCAAACTCTCCAGTGTCTTTCATTAGGATAAAGTCTACTGTCTTCACTTTGATTTATAAGATACTCTCTGATCTTCCCCTCAGTGAGCTCTCTAGAGTTATATAAGCTTTTCTTCTTCTTCCCTGTTGCTCTCCAGCCAGTCTGTGCTTCTCTCAATTACTTGGATGTGACTACTCACCCATGCCCATGCCTTCAACACCAGTTGGTTCCCTCACTGGCCACCGTCTTCCTTGTCATTCAATCAGTGGAGCTTTCCTCACCCTGGACCAGGTGAAGTTCCCTCACTGTGCTTTAGAGCAGTTGATAGTTTAGTGTCTGTTTTCCTTGAAAGAGTGAAATTCTGTGTGGGCAGGTCACATGTATGAGCGAACCATATGGGAAGGCAGTATGTTTGCACTATTTGTGTATTTTGTATTAAACATGCATATGTATTTGTAGACAACTTAATTACAAATGATTCACTGAGTATATGAAACATGGAAATGGTCAAATATATCACCAGTCTCAAAAATATTTGTTACAAGCTTACTAAATACTAGAGAGAAGAAATAATACATTCATTCAAGAAACAGTAAATGTCTCTGCTATGCCTGGCACTGTGCTAGATATGAGAGCTATAAGGCACAATCCATGTCTTCAAAGTTTTAGACGATTTAGTTTGGAAGACAGGACATAGACACAGAGAGCTATGATCATGTAGGTCAATTTAGTATAGAGATACTTAGTCTAAGAATTTATTCTTGCTGGTTAGTTACTTAGACAAGAACTGCTTTGAATGTAAATTTACTAGTTCTGGCTTGCTTTTCTCTCCCTTTTCTCCTTCCCCACACCCACTTTTCTGAACACAAATATAAGATTTATTTAATTTAGTTCATTTGGCTTCCTGACAGCAGAGTGTCATCAGGGTAATCACCATAAAAGGACTTTGTTTTATTTTTTAATCACCCAGCACATTTTTATTGTCAGAATAGTTACTAATCATTCATTTTTATTTACTCTAGCTTGGGAAGTTTTGCAAAAATCTTGTGACTATTTAGAAAAAAAAAATGCTTTAAATTATGAGTTCTCTCCTACCCTGCTGGCGAGTGAACACACCACAGACTTGAACTTCTTGATTCCATTATGTTAGGCTTTGAGGAATAGAAAATACCTGCTTTGCCCCTTGCCAGCTACGACCTCCTGACCCTAGGACCCCTTCGCCTTCTCCCAGAGTTTATTCTGCACCAGAACATCAGAGCATCGTTGCATTTTTTTTACATTGGATTCAAATTAATTATTCTTTTTATTTATTTATTTACTTACTTATTTTGAGACAGTGTCTTGCTCTGTCACCCAGGCTGGAGTGCAGTGGTGGAATTTCAGCTCACTGTAACCTCTGCCTCCTGAGTTCAAGAGATTCTCCTGCCTCAGCCTCCCAAGTAGCTGGGATTGCAGGTGTGTGCCACCATGCCTGGCGAATTTTTGTATTTTTAGTAGAGACAGGGTTTTGCAATGTTGGCCAGACTGGTCTCAAACTCCTGACCTCAAGTGATCCATCCACCTCAGCCTCCCAAAGTGCTGGGATTATAAAACATGAGCCACTGCCACTGCAACCTGCCTAGAATAATTATTTTGAGCAACTGAGATAGAAAACAAAGATAGAGCTGATTAGTTTCTGTAAACTCTTGGGCTCTTTTAAAATAAGGATATTTTATAGCTTTGTTAAACTAAATTCAAATATTTAAAGTAGTGTATTGAAGAACATATGTAAGAAAAGAAGAGGTAGGGTAAGAATAAACATTAAATAGACTAAAGAATGCTGTAACGTAATAGATGAATTCTTTGGGAGCTAATGAAAATGTGTAAAATGCTGAGTTGAGGATTTGAGGGTTGGGTGGCTTGGGATTTGAGGGATTTTCATTGGAGTCCAGATTTAGCCCCCTACAAAGTACCAAGTCTGGTGATCTTCCCCACTTAGCTCAGAATGTATCTCTTCTAATCTCATTCAAAAGCCTATTTGAAAAGCGTCTGATGGTTATATGGACATTGCACTGGTGAGCGCACATAAACTGTAGTTCTTGCTACTTACAAAGCTCATTAAGAACTCAAATTCACGTTCACTGAGATATCAGTATCATAACCCTAAGATATAATTAATTTTGTAAGCTTCTAATCTAGGTTCTGGTTAGAGTGATTCAAATAATTTCATGATTTGTAACTAGAAGAGGCAGCCATTCTTCTGGCAAGCAACAATTAAATATATATATTTAATTCTTTTTTTATTCTTTAACTCTTTAATTCTTTTTATAATTTTTCTTTTTCATTTTGAGGCAGAGTCTCACTCCATCACCCAGGCTGGAGAGCAGTGGTGGGATCTCAGCTCACTGCAACTCCTGCAGTGAGTCCTTAAAGTATATGTGCCTCAAGCATGTTACATATTATACAAAGTTTATTATATATTACATGTCATATGAATTCTATAACATTTCATAAAATTACATATATAATTTTCGGCACATATTCCCATGTGAATACAGTTGAGGAGCTCTTGCTACTGAAAGGATAATAATCTGGAAATTGAATAATGAGTGGTTATCCTTCCTTTCTCTTGTGATTATAAGTTTTCTTATGAATTAGCTGTTCAGTGCCTTTATCAGAGTCGCCCAACTGGGGAGGAGAGAAGTACGTCCCCAGGAGGTGTGAGTTGAGAGATGTTTAAGCTGAGGTCAGTAGGCAAAGATTTGGAGCAGTTGTGTGTAAGATTAAAGGAAATTACTAAGATCACTAAAGGAAGGGAAGATGTGACACATAACTGGAGCAGAACATTCTGTACCTTTCATGGATTAGAGAGATGTGGGGAAGAAACACTTCCCCTTTAATCACGTTGTCATAAAGGACAACCGTCAGCCTTTCTCTCCATAGCAGTTCCTGAGAGTGAACATCCAGCTGAATGGTCCAGTGTAGCTGCGCCTAACCATCACAGTTTCAGGGGGCGTAAGTGCTTGGCAGATATATTACTCCTCCCATCCTCAGACTGAATATTATAAAAGTCAATGGACATTTGTATTTCAGTAAGTCAGGTACTTTAAGTGGAGAGATAAAATATGAATTTTAAATGGCCACACCAGGGTTAACTTGGTTCATAAAATATAGTCACCATCTTCTATCAAAATCTGCAGAGCATACCATGAGAAAGAAAAACAAATAGATGAATATGCACTAATTATTTCCCAAGCCCTTTGCTTCAGTTAAAAAAGATACCCTGCAATGTCAGTTTTATTTATCATTCCCATTTAGGGGAAGAGAAGGCTTTCTTTCAGTTGAGTAACATAATTTTGCTTAGGGGAATTCAACTAATAAATCATAATGCAGATCTTGGTTCAATGTATTGGAAGTCCACCTACATTCTACTCATCCATGCTATATCTCTGAAAGAAAAATTTCTGTCCATTACCTGCTCTCCCTCTGGAGGCAGACAGGTCCAGTAACCTCTGATGTCTGTGAATTAATGTGCTAAAGATATTTAGATTTTTTATAAAACAATATCTGAGGCAAAGCTGAGTAAGAAATGACTGAAAGTTATATAGTTGTTTTTTGCTGCTGTCTTTTTGTGAATTTTAGCTCTGGAATAACACCAAAGCCTATCAATACATAACTGTGGCCTGTGTAAGCTGTAAAGGTCTTCATGTGAAAATCATGGAGGTGAGCTTGGACAGCAGCCTATTTTTGCAGCATGGAAGTTTCTCAAAGCAAATGTCAGGGCTTTGAATACTTGTGAATCCATGTGTTCTCATTGTTCATCACCCGCCTATGAGTGAGACAGGGAAGGGAGTACCACACACTGAGGTCTAATGGGGGAAATAGGGGAGGGACAGCGGAGGGGGGAGCGGGGGAGGGATGGCATGGGGAGAAATGCCAAATATGGGTGAAGGGGCAGAAGGCAGCAAAACACACTGCCACGTGTGTACCTATGCAACTATCTTGCATGTTCTGCACATGTACCCCAAAACCTAAAATGCAATAAAAATTAAAAAACAAAAACAAAAAAAAATGAATACTTGTGAATCAAAACACAGACAAAAAAAATTAGGTAACTCTTGGAATCCAAACTGAAGCCAGAAAATATTCCCCTTCCTATTCTTCAGCATTTCAAGGATATCATCCCTATGTCTATCATTAATTTTAAGTTTTCAGCTGCTCTTTTTGAAAGATTTCAGTTCTTTTTATTTTGAACTCTGGGATGTTCTAAAGCAGATATTTTGCATGCTTGCTCCTTGTTTCCGTGGGGAAATTATAATTTTGACACTAGGGGAAAAAAGTGCTATGTGACTCTAAATTTCTTTCAGTAAGTTATAATTATTTCCTGCACTTTATGTGATGTTTTCTGAGCTACACTCAGTTCTAGGTTTGATACTAAAAGTTTGGATTGCCAATTTTTGTCTCTTCTTTCTAGATTCTGTCTGGTAGAGACCAAGAGAAAAAAGGGAAAGTTGAAGCTTTAACTTCATTATTGATGGATATTGGCATCTTCCAAAATACAGGTCTTTTGGATAAAGCTGAATTTGAAAGCATGGCTGGTTGAGAAATCTGGGCTCCTACTGGCTCCTCAATCCTGTACATTCTTATACTTGTAGAGAATGAGAATCTCTAGCATCTCTTTTAAAAATTATTATACTTTAAGTTCTGGGGTACATGTGCAGAATGTGCAGGTTTGTTACACGGACATACACGTGCCATGGTGGTTTGCTGCATCCATCACCCCATCATCTACATTAGGTATTTCTCCTAATGCTGTCCCTCCCCTAACCCCCACCCCCTGCTATCCCTCCCCTATCCCCCCACCCCCCAACAGGCCCCGGTGTGTGATGTTTCCCTCCCTATGTCCATGTGTTTTCATTGTTCAGCACCCACTTATGAGTGAGAATATGTGGTGTTTGGTTTTCTGTTCTTGTCTCACTTTGCTGAGAATGATGCTTGGCCACGTCCTCTTCCCTGAACCAGGAGAAAGTTGGCTTCAGCTGTACCTCACACAGGATGTACCTTACGTCACAGGATGATCAGAAATCAGAGTGTGGTGAGCCTCCTGGTCACCCTCTGGCAAACAGGCCCACAGCCTCACCTCTATGTGCTGTACAGAGCAGTGAGGTAGGTGCCCGTGGCTTCTTCCAGATCTATGATACTTGCCACAGAGAGACAGTGACATGCAGCTTGCTCCTCATTGAAGGGACCAACTCAGCCTTCCTTCCTGTAGTAATAACAAAGTCCCATAGAGGCCAGCGTCTTACCAGTCATTTACTGCAGCTTCTTTGCTTTTGACGGAAAATACAGTGACAAGAGAGACATAAGGTAGATAGAGTCCTCCCCTCTGCCTTTGCCTTTCCCTCCCAAAGACACCAGAAAGAACTTTTCTTCTCATCAAGAATTTTATTCATTTATAAGCTGAGGCAAGAACATGAGGAAGCAGAGGGTTGCCCATGCAGTATAAGGAGAAATTTTAAGCCAACTGGACAATGAAATAAGAGTGCAGTTGGCAGAACTGACCTGTAGACACTTAATAATCTTTATTTAATTTTTCTGTGTATCTACCTGTCTCTCTGTCCCATACTTCTTCCTTTCTCAAGTTGTCTTAACTCCTATGCAATAAAGTCATTTTTCCAGGGCTTAATTCAGGAAGTATAGTCACCATTGCAAATGTGTATTCTGGCCAACAGAAACATTTCCTGACTTAAATCTAAAGAAACTTTCTCATTTGCTAAGCAACAAATGAAGCTTCATATTGACTTACATTTTACAGATCTTATTTAACCAATCTGGTTTTCTCACACATGCTAATTATACTTTTATTAGACCAGTAAACAAACTTACACATTCTGATTTTATTTTCTTTTAAAGTTATTTTATTTTCTTTTAAAGTACAGATCTCTCTAAAATTTTATTTTTAAACATTCGATCCGACCAATAGATGAGCTGCACATCACTCTGCTCTCTTAATTCAAAGCATGTAACATCTTTGAAATTCCATGCAAATACTGCATAAAAACTTTTGAATACATTATGCCATTTTCTAATTTTAAACAAACTTGATTTAAGCATGTCTGCAGATTGTTTCATTTGCTAGCTAGAATACCAACCCCTGCAGCTCCCAGTGAGTGGACAAGCCTAGGAACAGTATTTACGAAACTATCATTTAGAATATTGATCAGCCTCCACATGATTCTGTCGAATGTGGGTTCTATTAGAGATGAGGTAATGCATCTGAAAATGCCTCTTTGTAAGGGGGTATTTTTATTTTGTTAACAAAGAATTTATGGACCCTCAGGACAGAGCACAGTGCATGGCATGCAGGCGATCCTCCACAAATAACTGTGGACTCACTGAATGCTCATTAATTCACCGTATGGCCACAATCAAGCTCTTCATAGAAAAGTTCAGTTCTCCTTTTCATTTGACATTTTCACATGTCCCGTTGCAATGATTCTGTATACAATCATCTTCCTCCTGTGAACAAAAGATGATTTTGAAAATGAAAAGAAAATGAAAGATCAGTGAGGCAATTGGAAAAATATTTTTAACTGTCTTATGCCCCAGCATCCTACTGCTCTGTGACAAAAGAACCAAAATGCCACTAGACCAGGTGCACAAGATCCAGAAAATGCTCCTAATACCAGTTATGACTTGTGTTTCTGTGGTGTGTTACCATCTACAAAATACTGCATAGACTTTGAATATGTACAGCAGTGGAATGAATAGAAATACGTGTACATTTCTCAAATGCCCAGTCCACTTTATAGGGATGAAAATCACTTGTTAAATTCACCATAGACCCGAAAATGTTACAAGAAAGTAAAACTATTTATCTTAATGAGTTATTGAAACTTTTTTTTTTTTGAGACAAGAGTCTCGCTCTGTCACCCAAGCTGGAGTGCATGATGCAATCCCAGTTCATTGCAACCTCTGCCTCCTGGGTTCAAGCAATTCTCCTGCCTCAGCCTCCTGAGTATCTGGGACTACAGGTGCACGCCACCATGCCCGGCTAATGTTTGTATTTTTAGTAGAGATAGAGTTTCATCATGTTGGCCAGGCTGGTCTCCAACTCCTGACCTCAAGTGATCCGCCTTCTATTGGCCTCCTGAAGTGTTGGGATTACAGGCATGAGCCACTTCGCCCAGCCTGAAGCATCACTTTAAATGAGAACTGGGAAAGTATTAATTCTCATGAATAGTCAATGTACTGATTACAATGAGGAACCAAATTTAATGTCTACTAAATCACTCAACTGAGTGAAAATAGCCTCCTACCTGTGTAGACATCTTTCTGCCAAAGATAATTTAAGGTGCTAATTGTAAGCACTGTTCATGGGAAAAAAAATCACATATTAATGCATGGAAATTACATAAAACTGGGTATATATAGTTTCCTATATATATAGTTTTATGTAATTTTCATGCATATATAAAACTATATATATAGTTTTATGTAATTTTCATGAACTAATATGTGAAATTTTTCATGAACAGTACTTGCAATTAACACTATATATATATATATTTATGTAATTTCCATGCATATAGATATAAAACTATATTTATATATAGTTTTATGTAATTTCTGTGCACTAATATGTGAATTTCTTTTTCATGAATAGTGCTTGCAATTAGCACCTTAAATTATCTTTGGCAGAAAGATGTCTACACAGGTAGGAGGCTGTTTATAGCCTTATATATATATGTCTGACTATGCATCTGAAGAACTTGTAAGTTCACAATACACATATGATTTTAGAAACAAGATTATATATATTTAAATGCCATAAAATGACTTCCTAAATGTAAGTGATGAATCTACTTACTTTTATTTTTTATTTAAAAACCCACATTTTTAGCATCATTAATTTTTAAAATCTTCTTTTTTTTGTATTTCTCTCTGAAGTGTATTATAATGTTTGAACATAGATGGTCTTGGACCTAAAATTGTAGACATGATGGATCCACAGGACTCAAGGTCTCCTTCATAGATCATCTAATCTGTCTGTTTCCTTTTTTTCTCAACATTCCTCAGGAGGCCAGGATAGTGGATTTGCCCTAGGAATCCACAGCTACTCCTGGTGTGGAGTAAGTGCTGAGTATGTGTTGATGAAATGACTGAATTTCTTTTCCTCATACTTTCCCTTCAATTTATTCAGTGATTTAAACCAACGATTACAAGTATGTTAAATTCCCATTATATCTCTGGGTATGTAGAGGCCAATAAGATATGATTCCCATACTGAAAGAGTTTATAGTCTCACAGAAGGAGAGGACAAATATACAAAGAAGGATAATACATCTTACAGGTAGAAAACAAGTACCTTTGAGAACCAAAGGAAAGATAGCCAGTTCTCCTGGAGATAGGTATATCCCTAAGAAGATTGTTTTAACCGTTGTTTAAAAAGTCTTTATAAATTAAAAAATTAGAGATTAAAAATTTCCCCTATCCATTTTCTAGGGTCTCTTACCCTTTCTTCAGGAAACTCTATCCCAATTCTTCATGTTACATTTTAAACTTGAGTTCCTTAGGAAACATCTGATTGGTATCCCTTATTTAGCAATCTGAATTTTTGGCAGGCTGAATTGCTGGATCAAAACCAAAAAGATTATAACAAGAATAAACATAAAACCCTATATTTAAATTTAAAATGTTATCATACAGATAAAAGACAAGAGAAGTACTGATTTTCATGGAAAAAAAAGAAGAAAGTCTGAGGATTTTAGGTGGCTATAAACTCAAACATAATCCCACCGTAGGATATGGCTGTTGAAAACCCAGCACAGTCTCTGGATCTCACTTGGGATTCATGGAAACAGTCTCCACATCACAGTAAGTGTTAATGCTCATTATGCTGGGTGCTGGTGAGAACACATGGGAAACGGAATGGGTTCTGTGTGTAACATTGAAAGTTATGGAAAGCTGCGTATAAGGAAGATATTCAAATACGTATCTCTAGCCCTGGTCTTCTCTTCATCCTCAGTGTTGACCAATGGCTGTGTACCTTTCTCATTGTCGTTGGTGACAATTCCCCTTCACTAAAATTGCATTGGTCTTCCTTCCTGCCTCAGGAGGAGTTTCTCTCCTGTAACACACACTTCCGGGACTAGTGCTGATACTCACTCCACCCACATGGAAAACTCTGGTTTTCTTTACATCTCCCTCACCTTTGCCTCTGCTTTTCTGACATTTCCTGGAGTAGAGACAGGATGGACATACTTCATTGTCTTGCTATCGCTGGAATCACCCCATGCTTTGTCTCTTGTGTTCAGTTCACATTTTTTAAACCCACGTTTTTAAGTATTAAATTTTATTATTTAATATTACTAAACATTGTTATCAGGATAATATTTTCAAGGTTCATTCACATTATAGCATATATCAGAAAGAAATTTGGTCACACCATCTCAATGTGCTAAAGCAACGACTTCAATTGACAGCTTGGGAAATGTTATTTTAAAGTCAAGACTATAGCAAAATTCACTATGCATGCAGTTTTTTTCTTGGAGGCAAAAAAGAAAGAAGATTACTCTGAACTAAGCTTCTGAACTGGCATTTTAATAAACACTGAAGTAAATGGACGGACTGCCAGCTGAAGTTCAGAATAACTGAGTCCCTAACAAGCATGTTATTGAGCCTGTGTCTGAGAATGCAGTGCACAGTTATAAAGTTTTATCTAAGTAGCTGAAACCTGCTACAAATTTTATGTCCTGAAAAATGATAGCACTTTGTTTATTTTTATAAGGAAGAAGAGTGTCATTTCTATGTCCTCAAGAGAAAAAGTAACAAGTAACATGGGAGACATTTGCTTGGCTTAGGCCCAGGAAGTAGAAGTTCCGAAGCCTTGATTGGCAAGGCCTTTTATTGTTGGTCACTCTTAAGCCCTAGATCCCTGAACTAGAGCTCTGAGCTGGCAGAACAAATGGTCTTGTGTTTCCAGAGTTCTAGTCTTTTATTTTCTCTCTGGCGAGGTAGATTGCTTTCTGTAAGAGGAGCCTATTCCTTTGAATTAGGCCTTCTCACCATGTCTTCATTAAAAATAGATGGAGTCCCTGTTACATGACATCCATGCATAGTCTCATGTCCTAGACATTATAATGGTATAACTATATTTAAAATTGAATTTTACCCTCAGAAATCTTCATTGCAGCAAAGAGGTTTTTGCTTTGTCCCTCAAAAATAGAACTAGTCTGAAAACTTGTGACCTTATAATATTTTTTTCATTTAAAATGTACAATTTAATGGTGTTTAATGTAACCAAGTTTTGCAACGATTACAATTAATTTTGGTTAGTCTTTATTACCCTGAAGAAAACCTCATGCCTATTAATAGCCACAACATTCTCCCCGTCTCCCCAGCCTTAAGCAACCACTAATTTATTTTCTGACTCTATAGGCATCCTATTTTTGAAATGTCATAATAGGTGGAATTACACAATATTCCAAAAGACCATTTTATCTCATGGTCTTTTGTGAGTGGCTTCTTTCACTTAGTATAATATTTTCATTGTTCATTCATGTTGTAGCATATATCAGTGCTCCATTTTTTTATATCACCAAATAATATTCCATTGCATGGATAGACCACATTTCATTTATCCGTTCATCAGTTGGTGGGCATTTGGGTTGTTTCCACTTTGGGACATTATGAATAACACCTCTATGAGCATTCACGTACACGTTTCTGTGTAGGTACGTGTTTTCATTTCCGTGGGGTCCACTGCATAGTTTTGTGCTTAATCAGGCATTGCTGTCTATGGTTTCACACTGGGTCTTTTTTGTTGGACTCATGATTTCCCACTCCACCCCAGATCTGCTCTTCCTCCTACGCACACTTCGGACTCCAACACCTACCCTGTTGCAGAAGCCAGAATCTCACACATCATCCTTTGCGTCTTCCTCGGCTCCTCGTCCTCCACCCTTCTGCAGCCCATGTCTAGTCCAGTTGCAGCTCAAATAGAAGCCTTCCCCAGAGAAGCTGTGCAGATCCAATCAATCAGGTCATCAGTTATTTATGTACTTTACCCCTCTGTTTATGTTTATGGGATTCTTTGATTAGTATCTGTTAGTATCTGACCTTAAAACCAAAATTTTATTTTTCACCTAGAGTAGCCCTTCCCATTTTTTCCTCATCAGTGACTGTCAGCTTTTATGGCGGTGGTCCATTTTGTTTTGTTTTTGTTTTTTAATTGATCTTCAGTCTGATGCCTGAGGCCCTGATTTCTTCTTTAGTTTCCACTATCTTTTTAATAATTGGATTCATTTTATTTATTTCTTGCATTAGACCATTTCTCTTCAGCAAAAAATAAAAACCTCAAATATTTTATTTCATTTGGCTGAGATCAATTCTGTGATCTTTTTACTAGGCTGTGGTCATTCAGTATTTAGTTCACACCACTAGAAAACTAAAGATGAACTATGACGATGAATATTAGAACTGAGTAGTTCAATACGGTAGCATTTCTCAACTTGAGGATACAGTGTCAGGCTCTACATGAACTACCAGGTTAAACAAAATATCTACTGATAGAGATCTTCATTCAGGCCCAAGGAGAGCAGAAGTCATTAGCGTAGCTCACATGTCACCACAGCTGATTACAAGCTTGTTCAAGAGCAATTCTTAGCACCTATAACCCTTACCCAAAATCAGTTGCCATTACATTGTAAATCAATCTTTAGAATGGTAATTAAACCCTGATGTTTAAATCCTCTGATAAGCAAGTTCATCATTTACTGTTCTATATAACCTCTTTCATTGTGCTCTTAGGTATTTTCTGTGTCATTAATATCTTTTTCCTCTCTTTTAAGCTGTATTAATAATTATCATCAAACATGGAATACATCAGAAAGTCTTATAAAAAGTATAAGCAGGTATCCTTTTTTCTCCCTTTTAATGTCTAAATTATTTTGCTAGGCTAAAGTTATTTCCATAGTCTGCGTTATGACACAATTTACTGTATTTAGTTTTAACATTTGGAAATCAAAAGTGAAGTACTTTTTATTGAGCGGTTGGATTTACCAATAAGAGAATAAAATTGCATTTTTAAAGCCAGACCAATTTGATAAGCTTAGTTGTACTACTTGGGAGTTTGTTGACTTTTGTTAGGGAGCTAAAAGTGGCAGCAACAAAGCCTTTCCCCAAATGAGTTGAATTTTCTATATGTGGTATGTATTACAAGGTGCATTGGCATAGGATACATTTTGCAAGATGTTTGTGTTTACGAAAAGCATTTTTTGTATCCGTACAACAATATCCTTATTGTAAATGGAGCTGTGGTATTGTTGCACTGGTATATACGTTCCAGTCTAAAACCTGTGAATTTATTGTCACAGAATCAATTTGTCACTGGTGAAAAGGCTCATTTTAGTTCAAAGACTGCTGTAAGATTGTCTTCACCATCTCAAACTTTTGAGGTGTTTTGAGAAAGTACAATTTCAAATACATTTGGGGTCATTTCACAGTTTGATCACTCACTATTTCATTTTTAATAGCTAAAATTCAAGTGGCATGCAGAAAAGTTCTGGAATATATGGTGAAAAGAGAGTCTTTTAAGAAATGTAATTGGCCCTTCATACCCCTGGTTTCTGAATTCATGGATGTCAAAAATTTTCAGAAAAAAAACTATGTCTGGGCCAGGCGCAGTGGCTCATGCCTGTAATCCCAGTTCTTTGGGAGGCCAAGGCGGGTGGATCACCTGAGTTCAGGAGTTCAAGACCAACCTGATCAACATGGAGAAACCCCATCTCTACTAAAAATACAAAATTAGCTGGCGTGGTGACAGGGGCGCCTATAATCCCAGCTACTCAGGAGGCTGAGGCAAGAGAATTGCTTGAAATCAGGAGGCAGAGATTGCGATAAGCCAAGATCATGCCATTGCACTCCAGCCTGGGTGACGGGCAAAACTCTGTCTAAAAAAAAATATATATATATATATATATATATATATATATGGTGTCTGTACTGAACAAGCATGGACATTTTCTGTCATTATTCCTTAAACAGTACAGCAAAACAACTGTTTGCTTACCATTAACACTGCATTAGGTGTTGTAGTTAATCTAGAGATGACTTACAGTAAACAGGAAGATGTGCATAGGTCACATGCAAATATACCATTTGATATCATGGGCTTGAGCCTCCCCACGTTTCAGTATCTTCAGGTGGTCCTGGAACTCATCTCCTGCAGATACCAAGGGATGACTGTAGTATTATTTTGAGTGACTGAAAGAAGAGTGTGTCTTCAAAATATTTTCCATGACTTAACATATTGACATATTCAACTAGATCTCTACTTTTTAAGTTATTTACCTATGCTTTATTTTTATAAAGCAGAAAATCCTTGGATTTATTTAAGTATTTGGAAACAATGTATTTCCAGGTTGTTTGCTTACTTTCCTCGTGTTATAACAGCATTTTCTGGCTTCTCTTTCAATTATCCAATTTGCCAAGCCCTTGAGATTTGTAAGTAATCTTGGGACTATAGTCAGTACTTATTCATTTGGGTGGAAGAGATTAGAATTTTCTTTAAACAAACAAGTCTGACTTACTTAAACCATTTTAGTCTAAAATGGTACATTTGCTCCAGTGTTGTTGAACTTTCGATTGTGTACCAGGAGGGTATATTCTGATTTAAATATCTATAGCAAAACATAGCTCCATTTTTCTATTTTATTGTTTATTTCTTTAATTTTCCAGATCCATAATTATGAATGCTGTTATACCAGTACTTTTTACTGTATGTTGTTATTTTTAAAAGAACCTTGCCTAAATCATATAATGTCTTTACACTAGGAATCAGTGTTATTTCATGCTTCTCATTTTTAATCAAAGCAAAACAAAATCCGCTTTTAAGTGTATTAAGGTAAACCTGGATGCATTTATAAAATTTAAAGTTTACGCAATTTTATACCTAATGCTTGCTCCATGTCTCTTTCATTAGAACATTTGAGGTCTCACAGAAATAAATCAACGTTGAGATAATCTCTCTAAGGCTGCCTGCTTTTTCATTCTTTAAAACTAGTAATTTTCCATCTCTGACTCTTTCCACGAAAGGCATTTACAGCTCCTGGGACATTTCAGCTGTTGACACTTTAGAAACCTCCAACTCTGTGTAGGTGTTTTGAAGTAAATTTGAAACATGGAGGTGGAAGAAAAGCCATATGTCCCTAAAAGTTTTATTTAATGTTTTTAAGTGGAAGGAGAGCTACAAGTAGAAATGGGGAGGCTGTCAGCAGCTCGTATGAGGGGCAGAGTCGCTGAGAAGAGAACCAAAGTGGAGCCTCTATAATTTAAAAAATTCTTAGCAAAAAGAATGAATCGTTGTTTAACTCTTTGAAGAATAGGACAGGTTTTAAAAATAGCAACAGAACGATGACGTTTCTCTGCGATGAATCAAAATGTATTTCAAAGATAAGTGTATACCTGATGTATTTTAATTAATAAAATGATTAGTTTTAGATCAGAGAATGGACTCTAGTTTCAATCATTACGCTTTGATAAGGATGTTTTCTTGCAGCAATGTGTCTGAAATGTGAAACACATCCTGAAGAAACAGATGCCATCTCTGAGGCCCAGGTGATTTTAAAATGGATTAGTATTTAATGGATAAGGGGGCAGCAAAGTGGCTTTTTCTTTAAGTATCTGCACATATATACAACTACTATATAATCTGTTAAATGCTGTACAAGTGACCAAAATTTTTTAAGAAGATTCAGGACACACAAAGCAAAGATGTTTCATTTTTCTATATGTGGCTATGGAGGAGAAGAGAGGAGAGCAGAAGTCTGAAAATGAGAACCTTTTTATGAAGAAAATCACTTTTTTGTGATTTTCTAAATAGCTCTTAGTTTAAGCAGAAGAGTCAAAATAAAAATTAAAATAAACACAATCACATAAACAAACCAAAAGACTATATGGGTGAGAACTGTTATAATTCACTTCAGCTTACATTTTGGGAATATTTCTCTTTTTATAATATTCTACCATTTTATTATCATCAACATTCATTTTTAGATATTTCCCTTGAGCTGAGCATCGGACATAAAAGAAGGCATAGGATATGTTCTGTTCTCTCTAAGGATTTTTTTGTTATAAAAAAATGCACGTTTATTTTTGTTTTCAATGGCGTCATACACAGGGAAATTCATTTCTCAATGCTAAGTGATATTCAGGACAGCATAGCCATCAGTAGCTAACCTATAGCAGATACTGAAAGATCTTGTCCAAGTTATTAAGCTATAGGCAGTAAAGACTGGTTTCCAAACTTTTGATCTTGTAAATTGTTTTACATGTGGTGACTGCAGATAGCTTTCTCATCATGAATTGTTTCTAATTATATCTTTTTATTTTTTCTTTTGTCTCTTTGTAAAATCTGGCCATATCATTACAATACTAACTAGCGTTTACCCTTCTCTCTTTCCCTTTTACCCCGCTTTAATTATAAAAAACTGAATATTAAAATATTTAAAATGTGAAAATGCTATCAATATTTAAAATACTAAGGTGCTATAGTATTTCTTGACTCTGTTTTCGTTTTTAAAGGAGTTTTTATCTTCCAATCAACAGCATTCCTCATCTTCTGTAAAAGCCTAAACTTGATGGGATTTTGCTACTGGGTATTCCTGAGGTCAGTAAAAAGAAAGAAAGAAAGAATTGTCAAAGCTCTCCTTTCCCCTAAAAAATCTTGGACAATTTTTTTCTTTTAGGGAGAAGGAGAGCTTTCACAAATCTGAGAACAGGTGTCTTGTGCAGTTCAGTGGCATTGTCTGGGGACAAGGCAAGAGCTCAGAGGAAGTTCTAGGGAGACTTGACTTAGACATTCAGTTCTCTACCACAAAATTAATTCCTGGGCCTTAAACATGGCACACAGAAAACACAGCCCAGAACCAGGAGCTCTTAAGGCCAGGGGCACACACCAGCATGCACAGCTCACAAATGACTACCATGGTGGTGAGGATCTCCCTCCTCCTTTAGTACTTTGTAAGACCCCAGGATCTTGGAAAGGCCTCAGTTATTATTGAGGTTGTTATTGTTCTCTTATTATTATTATTTAGATTTCCCTGCCAGTCCAGCAGAAGGGCTTAAATCTGGATCTATGTTGATTCAGAGCAAACAAGAAGCGTGCTATGCCTTGGCTCCCTTGCATCTAAAATGTGCCCTGAGATGAATTCATACTCATTACATTTATAGTCTTATAAAATTGGTATAATGAAAAGGCTGCTGGATTCAGGCTCAGGAGACCTTGATTCTAAGCCTGAGCTTGCAACTTGGTCTTAATATAAATGCCTTTATAATTGTATTTTGATTGAAGTGATGTTAAACTGAGTTTGCTTTATCCAAGCCTGAAATTTTAGAGGTTGCTTGATTAAAGGTTCCCAATTAAGAATAAGATACAAATATGGTTTGAAACGAGTCCCAGATAGCTCAGATCAGGGACAGTGCCCCCCGACTTGTTTGGAGAAGGAGCAGCACAGGTTTCAGGTTTCTTCAAACTTTCATTTGGCTCCTAAATTTTGACTGTGTCCAAACTGCTCTGAAATACCAAAGTAGTCCTTGTCTTTTCCTCTTTCTTCTCTCTTTCAAAATGGCGAATACTGTTTCCAAATTTGGGAAAACGGGCTGTGAGGTCAAAATAAGGGAGAGTGTGGACTGTGTTCTCTACCGCTCCTATTCCCACCCCAAACCCATGCTGCCATCAGACTTGCACAGAGGCCACCACGCCTGGACACTTGCCACTCAGCCACCTAAACATTTATGTACCACTCACTCATGTTTCAGCCCTTCCCTAATCTCTTCCTGGCTGCTCCTTCCTATAATATCTTTCCTGGGATCTTATTTCTCCCTTGCATTAAAGAGATCCCTCCCTCAATCCCATCTTCTATTGTAGACATTACTCCATTCCATTCCTTTCCATCACTAGGAAACTTAAGGGGATGAAGGACCTTTACCTTCTTGACTTCTTTGTCTCCTATTTGTGCTCTGCCAACTGCAGGAGAGATTCTCACCATCCAATAAAACAATGACTGTTTCATTGTGAAATACACAGGGAACTTCTCCGTCTTTCTCTTGTTGAACTCTCTTCCACAGTGACACTCTTTTCTGTGTGACAGCGCTCTCCCTCACAGTGTCTATGACGTCTCGTCCATTGTCAGTCTTTTTTCCAAGCTCCTGGTGGCTTTTTCTCCACGCTTTGATCCTTAAATGTTAATGTTCTTCAGGGTCACTACTAAATCCTCTGCTTACTGTTTGTTTGTTTGTTTGTTTGTTTGTTTGTTTTTTCTGACACTATATTTAAGGGTTTCCTATTTTTCCCTTGGCTTTAACTTCTATCCATTTGCTGCTTATACCCAAATTTCATCTCCCACCCGTACTTCCCACTGAAGGAGTGCAAGACCTGTATTTCATAACTTAGGGTAGAGATGCTACCCAACTTTCCATGGGGTTATGTCCTAAAAAACCCATTGTAAATTGAAAATATGATAAGCTAAAAATACATTTAATATACCTACCTACCGAATATCATAGCTTAGCCTAGCCTACCTTAAACAGGCTCAGAACACTTACATTAACCTACAGTTGGGCAAAGTCAAACACAAAGCCAAATTTGTAATAGTGTTGAATAGCTCATGTAATTTATCGAATTCCATACCGAAAGTGAAAAACAGAATGGTTATATGGATACTCAAAGTATGGTTTCTACTGAATACATATCACTTTCACACTATCCTAGTCAAAAACTTGTGTCTGATCATCCTAAGTCAGGGACCGTCTATATAGACCCACCTGACTGTGCCACCAACTCTCACACGTAAAATGGACATGTAAGAACCGATTCCTCCCTAAACTGCACTTGGCTGTTTATTCCCTCTTCTGATTAAGAGCAGTGCCACGCAGCACCAAAACCAAAAACCTCAGTCAACTGTGAATGATTCCGTCTTCTTCACATCCAGTTCATGACTGAGTTTTGTTTAACTCTCAGAAAATCTCCAGTGTCTGCCACTTGCTCTCCATCCTCACCTCCACTCTTTTGGTTCAGACTCACATCTTCTGTACTGTGTCATGTCAATAGTGATGTTGCTGGTTAGTCTCAGTGGGCCATCCCAATGCGCTCTCTGCTCTCTTTCATTCTGTATGGTGCCCTGGGAGGCTGACCCTTATGTGGGTTCTTCTGCTTGAGTGAAACTTTGGCAATACTCCGTTTCACTTGCTTGTGCACCTCTCCCAGTGCATGTGAATTGATTATGTCAGCTAGGCTAATGTCCTGGAAAAGGAATAGAAACAAGAAAGACAACTTTTGTTCCCAATGAGTGGCTTTTCTCCTCAGAATATTCTAAATTGAAAACGAGTCATGTTTTAATTTTCAGAAAGAATAGAAGGGTAAAATGGTGAGTTACTTTATTGAAGCTTAAGAAATAGGAATTGAATTACATGTGCAACAACTTTTAAATATATCAAAGGAATATTTCCCTCCTCTCCCTCTCTTCCTGCCTCCCTCCCTCCCTTCCTTCCTTCCTCCGTCCCTCCCTCCCTTTTTTCCTTCTTCCTTATTCCCTATCTCCCTCCCTCTTTCCCTCCTTCCCTCTCTCCCTTCCTTCCTTCCTTCCTTTCTGTTTGCTTTCACATATCATGCATTCTTTCTTTCATTAATTTCTCATTTCTCTCTCTTTTCACTGTATGTCATTTAACATTGGTCTCTGAGCATAGCTCAAATTATAATGCGTTTTCTCCATTACAGTGCAATGAAGTCCATTTGAGATTTTTTAACCCATTGATTAAAAGAATGTGGGTCAGGGGGAGTAATTTTAAAGCTTAATGATGGAAGCCAGGAATCATTTCTCTCATTTGAAATATTATTAGTAGGAATTCAGTGGAGAGGATTATATAACTTCTTAAGTGGATCTTCACATTTCAGGAAATGTATTAATTATCCTAAGGGAGTAAATCCCATGTTAGAACATTCATTTCAGCCAGTTCCCCTCATCCTCCACTCTCAAATCTTGTATCTTCCCCAGTTAATTTACTGAGGTCTGTGCTGTTTGGTGATTGATGGGAGGTTTGAAAGAGGCACAGAATGCGAGTGACGGTGATGTGCGTAATGGCGATGTTGGGTTGTTTCCTGCTCCATAAAACAAGCAAATAATTTTTTGACCTAACTCATCCCTTGTGATGGAAGTGGTTTTTAAGCTGTATTTTCTTAAAGGAAATGTCAATATGCATGAAAATCTGGCAGAGCTTATTGAGTCATAAAATAGGAAATAAATGGGAATGAGGTTAGAGTCCGATAAAGGAAATGCATTTTAGAGAAAATGTGGGCCTATTAGAGTTTATAGTCTTAAGACCCATTAGAAAAAAAAAAGCCTCATGGGTACCAGTTGTGTAGCAATGAACAAACGAATTAAGACTCTGAACCTTTAGTCTTAATATTTTTGAAAATGGTAGGAAATACTTTGACACACTTTTTCGATGATTAAATAAAAGAGATGATCTATAAATATCTAATATAGTAAGTGCTCAACAAAGGGATAAATGGTGGCTCTTGCTCTGCTTCTGTGGCTACTCTTATAGTTGTTATTTAGACACTTTTGCCCTTTTCAGTGTTTTCTGTTTCTGTGCTCTTCATGTAAAGTGGAACACTTTCCCTCTGTTCCCAGTAGTTCAGTCGCTGTTTTACACCACATCAGTCTTCAATTTAAAGCTTCTGTACTGCTTCCTTCTTTCATCTCACAATACCTTTACTTTATAAGTGCCAATAATGTCAATAAGTTGATCCTGTTTTTTAATCATATTTTTATTAAGAGGAGCCACTTCTGACTTTAAAATTATATTTTTATAATAAAAATTCATTCTAGCAAGAAACCTGGACAATTTTAGGTATTGTTAACGAGTCCATTTAAGATTATGAATTGTGGTAAGAAAAGAAAGTAACTAGGAGAGTGAAATGTTGCATTCACATGGGATTTTGATTAGTGCTGCAATCTGGTAGGAGAAAATAATTTATCTGCCCTTTAAAGTCCATCTTAAACTCAAGAAAATGAAATAAATGTTAAAATAAGCATTTTAAACAACAAGCAGGTAGTAGGTACCTAATACATATTTGTTTCATTAAGTTCAATGTGCAAATAATTATTTATGAAGCCTGTTGGAAGTAGTTCCCATGTAGTGCTAGAAACACTTTACTAAGCATCTACACAAAAGTTTATTTTGTAGCATTATTTGCAGTAATGGTGTAAGGAATGTTCATCTGGCATTGAATTATCAGAAAGGTTGTTGTATATGTGTTCATAAACTTTTCAGATTTATACTTATAATTGGAGAATTCTTTAAAAATTTTTTGATTACGTAACACATAACATAAAATTTGCCATCGTAACAATTTCTAAGTGTACAGTTCAGTAATGTTATTAAGTACACTGTTACTCAAAATGTTATTAAGTACGCTTTTGTTGTGCAAACACTCCAGACCTTTTTTATGTAGCAAAACTGGTACTCTGTACTTACTAAAATCATTCATCCAATTTCTCCTTCCCCCAGCCTCTGGCAACCACCATTCTTCTTTCTGTTTTTAAACAGAGTTCGACTACTCTAGATGCCTCATATAAGTGGAATCATACAATATTTGTATTTTAGCGACCAGCTCATTTTCACTTAGCAGAATGTCTCAAGGTTCACCCATGTTGTAGTATGTGTCAGTTCCTTATTACAATAAGATAATGTGTTTTTGTTTGGTAAGCATAAAACTTCTTATTTTTTATCTCACATGTTTTGTAGAGTCCTTACAATTAAATGCTAGAACATAGACAAGTTAGCTTTTTGGAATGGATAGATTAAGCAAGGATAAACAATAAAGCTATTATTTAAAGAATATCAAAGTTTTTCAGAAGGGGCGCCATCACCAGTACCATTCAGTGACAGGCAAGGTAACGAATTCTGAGGCATTGAATAAAGTAGGTACGTGCTAATATGGACAGCTCATCTACTTGTTCTCACCTGGGCATGGTGTTCAGTCAGCATTTGGAAGGAAGGTTGCTCTCAAACAGAGTACAAATGTATAGCCAAAGTCAATGAGGTCCAAGTCTCATGGTTTTATAGCCAGGGTCTTCTGTTTTTGTTTTTGCTTTTTCTATCTGGATCTAAAAACCAACCTTTTGCTTTACCAGAGAAAATACTAAATATTTCATGAAAACTAGCCTTATATGATTCACTCACAGGGTACTCCAAAGGTATTGCTAACCCGAGTCATGAGTGCATGGGTGTTAATTTTATTTTTATTTAAAAATACACATATATATATACATATACATTATGGACAATTTATAGATATGATAAGTTTTACAGTAAAAATTTGTTCTTAATTAAGTTCTATTTGGGGTGAAGATTATAACTATAATTTTCCATAGCTTAGTCATTTCCTGCTCCTAATACTTGAAGATAGTAAATTGTGGTCCAAGTTCTATTTCGTTTACTTTAGTGCTATTATCAATTTTCAGATATGCAGTTAAGGATGAAGTTAGATAACAAGCACAGAATACTCAGTAATAGTAAGAAATGAAGAGGATTTATCAAATGTATATTTAAAAATTAAAATACATTTAAAAATATTTCCTTGTGTAAATCATTTTTCTTTGAATGAAACATCTCATTTTTGTTGTTCTTTGAGATTCAGATGCTTGATTAAACACACTCATATCCGTGTTTCTCATGTTCCTTAAGTTAAAGGTAGTGATTATTTATACTTTAAGAAGTACATTTATTAAGTTAGAAGTGTAATAAAACTTTAAATGGATTAGAACATTCTTAGCACATCTGGGAAACTCTAGGGTTTTTTTTCACTAGAGTTTGACAGTCTGGAAAAAAGAAAGCTTTCTAAATACAACGTAAGAGTATTGCTATAATATTTATTCATTTCACCAACTTCATCTCCCTCACTTACACTTCCTGGCCTAGATAAATTATTGAGTGCATTCTCACCTTCTTAGTTTATGACTGAAATTATTGAGATTTGGAAAGATTGTCTATAGTATTCCACAATATGACTATCAGTGTACTTACTTCTCTGAGATTTATGTCCAGAGCCAGGTGAATCTGCTGGCTCTCTTTGCCCTGTATCCTCAGGGTATTGGGTGGCAACTACCCTCTGTAATGAAGGGACAGACCCTGGATCTCCAGAGGCAGGAATCATTTTCTGTGGCTTACAAATAATCCAAGAGAAGTAGATCTTGACACAGATGACACCTGATGCATTCCAACCTGAGAACTTTTAGATATTTTTGTTGTTCTCTTACTCTAGGGATTTGTAGATGTTGCAGATAGTTTTCTTCTGAAGTGGTACAATGGGGGAAAGAAGCATGCTAACAGATATTTCAGAACTTCTATACTTTTTGAGGATTGTTCACTGTATTTCTTGGTTGTTTAATTACCGAGTAAGTTTTCTCCTTTTTATTTTCTTAATGATTATTTGGGTTCATTTCTTTTATTTTTATTCATTTATTAAAAGAATCTGTCCTATTAGAATTACAGTCTGATAATTCTAATTTACAATGTATAATCATATCATTCATTTAAAGTTGGAATTTTGCACAAAAACCTCTGGGTTCTCCATCAAGATATTTATGATGACTTAGGCTTTATGGCATTTATAAGGTCAGTTTATTAGCTATATGACAACTACTTGAGTGCTAATGAAGATTTTCATTCAGGCATTTATAACACTTAGAAAGGTTTATCCATATCAATGGTTAATAAGTATCATTCAGAGTTACTTTAGGTTTTGTTTCCAAGGGAGTTCTCCAGGTCTTATCAGGGTTTACCACGGTCAAAACCATCTTCTTTTTTCTTTCTTTTGAGACAGAGTTTCGCTTTTGTTGCCCAGGCCGGAGTGCAATGGCACAATCTCAGTTCACCGCAAACTCCGCCTCCTGGATTCAAGTGGTTCTCCTGCCTCAGCCTCCTGAGTAGCTGGGATTACAGGCGCGCTTACCACACCTAGCTCATTTTTTGTATTTTTAGTAGACAGGCAGTTTCCCTATGTTGGTCGGGCTAGTCTCAAACCCCTGACCTCAAGTGATCCACCCGCCTCAGCCCCCCAAAGTGCTGGGACTACAGGTGTGAGCCACTGCGCCCAGCTGGTCAAAACTATTTTCATGATACTGCTAAGAGACTATTTGCCTTGTATGCTCTCACTCTCTCAGTGTACAGTGTACTTGACCAGAGGATTCATGAGTGTAGTATTGCAGCGGACAGAGTGCAGAAGCAGATAAGAGAATCTAGCTGTTTGTTCAGTAAGCCAAATATGGAAGAGATTTGCAAGAAATGTAAACCATGATGCCTTTTTAATACTTTTTTGTCTTAGAATTTGTAGTTATTTTTCATAAAAAGATATGTTTAATTATGCTCATTTTAATGGAATAATTATTTCTAACAAGTGAATTACGTACATGTTTTCATAAATTTCTAGTTTTAATTACTAATATAGCAAATGTTGATAGGTTTAATTTACATAAAGAAAAGCTCTGTGTGGCCTCAATAATCTTTAAGACTGCAAAGAGATCTTGGAACCTAAAACCTTAGTCCTCTTACTCTAAGTTGATTGTCAAAATTATTAGATTTATAAGATGGGATAGGCTAAATGAGAAGCCTAAGGGAGCCATGGTTTTGATTTGTAACTTTAATGAGTTTAAAACCTGCTATGGGATGCCCAGCAGGCTAACCACATTGTTTCTCTGGGGCAATTACTTAATGACTCAGTACCTTATCTCATCTCTACAAGGAAAATAGTCCGGGTACCTGCACGAGATTGTTGTGAGAAGGAGTTAATACACTTAAGGTACTTAGAATAGTGCCTAGCATATCGTAACTGCACAAAAAGTGTTATTGTTTTTAATGTTAAAAAAAAAAGAGTTGTCAGATTCCCTTTGACAAATGCAAAGGCATCCTGTTGAAACAAAAACTGTTTCTTAGTTTGGAGGTTGCCTGGATTTCTTGTTTTTATGTCCCTGGGGAATAAAGACCAAAATTAATTATAGGGTCAGTTTCTTCAATAATTTCGGATGTTTACAAATTTTAAAACATAAACAAACCCTTACTAAGCTTTTTCTTGCCCATGGGAGGTTTTTGTTTGTTTGTTTTTTTTTTGCATGTAAATTATTTATCTCACCAAAATGTTATGCAAAACTCAAACTAAAACAATGCTTTGTAAAATCAACCATTCTATGTGTATGTGTGTATGCCACACATTTTGGAATTTGTTATTTCACCTAAAAAAATCCCAAACCTAACATACCTTAGTCTTATTTTAAGTCTTTTTTTAATGCAAGTGGCCAATATTTTAAAACTGCAATGCTTGTTTCTCTGCTTCTATTCATTTAATATTAAAAAATGTTTTACATTGTATTTTGTGGTCTGCTTTCTATTTTATGATTGTGACACGAGTATGCATTATTTGTTTGCATTTAGAATCAGAGAGAGCTTTCATTCAGCAACTACTTATTGCCTCAGGAGTTTATATATTTTAAAAGAAAGGCGGCTTTTCACTGGAAGCAATGCCTAAGTATTTATTAATAGCAAAGCTGTTTTCGTACTTTGTGAGGTTCTACCTACCTTTATTTTTATAGGCTCCACTCTATATCATAGTAAATGTAATAAATTGCACTTATATCCAATGTTAAATAAAGTTTTTGTTATAGTTACATTTTACAGTTTGTGTCTAATTATATTTGGAAATCATTTAGTTATAAACAAGTCAAATTCCTTCCTCATTGGCTGAGATTTCTGAATAAGCACCGTGGTAGTTGTAGGATGTAGCTCAAGTATTCTGCCCTGAGTCCTTGTCTGTTTATCACATAGGTCTCCCTCGTTGTTCAAAGGTTGCTTTGCTTTTGAGAATATTCCCCACATACTTATTGTTAAGTTTATTTTTGTGCGTTTTAATAAATTAGAATTTCTAAAACGAGCTGTTCTGAGAAAATTCTTGTTTGCAAGGGTATTTCCTCCTAGATATTTTCATCTTTTTTTGTACGTCCTAAAATAAGCAACATGAGTACTTTTACATACAAGGAAGTGCCATGGAATTGCCAAATTCACAAAACAATAAGCCTTGATAATTCTGTGTTTAATAACATTTTGTATCTTGGAGCACCACCTTGCAAATGCAATGGAATGACAATGGTACCGTGAGCCTGCAGCTCAGGAACGTGAACGAAGGTCAACATTTATGAGTTCCATTACTTAATTCTGGAGGAAAAAATGGCAATTTTCAGCAAGACAACAGTTTTATATGCAAAACTATTAGACAGAATGTTTGCTCCAGGAAGAAATTTAACTTCACAAATAAGTTAAACATGTTATATATAGCAATTCAATCTCAAACCATTTTTGGTACAGATTTCCACCTGTTTTTTAAAAATTTTCTGTTTGCATACATTGCAGATTTTTGAAAAGTACTATAAATCAAAACACAGAGTTGACCTATGGCTTTTTTTAACCTTTACTTAGGCATAATTGATATACCATACACTGCACATATTAAAGTGTACCATTTGAAGTTTTGACACATGTATACACAAGCGAAATCATCAACAAAAGCAAGATGATAAGCATGTTCCACGCTTTGTAAAACTTGCCGTGTCTTTGCAATCCTTTGTAATCCCTCCCTTCCACCTCTCACTCTCTTTTTCCATCACCAGGCAACCATAGATGCTTTCTGTCTGTATAGATCAGTTGGCATTTTCTGGACTTTTAAACGAATAGAACGATAAAAACTGTACTCTTTTTTGATCTGCCTTCTTTCACTCAGCATAATTATTTTGAGATTCATGTATACCTTTGTGTCTGCCAATAGTTTATTTATTTCTCTTGCTTAGTACTATTCCATTATGCCTATATGCCCCTCTTTGTTTATCCAATCGCCTCCACAGTCAGCTGGCTTTTTTCCAATTGTGGGTTGTTGAAGTAATCTGCTATGAATATCCACATACATTTCTATGTGTGGGAAAATGCTGTCATTTCTTAGGTAAATACCAAGGGGTAGAAGGTCTGGGTTATAAGCAGGTGTATGTTTCACTTTTTAGGAAACTTCCATACTCTTTTTTTTCAAAAACGGTTAGAGCACTTTCCATTCCCCGCAGCAGATGACTGTTCTAGTGGCCCTACCTCCTTGCTAATACTTGTTACGGTCAGTATTTTCATTGCGGTCATTTTAGTGGATGTGGTACTTGTTTTACTTGGCATTTCCATAATGACTAATGATCTTGAGCATCTTCTCATAGGCTTAGTTAGCATCTGTATAGGTTCTTTACTGAAGTGGCTATTGAAATCTTTTGTCCATATTTCTACTGGGTTGCTGTCTTATAGAGTGTCATCGTTCTTCATCTATATTTAGGTACAGGTCATGTCAAGGTATATTAAACATACTATAAAACAGGCAGTCTTTTGTGGTTTAAATCACCTTCTTATCCCTAAATTCATCAAAGGGAACTTTTATATCCTTTAAAATTGATCTTAAAAGAATAATCGAGACGATGAATCAGTTCTAGTATTACCGTTCATGCTTCAAGAGCTGTGATACTAGAATTTATGCATCTTAGTTTTAATACCTCTCTCACATTTGATTGTAATTTCTTTTTAAATCATACGTTACTGTCCCATTTCCCATGTCATGTTTATCAAGTTCTCTCTGGTGCTGCTTATAATCTGTAATATACTCGCAAAACACTGTGGCTTCACGTGAACACAATCACAGTTAAAAGTGAAGAGCACTTCTACGTTAAACCATTTGGTCCTCACATCAGCTTGGGTTTATTGTGATCCCATTTTAAAATGAGAAAACTGAGGCACAGACAGGAAAGACACTTTCCCGAGGTCATGACCATGTGACAGTCAAGTTCACATCAAGCGAATTTGACTTTAGTCTCCACCCTTTGTGCTTTTGTAAAACACTCAAATGTTTTCTTTTAAGAAATGCCCTAAACAGTGATGCATTTTTAAAGCAACAAATTATAAATCATGCCTTAGTTTTCCTCCTCCAGTGAACATTTTATACAAATAAATAAATAAATTTGAGTTGTAACTTTATTTCCCTTTCTGAGCAATGAAACTGCCAAAATGAATGTAACAGGATGAAACAAAATAAAGTTAATCTTACTGGAAAAAATCTAAAAATTATAAACTAAGTCCTTATCCGTTGTAGTCATTAAATGTGATACACTCTGATATGCTTATTTTTATAGCATGACTTTCAAAAATATAATATTTTGTGAATAGACAATCCATTAAACACTGACCAAATCTAAGGTTTGCAAATGACATGTTTTATTTCATCTAATAGAAAATCTAATTTGAGTCATTTTTCTCTGAACTATGGAATCATTTCAGGACGACGTGGACAAAGTTCTATAACATGACAATTCAGACACCACAAGCATATTACCAATGAGTTATAATTCAGAACTTTGTGATATTGACAGAAATGAAGTGAAGAAGTCAATTTTAATGGATTTAAATTATTCTAACTATAATATATATATGATTCTAATTTATGTAAATGAATTTATGCACATAGACTCATTCATAAAGTAACTGCTGGATCACAGTGGTGGGGAGCTGAGATTGCTCTGTGTCCCTTTAATCTAGCGCCCTTCATTCTCATCTGCTCAGGAATCTGGCAATCTCTTTTCTTTCTCTGTTTAGAGATATTCAGAGATGGACACACCACGCCTTTTTGTGTTAGATCTCACCACTTCATCATTTCAAAGGGGCGATCACAATTTCTGTTGCTCCAAGTTTCTTTAAAGGAAGAGTCTTAGATGACATGTGCCAGACCTCTAATTTTATTTTAATTATCACAAGACACAATGTCATATATAAGGAACCAGCTTTTGCTTAAATTTTCTTAGGTAATTTTATTAATTGCTATATAGCTGAAGTGTGCATTTTTGTTTATTAAATTGTCACCTCCATAAACCAAGGATTTCAGGACAGTCTGAGTTTTGCAAAGTGTTCTTTACAATTTAAGCTTTTCCTTAAATCAGAAAATATTTCTCTCTGTTCTGTGACTTGCATGCCCTCCTCTTCAGACGGATAAGAAAAAAGCAATCAAATCCACAGATAAACAGACGCCGGCCTGTTCTCACTGCGTGCCAACCTCACTTTTCACTAAGCTCTGATAAATGTCACCTTGGACGAGGTAGCAGTCCTGCACTCCAAGAAGCGGTGAATCTCTTGTTTCCTTCTCCAGGCTTTCTTTCCCATTCTCTGCAAACATGCACCCAAAAGGATGCATCATGTCACAGTTCTTACAGGAGCTTCCTCTCAACTGTGTGTTTTCTTGTGAAGTGAAGCGGGATGATCTCACCAAGGAGCTGCATAGAACTGTGTATCGGTCGGGAGCTCCAGCTCTGGGGCTGGACAGCCCAGGTCCAGACTCTACCACTGCTGCTTGCTAATGGGGCCATGTTGAGGAAGCTCCTTCAGTTTTCAGACCTCAGTTTCCCCTTCTCAATTACAGAGGTGATAAGAATACTTCCCTAACTATGTTATTGTAAGAATTTCACGAAGTGTTAATGAAAAATGCCTGGCATTAAATAAACCCTGCCTGTGTATGTTATTTTTATTTGTTGGTGGTGAGATACGGAGAATGCTGCTAAAAACTACATGGCACATGGGGCCGATGTGATTTGGGATGCCCCTCATCATCTTGCATGTGTCTCCCAGCACTTTAGGGAGAACTTAAGCAGCGAAGTGAAGAGATGATGTGATGTTTCACGAAGCCCAGGGTTTTGCTAAACCAAGAAGAGATTGCATGTAGGGTGTGCACAAGCAAAGGCCAAACATTTGATCTTCCTTAAGGCTGTTTCAGTCTCATTAGAGCTTATGTTCAACAAATGACTAGTGACTTGGAGCAGAACAAGTAACTTCAGCAAACTTCAATATGCAATTTTTTAAAAGAAAAGAATAAAGATAGTGTTACCTTTATATGCATATTTAAATACAGGGTTTGCAGTTATAGAAAAATGATCACACAGCGTGTGCATTTGAAACCCCTCCCAATCTCAAATACCACAAGCAGAATTCACAGTCGGCATCCTGGACACATAGACAAAAAGGAGAAGCCTAAATGTCAGAGGATGAAAGGTCTGCAGGTACAAGGGCAGAGGAAGCAAAGACTCCATAGGGTAAGTGCTTTGGGAGAAGAAGAGCAAATATCTGTCATTGTGTATCTGAGGATGTGTATCTGTCTTTGCCTCCTGGCAGTCTTTCGCTCTGTATGTGTGTGTTTCTTACTCTGTTTCTCTGTCTCGTTCTGACTCATTGTTTCTCTTTCACCTTCTCTCAGTGTCTCTGTCTCCTTCTCTCACACACACTCACCCCACAGTAATGACTCCAGTCATTAATCAGAGATGTAAAGTGCTGACAGTAATGATCAAGAAGGATGGGCTGGGCACAGTAGCTTATGCTTATAATCCCAGCACTTTGGGAGACCAAGGCAGGAAGATTGCCGAAGGCCAAGGGTTTTAGACCAGCCTCAACAGCATAGCGAGATACCCCCCTCTACAAAAAAAAAAAGACATTAGCGGAGTGTGGTGGTGTGCACAAGTACTCCCAGCTACTTGGGAGGCTGAGGCCGGAGGATCTCTTGAGCACAGGAGTTTGAAGCTACAGTGAGCAATGATTGCACCCCTGCACTCAAGCCTGGGTGACAGAATGAGACCCTGTCTCCAATAGTAATAATAATCAATAATTGTAAAAGGATGCAAGATTGCATTTAAGAAAAAAGAAAAGAGCAGAGTAATTCAGGTATTCCTTTATCCTGCCTGTGCTTTCCCAGAGACCAAGTTCTGTGACTTAAAGTGATTCGTTATATTCTCAAAAATTAATCAGAGAGTCTGACTTCTGAAAAATACAGAAGCTGGGAAAGTGGCTGCTTATTTTTTAAATATTTACAATCAAATCAATGCCTTAGAACTAAACAAATGAAAACATCAGTTACATCATATTTTTTAATTGCATTTTAGCTTTGGGGGTACATGTGAAGAACATGCAAGATTGTTGCATAGCTACACACAAAGAACAACCCAAAGATCTAAATGGGCAGTGCATATAATATGAAATTTTAAATTAGAATCCTAGTTTAAGGATTCATCGCAAATATGATTTATATGATGTGGATGATTGCTGTTAGGTCTTACTTGGAGGACATGGAAGTAATGGTTAGAACTTTCACGCTTATGTACAAAACAGGTTTATGCTGGGTCCAGGAAAAAAATGGACTTAAGTTCCTAACTCCATTTTTTCCTTGTAACTCACATTTTCAATGATGTATGCTGCCTTTGGCTGGTTAAATAAGTCGCTTTTACCTTATCCAACAAAACACTGTCAGGATAGCTGATATTCTATATGGTTAAACGACAGATATGTGCTTTAATTTGCACAAAAGGTGGGAGTGATTTCATGGATTGCAGATATATTTACATTAAGAGTAATTTTAAATCCCAAGATGAGTGTCTAATAGGAAATGTGTTTCAAAGTAATGATTATTTTATACACAGTAGGATTGCTGGAATTTTTTTTTTAATTTTTATTGCATTTTAGGTTTTGGGGTACATGTGCAGAACATGCGAGATAGTTGCATAGGTACACACGTGGCAGTGTGTTTTGCTGCCTTCTGCCACTTCACCCATATTTGGCATTTATCCCCATGCCATCCCTCTGCCACTCGCCCCCCCGCTGTCCCTCCCCTATTTCCCCCAATAGACCGCAGTGTGTGGTACTCCCTTCCCTGTGTCCATGTGTTCTCATTGTTTATCACCCGCCTATGAGTGAGTATATACGGTGTTTCCTTTTCTGTTCTTGTATCAGTTTGCTGAGAATGATGTTCTCCAGATACATCCATGTCCCTACAAAGGACACGAACTCATCATTTTTGATTGCTGCATAATATTCCATGGTGTATATGTGCCACATTTTCCCAGTCCAGTCTATCATCAATGGGCATTTGGGTTGATTCCAGGTCTTTGCTATT
>CM052666.1:36724071-36746722 GCA_028533165.1 Leontopithecus rosalia
CCTTGTAAGTTGTATTCCTAGGTATTTTATTCTCTTTGTAGCAATTGTGAATGGCAATTCATTCTTGATTTGGTTCTCTTTCAGTCTGTTATTAGTGTATAGAAATGCTTGTGATTTTTGCACATTGATTTTATATCCTGAGACTTTGAAGGATTGTTGGAATTTTTAAAGGAAAATGGAATACAAAGGTATTGTACTCAAATAAAAGACATACAGCCTTTCAAAGAAGCCAGGTATAGAGCTTACACGTAGGGCAGACACCGTGAAGAAAAAGGATGTGGAAATCAGGCTTCAAAAAAGTGTATTATTACTAGCCACCCTTTGGGCGCATTCCCGCTATGTAAAAATAGTAACTTTGGTTAATGGACACTTTCTAAGTCCCAGAGAGTTGCTACACACTATATATATGCTACTTTATTTCATACCTTTAAAAACTTATGTAAAGTAAGCATCTCTATCTTACAGGAACTGAGAGTCACTTAACTCTAAGATCCAATAGGGTTTTTCTTAGAGAAGAGACAGGTACCTCCATGTTATCAGCTATAAATTGGGTGGGAAAAACGCCTCCCCTTGTACAGCCCTAGTGCTTGTACCAAATGGGAGAAGTGAGACTTCCTTTGGTCATCTGGCATGAAGATTGAAGGACTGTAGGAATCTTCCAGAGTGCTTCTGGTTTTAGAAAGACCAGGCAGTAGCCTTGATTATTAGAATGTATTGGTTGTTCAACCATAAACACAAGCAATAAACAACTTATGCAAACTTGATAGATATTTGTAGGAATTTAATCTGTATACTCACAAATTAAATAGAGAAAAAAATACCTTAAGCAACAAAGAAGAATGTTACTACATGAATAATCCAAATATCTCTGTTATCATAGTGCCTCATCCTGAATATAAGTGATATCACCCTTCTGTTCCATGACTCAGACCCAAAAGGAGGGCAGTCTTTAACACTGAATGTGTCACGTGTTTCTTCCTAAAACTTGGTTCAGCCAGGATATTTCTTACATGCCACTTTTCTAGTGAGATGTTGCACTCTGTAGACAACTTTTGAGCATGATTCCTAAATCAGAGCTCAGAGCCTTCTTCTACTTCTTCCTCTCAATAAGAAACCCAATCTCTCAACATTCTTTTGCCTCTATCTTCTTTTAAAACATAGTGTTATTTAAAACCAGTGATGGCTAGTTATGAACAGTTTTGAAAATAAGTGAAAGAACCTTAAATAAATAAATACATAAATATTATTATCAACCCTCAAGTTTTAAATACTATTCACATTGTGTCTGCAAGTTGAACTATAGGAAATGGTTGCTAATAGACTTTTTGACCTGCTCACTTGGCAAACTCATTTGGTTAAACCTAAATTCAATGTGCGTCTTTTTAAGACGATTTTGTGTATAGATTTGTTTTATAAGATTGTGGGTATATACATGCAATTTTATGTCTAGTTTATTTGTGGGTTGCTGAACATAATATAGAGTACATTTTGCCATGCAACTGTTCTTTGCAAACATATTTTTAACTGGGAGTTTCTCTTAAGGCACCCCCTCCTCTGTTCTTGCTCCATAGAGCCAGAGCGTCCTTGGCACCAGGCAGGCATTTATTCAGCACTAAATGTTAACTCTTTATTAATTAAAGGTGTTGCTTAAGCCAGCAGGAAAAAAGCTATATTAACTCAGGACATTTGAGCATTTTCTGAAAGATTTTTTACAAGAAAAACTTGAGGGAATCCAATTAAATAAGTTGTTTGCAGCGCCAGGAGTATTATATTTCCCGAGAACAGCTGTACAATAGGAATTGCCAACATTATATTCATCACATCAAAACTGACCTTTCCAAATATTTAAGAGGTTGAAATTTTAGCTAAATACAGTCTCAGGAGCTCATTAGATTTTCAAGAGTATATCTAAGAATGTCATGGCTGCATTTCAAAATGTGGTATTTAAAAATATGTGTTTCTAAATGATGTTATCAGATTTTTAAAAATATCCCAAATCCATTAGTCATGGTTGTGCATGCAGAGTGCAGCATTCCCTTCTTAGAAAAATGCATTTACTTTATGTTGTTATAGAGTCTATGAAATTTGGGGAAATACTTACCTAGACTCAAGAGCACATTCAATTTTTGGCTAAGCTAGATTCTGAAGAATAATTTTTTTTTTCTGTACTGAAGAAGAGAAGAATCCTGAGCTGTGCAGGGCATCATTTAGCATAGCTTCCCTAAGAAAACCTCACATGGTGAAACAAAATTGAGGAAAGCAAGCATCAGAATATAGCTGCCTGTAGAAATTCAGCCCATATTTCAGTGTCGACATTTCTGAGTAATCCCATTGTAAAAATAATGGTAATGTAGTATTTAACCTAGAACTTCCCAAATGTATTTAGCACCATATTTATTTTTTGAATATTGTGGGGGGACATCCAGTGGAATCTAGGACCATCTATGTAATGTCTTGTGATTGCTTGATTTTGTCTACTTAAACACTGTCATCTTAGTCACTTACCAGTGAGAATCCAGACAGTCTTGTTGGCTCTCTGCAATAACAGGAAGGGTTAGTTTTTGGCCAGGTGTGGAGCTTACACCTATAATACCAACACTTGAGAGGTGGGGGTGGGAGAATTGCTTCAGCCCAAGAGTTTGAGACCAGCCTGGACAAGATGGTGAGACCTCGTCTCTACAAAAAATTTAAAAATGTAAAAAATTAGCCAGGCATAGTGGTGCATACCTATAGTCCCAGCTACTCAGGAGACTGAGGGAGGAAGATCGCTTCAGTCCAGGGGTTCTAGGCTGCAGTGAGCTGTGAGGGCACCACTGCATTCCAGCCTGGGTAACAAAGAAAGACTCCATTATGTATATATTTTTTAAAAAGAGTGAATTTTTATAAAGATAATAAAACATTGGAAAAAATTTAAACCTACAATATGGTATTAAAGTATCTATAGTTATCATTATTATACTTTAAGTTCTGGGGTACATGTGCAGAACTTGTTTGTTACATAGGTATACACATGCCATGGTGTTTTGCTGCATCCATCACCCTGTCATCTACATTAGGTATTTCCCCTAATGCTATCCTTCTCCTAACCCCCACCCCCTGCTATCCCTCCCTTAGCTCTCCACCCCACAACAGGCCCCAGTGTGCAATGTTCCCCTCCTTGTGTCCATGTGTTCTCATCGTTCAACACCCAGTTATGAGTGGGAACATGTGATGTTTGGTTTTCTGTTCTTGTGTCAGTTTGCAGAAATGATGGTTTCCAGATGCATCAATGTCTCTGCAAAGGACATGAACTCATCCTTTTTGATGGCTGCATAGTATTCCATGGTGCATATGTGCCACATTTTCTTTATCCAGTACACCATTGATGGGCATTTGGATTGGTTCCAAGTCTTGGCTATTGTGACCGGTGCCACAGTAAACATACATGTGCATGTGTCTTTAGTTTTTATCAGTACAAAACACACTGTATGTAGTGTAGAGTTCTAATATTCATTTCCATTGCCTTCTTCACACACACGTGCACACAGCTGATGACAGTCTGTACATGGGATGACCGCTGTAGTGTGACCTTGGGTTCCTCTTGTGTCTGGATCAAACAGCATTTGGCAAAGCCTTCCTATGGTTTTGTGGCAGTATTCCTAAGCTCCCTGCTCATCCTATATCTTAGCAGCATTTTTCAATATTCTCTGTCTGCAGTTGTTAAGATTCCTTTTTTCTTTTGATCAACTGTGTTCCTAAGGAGTTTTGCTTGGCTACCAAGCACTCAGGGAAGTGTGTACAGTTAAAAATTCCCCAGGTGTGACTTACCACATATTTCCCCTGGTCCTAATGTGTGTCTGTCTGGACAGTGATGGGGAATTAGGGGCACACTGGGGCTTGCAGTCTTTACCCACCCTCCTGTGAAAGAGACAGACGAGTGAATAAAGAGTAGCAGTAACTTTTCTCTGTTTTTTGTTTGTTTGTTTGTTTTTCTTTTTTTTTTTTTGACACAGAGTCTCACTCTGTCACCAGACTGGAGGGCAGCGGCACAATCTGAGCTCACTCTGCCTCCTGGGTTCAAGCAAATCTCCTGCCTCAGCCTCCAGAGTAGCTGGGATTATAGGCATGCACCACCATGCCCAGCTAATTTTTCTATTTTTAGTCGAAACAAGGTTTCATCAGGTTGTCCAGGCTGGTCTTGATCTCTTGACTTCACCATCTGCCCACCTTGGACTCCCAAAGTGCTGGGATTACAGGCATAAACCATCACACCTGGCCTACCTTTTTTTTTTTAAGACAAGCAGAATGGTAAGTCACAGAGGAAACTAGAAGCTCCAAAGGGAAACACAAGCTTCAAGAGGCTGATGCAGCCACAGAAATGGGGACGCAGTGTAGCCTGGAGAGGAGCTCAGGCCTCATCTGGTAGGAGGTTTGTTTTCAAGTCACCTTTTAATTAAAATGTAGTATATGCCCATTGAAAACAAAAACAGTACTTGGAAACCAAGAATCTTTGAGGAAAAATGATATCCATTCTCATCACTTAAACGACAGTCAAGATCACATTTAGATGTCGTATTTCCTCTCTCTTATTTATTATTTATTTTTTTTTTGAGATGGAGTCTCACTCTGTCATCCAGGCCGGAGTGCAGTGGCACCATCTCAGCTCACTGCAACCTCTGCCTTCCAGGTTCAAGCGATTCTCCTGCCTCAGCCTCCCAAGTAGCTGGGTGGTACCCAGCACCATGCCCGGCTAATTTTTATATTTTTAGTAGAGATAGGGTTTCACCATGTTGGCCACACTGGTGTTGAACTCCTGACCTCAGATGATCCACCCGCCATGGTCTCCCAAAGTGCTGAGATAGGTGTGAGCCACTATGCCTGACCTCCTTTCTCTTTTTTATAACATAGAGTTATTGTAAAATTCCTCCGAAGTAAATTATTGGTTTTTAACTTCGGGCTGTGGATGAGAAAACCCAGGCCCTGAGTCTGGACTGCCTGAAGTCCACACTCAGCCACTGCTAAGGACCCTGCATGGAGACTTCCTGCCTTTGCAGTGAAGAGTAAAAAAGAAACAGATTCTCCAAACAAGAAAGTCCTACATATAGAACAAAATACAGCTACTTTGTGATATTTAAGAATATATCTACCTACAGACTTTTTTTTTTTTTGAGATGGAGTTTCGCTCTTGTTACCCAGGCTGGAGTGCAATGGCGAGATCTCGGATCACCGCAACCTCCGCCTCCTGGATTCAGGCAATTCTCCTGCCTCAGCCTCCTGAGTAGCTGGGATTACAGGCACGCACCACCATGCCCAGCTAATTTTTTGTACTTTTAATAGAGACGGGGTTTCACCACGTTGACCAGGATGGTCTCGATCTCTTGACCTCGTGATCCACCCTCCTCGGCCTCCCACAGTGCTGGGATTACAGGCTTGAGCCACCGCTCCCGGCCCCCATACCTACAGACTTTTAAATTGAACCGATGTTGTTACTGATTCTTCATTTTCTAACCAATTCCCAAGTGTAATTGATGCTATTGGACTGTCAATTTCACTGTTGGTCCTTTAAGTGTTTTTTCTGGTTCCTGACAGAAGCAACCAAAAGAATATCTTTTATAAGAATCAAAACTGCAGGTACATTTTTCTCCTTTAAAATTGGTTTCCTGAACCCCCCATAAACACCATTATTTGGTCAAATTCTGTAACACTGATTTGACCCAAAATAAGAACTACATATCCCTGGCTTCCACATTCATGATAGGACTTAAAAGAAAGCGTGAGAGGGGGGTGGGAGTCGGGGTGGGGGTGGAGAGAGAGGCGGAGATTCTCGGACTATAATTATAAGCCGCCTGAGTTGGACTGCTGAAAGGTTACCTGAAGAAAAGTGTGATTAATTTTTCCAAGCATCTAAATGGAGCCATCTCTGGCTAAAGAATAGCATTTTAAAGATATAATATTATTTATAAAATTAAGGAGCTTCAAGATTGGACCTTTTCTTTGTTATAGATTTTTTTTGAACTTTAAAAATTACAGGAAACCATTTGGTGATTTCGACATTTTTAAAATTATAGTTTCATGGGAAAAATAGCAGCATTGACTTTTAGATCTGGATGTGTTTTTCCATGTTAGAGCTACTTACTAAATGAAGCATTCAGTAGTTTTTACTCAATATGACAGAGTCTTTTAAAATTCTCTCTGTGAATACTAGTTACTGTTGTTTTCTCAAAATACATTTTTCAAGGGCTGTCTCCCTCTTAATGCCACAACATCAGAACCTTGGCCGAAGATGTTTTTCAGTCTGCCTTTGGTGCAATACTGTGTTTGAGGCCCAAGATATAATAGAGATACATCTGTGAACACTACTTGTCTTGTCAAAAATGAGATACATAGGTAGATACATATATAGATAGAAATAGAGATAGATAGGTGGGTATAGTTGGGTAGGTAGATAAGAGATAGAGATAGAGAGAGAGACAGAGAGAGAGAGAATATCTAGTCAGTTTTGGTGAGGACACGAGAAACAAAATTGCTACACCTGTTTTGATAGGTAATCTGACAGTGTATACCATAATTTAAGATGTGAATACTCTATAACGTATAAATCACGATTTTGGAATGTAGAAATAAAAATAAGTGTGTATATATGTAAACATATATATACACATACACACAATTATTATTTCTATATTGTTTATAATAAGAAAAAGGAAGCAACCATAATTCTTTAGTAAAAGAATAAATTAGAGCACATCCATGCTGAGGTGGATGTACTGTCTTGTACCAAGAGGGAGTTAGATCCATAGGCATTGATGAGAAGTATATACTACTGTTTCGTGAGAAGGATGTATGCATGATCGTATGAGTGGTAGGATAATAGTAAAAGAAGTGAGTAGACACATACTTTTTTATTACACTTCAGTTCATTGTGCTTCAGAGATACTGTGATTTTTACAGATTAAAGGTCTGTGTCTACCCTGCTTCAGCAAATCCATTGGCACCATTTTATCCAACCCCATGTGCTCACTTTGTGTCTCTGTGTTACACTTTGGTGATTCTTGCAGTATTTCAAACTTGTTAATTATGATTATATCTGACATGGTGATCTAGGATCAGTAATCTTTGATGTTATTGTTGTAATTGTATTGGGATGCCATCAACCACTCCCATATAAAATGGCAAGCTTAGTTGATAAATGTATTAATGAATGTGTTTCTGACTCCTCCACCAACCACCCATTTCTCCATCTCTTTTCCTCTCCTTTACCCCTCCCCATTTCCTGAGTCACAACAGTATTGAAATTAGGCCAATGAATAACCTTACAATAGCCTGTAAGCGTTCAGGAAGTGAAAGGAACAGTTACATGTCTCAATCAAAAACTAGAAATGATGAAGCTGAGTGAGGGTGGCATATGGAAATCTGAGACAGGATGAAAGCGATGCCTCTTACACCAGTTAGCCAAGTTGTGAATGCAAAGGAAAAGTTCATGAAGAAAACAAAAAGTGCTGCTCCAGTGAACATACAAATGATAAGAAAGCAAAACAATCTTACTGCTGATATGGAGAAAGTTTGAGTGGACTGCCTAGAAGATTCAACCAGCCACCAGATCCCCTTAAGCCAAAGTCTCATCCAGAGTAAGCCTTTAACTCTCTTCAAGTCTATAAAGGCTGAGAGAGGTAAGGAAGCTACTGAAGAAAAATGTGAAGCTAGCAGTGGCTGGTTCATGAGGTTTAAAGACAAAAGCCATCTATATAATATAAAAGTACAAGGTGAAGCAGCAAGTGCAGATGGAGACGGTCCAGCAAGTTATCTGGAAGACCGAGCTAAGATCATCGTTGAAGGTGGCAACACTAAACATCAGATTTTCAGTGTAGACCTAACAACCTTCTGTTGGAAGAAGATGCCATCTAGGATTTTAATAGCTAGAGAGAAGTCAAGGCCTGGCTTTAAAACTTCAAAGGATAGGCTGGCTTGCTTATTAGGAGCAAATGCAGCTGTTAAATTGAAGCCAACATCATTTATTCTTTCAAAAATCATATGGCCCTGAAGAATTATGTCAAATTTAATTTGCCTGTGCTCTATAAATGGAATACCAAAGGCTGGATGACAGTACGTCTGTTTACATCCTGGTTTACTGAATATTTTAAGCCCACTGTTGAGAACTACTGCTCAGAAAATGATTCATTTAAAAATATTACTACTCATTAAGAAGGCATCTAGTCATTCAATAGCTCTCATGTAGGTGTACAAGGAGGATATTAATGTTGTTTTTATGCCTGTTAATATGACAGCCATTCCGCAGCCCATGAATCAAGGAGCAATTTTGGCTTTTGAGTCTTATTATTTTAAGAAATTGATTTCATAAAGCTATAGTTGCCATAGATTCTTTTTATGGATCTGGGCAATGTCCATTGAAAACCTTCTGGAAAGTGTTTACTATTCCAGATGCTGTTAAATACATCCATGATTTTTGGAAGGAGGTAAAAATATCAACAGGGACAGGAGTTTGAAGAAGTGGATTTCAGCCCTCATGGATGACTTTGAAGGGTTCAAGACTCCGGTGAAGAAAGAATAAATACCAATGTGATAGAAACAGCAGCCTGAAGATAGGCCTGAATTGCTGCTCTCTCGTGATAAAATTTGAAGGAAGAGTTGCTTCTTATGAATTAGCAAAGAAAGTGGTTTTCTTGAGATGAAATTGACTCTAGGCGAAGATACTGTGAATATTGTTAAAATGACCACTTAGGATTTAGAGTATCACATAAACTTGGTTGATAAAGCTACAGCAGCCTTTGAGTGGATTGATTCAAATTTTAAAAGAAGTTCTACTGTGGACAAAATGCTGTCAAACAGCATCATATGCTACTCGAGAATGTGATATATAGCATCACATGCTACATAAAAATCTTTTGCAAAAGAAAGAGTCAATCACTGCAGTGAACTTCACTGTTTTCTCATTTGAAGAAATGACCACAGCCACCCCAGCCTTTGGCAGCCACCACCCTGATCAGTCAGCACCCATCAACATTGAGGCAAAGCATCCACACAAAAAAATTAGAACTTGATATAGGCTCAGATGATTGCTACAATTTTCTAGCAATAAAGTATTTTTAATTAAGGTATGTACATTGCTTTCTTGGACGTAATGCTATTGCACATCTAATTGATGACAATATAGTGTAAACGTAACTTATATGCACTGGGAAACCAAAAAATGCATGTGACTTACTTTATTGTGGTGGTGTGAAACCAAAACCACAGTATTTCCAGTACTACTTTAAAGAGGTTAGCAAAATATCCTACCTTTTTTTATGGACATGATACATCAGAGTAATATTTTGTTGACTTGTTGAAAGAAGCCTCTCATCTGGCCTTCCATAATTAATTATTCTGTCTCTAGTTTTGTTTTCTTGCATTTGGCTAACTGTATAATGAGGACAGCATTCTCTGGAATTGCCAATCTTATTTTGATTATGTGACCTTTGATCCATGTTTACTGGGTTTTGGAGAAGACTGTCATCTTTACTTTGCGATTTGAACTTCATCTCTAAGTGAATGTTACATGTAATTAATTTTCAATAGAATGAATCTGCAGCTAGGATGAAAGCCAGTTCCTTTGCTTGTTTTTAGAATGAATGTCTCTCTGAATCTGATACTAGAGAAATTTAATAAGAGAAACTTCAAGATGTTCAGTCTCATTTATTGTCTCCCAATTCATTTAGTGAACAAGATAATGTTATTAGTAGACACTTCAATTACTGAGTAGTGTTTATGTCTATTTTAACATTAATGGTGTGACTTAATTTTGTATAAGATGTATTTACTTGTTTAAAAGATCTGAATTTCAACAGGTAGACAATGTTCCTAATTGTAAATTAGGCAAATGTGTTTGTAATAATGGGCACTTATTACTTTTAATAATAAAATCTATTGTAAATATTTACTAAGCAACTACTGTGTACAAGACTGGTTTCTGTGAGAGGACTTTCACATGGTTCAATAGAATTAACCAAGTACTTGCCCTTTGACTCATTACATTTTACAAGGATATTAGCAGTGAAAGAGGAATTCTGTGCTCATCAGCATGCCCTAAATGGCAGAAAATGTCTATTTGTTAGATAGAGATGAGGGAGAGACATGACCATATCCTCCTACTGAAGTGTTGTTTGATGACTTTCCCATCATTTTCTGTAGTAAGAATGGGAGCATTGACACGGTTGAATTTACTCTTGAAGTTCTAGGTACACAAATATTGTTTCCTGAGAATGGGCAGAGCTGATTTCAAGTTGTGACCCATGGCCACTTACCCCCTCAACCTCCGTTTCCCAGCCTAGGGTATAAAGTGCATGGATTTCATGGAATGATAGCTCCAGCCCTTCCTTCCATAAGACGTACTTCTCAGATGAGGGGTGGGAGGAAGGGTGTCTTGGGAGAGGAGGAGTCTGAGAGACCTTGCTTGGGTCAGATGCCCTCCCTTGCTGAAAGCAGGACAGAATCCCATGACTGACAGTTCCAACAGAGCAAGCAACAGCAGAGGGAGAGGGAGGCCCTAACGGGAGGAGGAAGGGATATCAGGGCAGCAGAGCATAATGCTCTCGAGCATAAAAGGGCTTCTCAAACTGATGAAGGAGCAATTACTCTTTTTCCCCAATTTTTTTGCATAGTAATACTTTTAAAAGACATGTGAAATACAAATTTATTTTTATATTGTTAATTACACATTCAATTGCTATAAAACTCTGTCGAAGTTTGCTCTCCATCTCTGTGGAGATCTTCTCGCAGATGACACTCACAGAGGCTTCAGTAAGTTCCTCTCCTACTTGCTGAGGAAAATCCCTCCACATGCACCTCTAGGATCCTTCTACTTCTCTTGGCCCTCTTTTCATTTGGTGCCACCTTCACCACTGTGGAAACTTCAAGGTCCTCCTTTAAAAAATTCAACAACATCTTATTAGGAGATCTCATCCTCAAGTCCTTCCATAGCATTTCCTATTCCTTTATGACCTCTGAACTCAGCCACATCCTTCACAATGACACAGTTCCCCTGTTCTTCTGCAGAGCCTGGCACTTCTTTTTTTTCTCTAGGTTAACCTTCTTATGGAGGTGCTTTCCTAAGATTCTGGCCTAGCTGTCAGGCTCAGAACAGCTCAAAAATGCGAATTTCAGTGTCTGAAGTGGAGTTATGGGATGTTCATGAAGATAGCATTTTCTTCCTATATGAGAATGGGCTAATTGTAATATCACTGCATGTGTATATTTTGAATAATGTCTGGGAGAAGGTAGCAACTAGAATATTTCTAAGAGAACATTCTTAGGATTTCCCTTTGAACATACACTGTACTAGCCAGTTTGCTAAGAGAGGAAGGCAGTCATCACCTATGCGTAAAATGAAGAGATGAGCAACTTCTTTGTGTTTATTCTTCTCACTCTATGTCCCTTCCTTACAGTGGAGCTTAGGCAGATAGAAAGGGAGGAGCTGTAGAATGAGGAAGTCAATAGATACATTGCTTTTCCAGTGACAGGTATCTTAACTTCTCTGACCTTCTCTGTCCTCTTCAGTTACATTAGGTTAGGCACCATGCCCTAGGAAGTCACTTTCAACTCAAAAATTTTTTTACATTGCCTCTAATCGTGTTGTTTACACCATTGGTGTTCTCTTCCCCAGGGTCCTGATTATTTGTTAATCCCATTTTTTTTTGTTCTCTTCTAGCACTTGTGTTCTGATTAGCAGCCAAATAAATGACAGTCAGAACTTCAGCTGAGGTACAATAAGGTAAGATTCTTTTTCTAGTTGAGCTACTTCCTTGAAAAGGGGGATTGATGGCCTGATCTGTGAGAACAAACTAACAAGGAATAAGAATTTGTGGCCAGGCGTGGTGGCTCACGCCTGTAATCCCAGCACTTTGGGAGGCCAAGGCGGGTGGATCACGAGGTCAAGAGATCGAGACCATCCTGGTCAACATGGTGAAACCCCGTCTCTACTCAAAATACAAAAAGTTAGCTGGGCATGGTAGCACGTGCCTGTAATCCCAGCTACTCGGGAGGCTAAGGCAGGAGAATTGCCTGAACCCAGGAGGCGGAGGTTGTGGTGAGCTGAGATTTTTGTAAGCAGGTGTTTTCAACATGATGTATAATTGTTACCATTAGTCATCCTCAGTTATTTTTATGTCTTAACAAAGCTAAGTATATTCATTTTCTCATCAGTTTAAAAATTAAAATAAAGGCATGTTGATTGAGATTTGAAACAAGTTAACTTTATTTCAAATGCACATTCCTATTTAACTGTAGCAATGTGGAATTTTTTGAAATAGTACAAGATGTTTGAATTAGTAGTACATATATGAGACCTTATAGCTTATCTAATTCTTAGAAGCTTAAGAATTAACGCTTGATTTAGATTGCTTTTCTTCTGAATGCTGTACAAAATATATTGTGAACATAAACAGCAACATTGTGAAAAAGCTCAATCCTTCTTAGATGTTATCATTAATAATGTTTTACTGACCCAGCAAACAGTGCTAACAACCTACCCTGAATCCATTCTCCCTGTACCGGTGTGTTCTCATCTTGCTATAAAGATGCTACCTGAGACTGGTAATTTATAAACAAAGAGGTTTAATTGTCTCACAGTTCTACATGGCTGGGGAGGACTCAGGAATCATGACAGAAGGTGAAGGGGAAGCAAGGCATGTTTTACATAGCAGCAGGAGAGAGAGAGAGAAAGTGCAGGGAAAACTGCCACTTTTAAAACCATCAGACCTCATGAGAACTCCCTCGCCATCATGATAACAGCATGGGGGAACCTGCCTTTGATCTCATCAAGCGCCTCCCTTAACACCTGGAGATTACAATTAGAGATGAGATTTGGGTGGGGACACAGAGCCAAACCTTACCACTCTCCTGTTCCTAACAAACCTTGATGTTGTAAGGACAACAAAGTGCCCAGCTAAAAAAATATCCTCATCTTCCCAGGCTTTTCCTGTGGCCGTGTGACCCAGCTTCAGCCAATGAACTCTCATGTTACAAATTGTAATACTGGTAAAATCATTCTTTCTTTTTTTTTTTTTTGAGATGGAGTTTCACTCTTGTTGTCCAGGCTAGAGTGCAGTGGTACGATCTCAGCTCACTGCAACCTCCTCCTCCTGGGTTCAAGTGATTCTCCTGCCTCAGCCTCCTGAGTAGCTAGAATTACAAGTGTGAACCATCACAAGAAAAAGCTAATTTTTTGTATTTTTAGTAGAGATGGGGTTTTACTATGTTGGCCAGGCTGGTCTTGAACTGCTAACCTCAGGTGATCCACTTGTCTTGGATTCCCAAACTGCTGGGATTACAGGCGTGAGCCACAGCACCCAGCCAAAAATCATTCTTAATAACTTTCTCCACATATCCCTGAATATCTCCCTTAGAATATAGACCTGCTTGAGTCTCTGTTGCTTATGCAGGGAAATACTCTGATATCTACTCAAAGCTACAGTTTTTGTTTCTGGCCATTGAACCTAAGAGTGACCAGTTATTTTCCTTTTCCTTGTATTTCTTCCAAATGCATCCTGAATCTCTTGTCTCACTCATTCTCTACTCCAAGTCATCTTGTCGTCCCTGGACAATGGCATTAGCCTCATGTTAGCCAATGTGGCGTTCATTCTTACCACACGAAATTTCATTCTGTCGCGGCCATCTTCTGCTTTGGGAAACCTCCATCAGATCTTGTTATTCTCCTATTTGAGAGTTGCTCAAAATCCTTCAACTCCCTCCCCTCCATTTAGAATCAAATCCAAATGCATTAACATGACTTATAAATCTGATATGATCTGGTTTCTACTTGTACTTTTCTCTCGTGCTTCCTACACTCCAAGCCTCCCTGTCTTTATTTATTAAATGTTTCTCTTTGTTCTTTGACCTTGGGGGCCTGGCACTGAGCCTCTGGCTCTTCTTACTTCTTGATCCTTCCAGTCAAATCTCAGCTGCCAAGACCTTTCCTAACCACTCTCTCTAACCATTGTCCTGGACACCAAGTTTAATTCCCTTTAAAAAAATGGAAGTTTTTTGTTTGTTTGTTTGTTTTAAGGCACATAAAAAGTAACCCCTTATGGACAAAATACTTACATATGTCACTTAAGGGATTTAGGTAAGACATAAAGAATTTTATTGCACCTATTCGTAATTTGTTGTTTATCTCCCATTATAATCTAATCTAAGAGCCTTGTCTGTTTCCTTCACTGCCAAAACTGCCATCCTTGTAACGATGCCTGCCCCCTGCAAGAGGCTTAGTAAATGTTTATTGAGTAAATCTATATAGAGTCAGAAAATGCCCTATGTTAAAGATCTTGAAAGAAATTAAGCAGTGCTTATAGATGTCCCCAGTGTGTCTTTTTCTTAGACGGGAAGAAAGGAAAGAAAAACAGAAAAAACGATGAAGAAACAATCTAGAAAGAAGAACAGAGGGACAGACAGTGGTATAAATAGAAAATGGCAGGAAATCCTTGGGTGGGACCATTTCAGGGTTCTTTACTCGGAGGCATTTCTCATCTATGACATTGGGCAAGGGGCTCAGTTCTTTGGCTCTTATATAGATGTATTGGCTAAATGTGGCACATGCACAATGAGAAATGTTTGTTGAATGAAAGCCCAAAAGAATGAAATAATAAATTATTGAACTGCCAAGAGCAAACTTTTGCCTTTTGTTATGGGCATGATATATTCCCTTGATGCCAGTATTTAATCCATGTTAGTAACAAACATTCCAGAAAACAATGACTGTGAAAAATATCCCATGAAACAAGATTCAGTTACTGTGCTAGGCATCCCCCTTAGCACATTTCAGAGTTTATTCTGTCTTTAAGGGAATTGTCACAGTGACTATCCAGAATGGCACATGGTGTTAATGTATTAAAAATACTGACAGGAAAATGAAAACTAGAAAAATGTCTTATCTGTCAATTAAATGCTATAGCCTTGTGGTTAGATTACAGCAATTCAGGGGCTTTATGTTTTCTGCCGATTGAGATTTGACAGCTGTTGATAAAATATTTACATTCTGATTTCAGTCACATTGACAGCACTTTTGGGTCTTTAGAAGATGATAATTATATGTTAAGAAAATGTTAAAAAAAATTGAAGCTGAACTGTTGAGTAGAAAAATCTGTTTTTAAAATTGTGCAAAGGAAGGGCACCCACTTTATTAAAGGATGTGCGTCTAATAAAAGTCAGGAGTAGTAGATTCTTAGGTCGAAAAACATACCACTTATGGTTTGTAATAGTGCCCGCTCAACCCTGCCTGCCTTGGGGACCTCAGCTTTTCTTGATCAGCTGTGTCTGGCTGGCTCCATACTTACCCTTTTTCACGTCATTATACACATAACATGGCAATAATTGGACAGTACATTGGATAGGATTTTGGAGTATCTATATGGAATTTTGTGAAATTTCGGTTTATGTCCTTGGTATTAAAGGAAGAGAAAATAAAAAGTATTGGGAGGAATACTAAGTATTGAATTTTTATAGAATTTCCAAATAAAATCTTTTCAAAGATTTTAATGAGAAGCATAAATTTATAAATAAATTTATATCATTAGGTATATGGAAATGGCAACCTGTAATTCTTGATTAATGGTCTTATCAAAGTCTTTTATTTGGTTTTGCAAATTTACTTTTTGCTGTAACATTTTGCTACATCACTAAATATTCTTTTTAAACACCATTATATTTATATGCATAGAAAACATGCATAAGATTCCTGATCTTTTCTGTGTTTGCTGTTAAAAAATTTTATACTGATGAAAATCATTCTTAATAACATTCTACACATATGCCCGAATATCTTCCTTAGAATATAGTCCAAGAAATGAAATTCCTTGATTAAATGGTATATACGTTTTTAAGGCTTCTGATATTTACTATATGGTTTTGTTTCATCAAAGTGGTGATAGTCACTATCTGTGTGGTGCTTTGTAAGAACAAGTAGATAATAGAAAATGTAAGAAACCTATTTTATAGCCATTCAAAAGTTTCCTATAGTTGAAATTATGTTTAATGATTCTAACGGCTATTACTTTCTTTCATTGACCAATGTAGTGTTAAAACTTCTTGGGATAAGGCAAATGATTTTGGAACCTATCCTAACCTTTTAGTATCAAGTATGTGAAAAATTCTTAGGAGGCATAAGTGTTTTTATAGCCCTCACCCTGCACATAGCTTGGAGTCACTAAAAGGGCATATCAGCTGCAAATAGATAGAAGCGAACTCAATCCTTGATAGCTTTGTAAGAACAAGAAAATAATAGACTAAGTTACTAGGAACAAAAGTGCAATTGAAGGTTCTAGGTCTACACACACTTCCCACTACCCCTCTTCCCACTGTTGGCTCTGTCCTGTTCCCCAGGGTCCTCACCCTTAGAGCCTGCATATGGACTCTCAGCCTGAAGGTCCAAACATCTTCTCCCCATGTCGTCATGCCTTTCTCTTGGTCACAAATGTATTTGGGTTCCAGGTACACAAGGAGAATGCATCAGTGAAAGATCACTCTATGCCTTAAACCTGAGTGGACTGTGAGCTTTAGGGCAGAGAATTCCAGGAACCTGGTTATGTGAAACTTGGTCTGGAAGCAACCAAAATCATCAGCCTGTCCCCTGGAGAGGGTGGGGATGAAAAGAAGGCCAGAGTGGAGCCTCTGACACAGTACTTTTCAAATGCTCATGTGCATGTCATCATTATTAAAATACAGATTCTGATTCAGAAGGGCTGAGCTTTTGTATTTCTGACAGGCTTTCAGATGAAGCTAATGTACTTTGATAAAGCTGACTGCCCTACTGCCCTGTGAGTAACAAGACTGTGATACACAGGCCCAAGGCAGGGCTCCAGGGCTCAGGCACTAAACAGAAGTGTTGGCTTGATGTGAAGACAGAAAAGTGGGCCTGCTTGGGACAGCTGTCTTCAGCAGGAATTCTGAGCCTGGCCTTCCCACCCCTCACTCCTCTCTGTTGAATACCACGCTCCCTGGTGTTCCTCCGTCAGCTCACAGCCCCTTGTCTGTGATGGGCAGCGCACTCTGTGGCTGGGCACTGAACTTGACAGCTGGATGGCAGAACTCACCCCAGCTGTGCTCAGAGTATCATGGAAGAGCAGCAGGAGCCAAGCATCCCCATCGTATTTGCAGCTGGATGAGACCTTGGGCACAGCACCAGATGTGCTCAGCTATGCCTGCCTCTGAGGACTAGGGCCCCTGTCTAAGCCCTGGCGGCCACTGGAGTCTGAGGGCACTGGCTTTTCTCTTGCTCACCAGGGCACCATGGGACAACATGTGGAAAGCCCAATAACTAGGTTCAAAATAGTACATTCAGTGGAGATAGTACATGCAATAGTCCTCTAGTGATGCTGTATTGCATGATATGATCACAGATTAAAAACCGAAACTCAACTTTTCAGGTGACCCAAATGAAAACAGTGCATTTTAAAGAAACCATGCTTAAATTATCAAAGGAACACGTGGACCAAAAGGAAAAGAAAATCCAAACCAGGAACAAAAAAATAAAACAAAATAATAGATGATGCTTTTAAATAAAACAAACACTTGAGAAACAAATACCTACATGATATCATACACAAAACACACACAAGGCACAAAAGCTAGAATAGGTTCCATGATCCAAATGTGTCATAGAATGGGGTTTATATGGAAAACAAAAACACCATCCAAATGTGGACATCAAAAATAAAGTAAATCTAATGGAATGACTACAAAACACCATAACAAAAGAACAGCCAGAGAGAACCAAGAGTAATCGGGTGAAATAATATAGGTGGTGACTTTTATAAAAATACAGCTTCCAAGTTTGGAGGTGGTACCTTTTAACTAAAAGAGAGTTTTCAACATAGTTCTGTAACATGTATAAATTAAGTTACATTCCAAGAAAAATGACAGAGTTCTTGGGCTTACAGTGAAAAAATTTTGGAAACGGAGTTGAAAATTAAAGGCATCACATTTGTACAGCATGCACAATACATGCAAGTGTAAGGAGAAATAAATTCAAAGACATCAAAGAATGCCTTGAAAAAGAAGGACTTATAATTTGATCAAAGGAAAAGGCAATGCATGTGCAATATTCAAAATCTAGAGTATCAGAGAGAAAATAAAATTCAATTTGCACAGTTTCTTAGTATTCTGAGTCTGCAAACCCTATCCAGTTTGGGCATGTCTTTTCAGCAGAATAGTTATTCAATTCCTGTTATATGTTCTTTCGATAGACTATTTAGCTGATCTGTTCTCATGCTTTAATACACAGCCTATGTGTATGAAAGAAGAGCTTGCAATCCAGGTTTAATGACAAGCCATACACATATTTTTTAAATGCTATGACCGTTAAGCATGATGCTAGATATAAGTCATGTCACCAAGTTGTCATGGTCTGCATCTTTAGCAGTTTGGATGCTTTTCACAGTGATAGGCACATGGAAGCACTATTGAAAAATGTTCATGAAAGTGGCATGTTAATTGACATGCTAAGGTAGAATAAAAGGTAATATGTGCCTTCAGGGACATAGAGATAGGCTTCTTTAAGAAGCTGATATAATATGAGACTTGAGAAAGGGCAGGATTTATATAGGCAGAAGGAAGTCATGTCAAGGGATCATGGGTAGGAAGTAGAATGTAAGTGGTAGCTTCAGTGTTGTGACGTGTGTGGATGTGGGTGAGTGGGTAAGGCCACAGTGAGAATGACTTTGTATACCTTTAGGAACTTTATTTTACCCTAAAAGTAACAGAATAGGACTGAAAGAGCTTGAGTAGAGGAATAACGTTAAGGAAAATTAGCTGGGCAGCAATGTGTGGAAATTGACTGAAGGTGGGGAAATGCATAGACAGGTCACTTTTCTGGGGTAAGAAGAGATGAAGGATGGAACAAGGCAGACTCCCAGTGCAAGTGAGCAAAGTACCGATTCAGAAGACACCATGAGGAAATCTGGGTCTTATCCCTTTGTACATCAGTTTTATATTTTCCCTCTCCTGTGTCTTCACGTTTTTGAGTGCTTTTGATTATTTGTCTTTCATATTTAAATGCAAAATGGGTTTGATTCATAAAGAAAACACAAACACCTCCTCTTAGGCTCTCCGTCAATTTCAGTCTCACCCACCTACTCTTCTGTTCATTATCATGACCCTGTTTATCCAATTCAGTCTCCTTCATCTTCATCTTCGCTTCACCTCAGCCCACTGCTGTTTCACCTCTGATCTCACCACTTCACTCCAACTGTAGCCACCAGAATGAGTAAAGATCTTCCAGTGGATAAACCCTCAAGAATCTTTGGTCCTTAACTTCTCTGGAAGTATCGCTGTTGACCTTTTTGAAATTCTCTCTCTTCTTGGATTCGAAAGAACCTGCCTCTTCTTGGACCTCCTCTTTCATCAGCCTCTTTCCCTTTTTCTCTCTCTCTTCTTCCTTTCTTCTTCTTTTTTGCTTTTCTTTTTTCTACTACTAAAGCGATAATTTCCTTCCCTGCCCACCCCCAAAAGTTTGGTTCAGGGTTTTTTCCTTCTTACTTTACTTCACTTGACCTTCAGTCCAATGACACAAATCTGTGCCTCAGCTTAGACATTTTCCCCTAGTCCACATCTGTCCCTCCAGCTGGACGACTCCATGTGAGTTTTCACCCTATACCTCCAAAACCAGAAGAGCAAAACTGAGCTCCTCTGCTTCTCCCCTCTCCTCCGTATCTCTACCCTAGCCTCCTGTATGTCATACAGGTGCACTTCAAAAATGAGAAATATCCCTTTATCATTCTGAAATGAAAATGTAATCATAATCAAATTAAGCTACTTTTTAGCTGGCTCAAATTGCTTAATTTCTATATTTCTCCGTTTTCTTATCTACAAAATGGAAAAAATAATAATAGCCCCCTACCTCACAGGAGTGTTGTAGAAATAGTAACTGCCACAACGTAAGCCCTCAGTAAATATTAACTATTTTATTGTTTGAAATAATCAGAGTCCCCAATGACTTAAAAAGAAAAAATGAAATTTGTTTCCTCATCATGTTATTTGATTTTTGCTTAATTCTCAAGCTGTGTTTCCCACCATTTCCTAACTTGTACTCTACCCTCTACCCTTAAAGAAATATTCTCCAGGGTGCCACTCTGTCCTATCCATCCCCAAGCTCACAAGTGCCTCTTCCTGTAACTAATCATGACTTACCTTTGATAGTTTTCACTGATGCCTCAAACTGTGTGTAGGATGTCTCTTCTTGCTCCCAGGTGTAAGTTCGTTTTTCTCTCTGTGCTCCTGGAGAGCCACTGACCGAGAGGTTGTTCCCTCTACCTTGCCATTGTACACACATCTTTATCTGCCTCTCAGATAAAGGCAGCTCCTCCGTGGTAGAGGATGCACTGTTGATCTGTAGGTGGTTTTGAGAGGAAGTATAACAAGAGAGCGAGGACAACAGAAGAGAATAAGCAGTTGGATGCACCAATTGTTCTAGAAATAGTTGTCAGTGGCGGTGAGCCAGCCCCACCCCTCCACGTGGGTCTGGGTAGTGGAAGATGGGGAATTCTGGAGAGGAGAGAGCAAAGGGGAAGACGGTGGCTTCAAGGGTAAGCTAAGTTTTGTTTTAAACAAAGATGTGGGGAAGGAAGGAATGGATGCCAATTGAAAGATTGTTTACAGTGGGTGAGCATGGAAGGGACTGGGGCAGTGGAAGGGACTGGCACAGGGTCACTGTAAGTCAGAAGAGCTCCTGCTGGCTTGATGATAAATTCGTATCTGTATAAAATCTTCTGGAAGCAGATTCAAACAGATTGAGATGTTCAATCTCAAGAATGAAGAATGAAGAATGAACATTACTGGTACCTAATTCAGTGATATGTAGGAATGAGAGATAGTAACATTAGTAACATTGACATATACATAGTCTTATTGACCCACAGTATTTTTGGGTTAATGTATACATACACACCCATCTACATGTGTATATATACAGTGTCATGCATAATAGTGTATTATGTATACACATTGTATATATTTTGATTATGAGTAGTGCAGTGTTTATTATAGCAATGTTTGCAGTCATAGCTGCTGTGGTCTGAATGTTTCTGTTCTCCTAAATTCATATGTTAGAATCCTAATCCCCAAGGTGGTAGCAGGAGAAGATAGGGCCTTTGGAGATTAAAGGGATTAGTGTCCCAATGAAAGAGGCCCAAGGAACTTGTTTACCGCTTTAAGGGTCAAGGCACCATCTGTGAACCAGAAAGCAAGTCCTCAGCAGATACCAAATTTGCTTGTGCCTTGATCATGGACTTCCCGGCTCCAGAATCGTGAGCAATACATTTCTGTTTATAAGCTATTTAGTTTATGGTGTTTTGTTTTGACTGCCCAAATGGACCTAAGGCAATAGAAAAGCTGTGAGTCTGTTTTGAAATGAGCTACAAAGCAGAATTGGAATTCGGGAACTCGAGGTAGTTGATACAGATGACCTGATAAGTAAGTTTAGTTTTAAAAGGCAGCAGAGACATTGTATGATAGTGGCTGTGGATCAATGGAAGAGGCAGGACCTAGGACCAAGAGCGGGCTTTTTTTTAAGCTAGGAGATATTAAAGCCTGTCTGTGAAATGGTGGAAGTCACCCAGGAAGGAAGGATAAGCTGATGATGGATGAGAAAGAGGACTCTTTCAGGAGTAGAGATCTTGAGTGTAGGAGAAGGACAGTGGGATGGGATTTCCCTGGGTGGGTGCAGGGACAGAGGCAGAGTTCCTGGGCACAGATGCTGATGGGTAAATAGATAAGGATGATCAAAAAAGGAGGCAGTCCTCAGATTATTATTACTTTCCTTTTCCTAACTACAAGGTACTAGGCAGCAGGGCACTGTGCTCCATCAACTGAAAATGAGATAACTATTTAAAGCCATCCTTTGGATTTAGAAGGGTGGTTCTGAAGAAAGAAGCCACGTGCACAGTTACTGAGTTCAGGGTCTTTGATCTCAGACAGCCCTCTGTGCCCTGGGCCTGCTACCTTCCTTCCAGCTGTGAAACTCTCATCAGGTGAACTGGGAGGTGTCCTGTGCAAGAGCCCAGGTTCTGGACTTGGCTCTCAGCTCTGTCAGTAACTGATGTGTAAGTTTGGGTGAAGTGCTAAGCCCTTCCTGCCTCCATACTTCTTCTGTAACATGGAGATCCTTCTCATAGGAGGGGTGAGCAATGAATGAGACGTGGCTGCCTCTTCAGATACTGTCAAGTTCATAGCATAGAGCCTGCTACATATATGTCAGGGCCTGCCAATGTTAGCAGTTAGTATTTCATTGCTCTAAGCCTTAGTTTCTATCTGGAAAATGGAGACAGTGCTGCACTTTGTCAGACATGGTTCTTGTGAGAATAAAAGAAATTGCGTGTCAAGCTCCCAGCACACAGTAAATAGAGGAAAGGGGAAACGAGCCGCGTGAGTGAGCGTGAGGGATGGTTTCACTCAGCAGCCACAGAAATTGGTAACTTTCTAAAGAAGATTGGGCGCGGTGGCTCAAGCCTGTAATCCCAGCACTTTGGGAGGCCGAGGCGGGTGGATCACGAGGTCAACAGATCGAGACCATCCTGGTCAACATGGTGAAACCCCGTCTCTACTAAAGATAAAAAAATTAGCTGGGCCCGGTGGCGCGTGCCTGTAATCCCAGCTACTCGGGAGGCTGAGGCGGGAGAATTGCCTGAAC
>CM052666.1:36747222-36757886 GCA_028533165.1 Leontopithecus rosalia
CGCGGTGGCTCAAGCCTGTAATCCCAGCACTTTGGGAGGCCGAGGCGGGTGGATCACGAGGTCAACAGATCGAGACCATCCTGGTCAACATGGTGAAACCCCGTCTCTACTAAAGATAAAAAAATTAGCTGGGCCCGGTGGCGCGTGCCTGTAATCCCAGCTACTCGGGAGGCTGAGGCGGGAGAATTGCCTGAACCCATGAGGCGGAGGTTGTGGTGAGCCGAGATCGCGCCATTGCACTCCAGCCTGGGTAACAAAAGCGAAACTCCGTCTCAAAAAAAAAAAAAAAAAAGAAGATTGGGAGAGAGACAGTGATTTGTGATTTGGAGGCAAAGTTTTAAACTGAATTTGTAAGACAGTAGAAGCCAATTAAAGCCCCATGATGTGACTCAGGACAAGCATTTCACTTGAAGCCAATACATTTAATAAAAATGGATCTATTTTCACTTCACTAAAGGTGAGGGGAGATTTTGTGTGTGCATAGGAACACATAAGAGCAAATGTCTGCAGAGGTTGACTAAATGTAATGAGATTTTACATTGAGAAGCAGCGTTAATTATCAGATGACATCACAGCATCCGAATCAGTACACAAAAGTTAAAACTAAGTAAACAATTTATTAATTACACAGAAGACTGTGTTCTGTAGTATTACACATATAAAATAGTATATTACTATATGTAAATATGTATATATACACATATATGCATAAAATCACGTGTTATAATTTCTAAATGGAATCATAAGGCTCATGACAGCAAACCTAGCTCAGTGCCTGGTGCCCAGTAGGTGTTGGACAATAATGGGGGAATAAATGAGGGAATCAAACCCACATTTGTAGTTTGTGTAACTTATGTTGGAGATCCCCATCACAAAAAAAGTACTTAACATATTCTATGAGTTTATTTATAAACAAATTTAATACAAAATGATGCTTAATGATGGAAAGCTGGATATAATTAGAGAATACCTTATAAGAGGTGATGTGTCGAATCAAAGAACTGAAGAAAGGCCTTGTGAAAGGCCAGCAATGAAGGTGGACAGAGGATTGTGTCTTAGACTGTTGTAAGAAAGGAGGGTGTGGTACAAAAGGCGTCATGAAGTGTGACCCAAAACGATATTTCTGCTTCAAAATGTTTGTGCTTCTTATTAGAGAACAAGGAAGGCGTGATTTAAAGCTGGAGACAGTAAAGCCTCACACAGAGAATGGTGCTGGGTGTTGAGAGAAGATGAACTAGGAGACTCGGCTAAGACAGCGTGCAGGTTCCTCTCCCCTCGCTTCTTCCCCTTCCTCAGGACAGTCCCTAGAGCTGAACCCGTGAGATGCATGACTAAGTCCAGCACGTTCTGAGGAGAGTGTAAAGAAGTGTGGTCTGAGGGTCAGCAGCAGCAGCAGCACCTAGCAGCTTGTTGAAAATGTAGAATCTTAGACCATACCCTAGCCCTACTGAGTCTGAATCTGCAATTAGTAAGTTCTGACTCATGGGCACATTAAAATTTGAGAAGCACTGGCATTGAGGTTAGAAATGTGGGCTTTAGGCTGGGCGCGGTGGCTCACGCCTGTAGTCCCAGCACTTGGGAGGTCGAAGCGGGCGGATCGGGAGGTCGAGGCGGGCGGTTCATGAGGTCAGGAGGTCGAGACCATCCTGGATAATACTGTGAAACTCCGTCTCTACTAAGAAAAATACAAAAAAATTAGCTGGGTGTGGTGGCACGCACCTGTAGTCCCAGCTACTCGGGAGGCTGAGGCAGGAGAATCACTTGAACCCGGGAGGCAGAGGTTGCAGTGAACCAAGATCGTGCCACTGCACTGCAGCCTGGATAACAGAGCAAGATGAAAGAAAAAAAAAGAAGAGAGGAGAGGAGAGCAGAGGGGAGGGGAAGGGAGAGGAGAGGTGGGGAGGGAGGGGACAAAAGAAAGAAAAAGAAAGAGAGACAAGAAAAGAAAAGAAAAGAAAAGAAAAAAGGTGGGCTTTAAAGCACATAGATCTTGGTTCAAATCCCCATTCCTCCTTGAGCAAGCTAACTTTCTAATCTTGTTTCCTCACCTGTGTGATGTAATCATAGGCACCTCACAAATACTATTACAAGAGAGAAATAAGTCACATATAAAGTGTTTATGTGGTACCTACCTCTTAATAACTGTTCAATAATGTTACCTATTTTGGCTAGTTTTTTTTCTCTTCTGAGCAGGAGCAAAAGAAAGTAGTGAGGAAGCAGCGTTCTTGGTATGATCTTTTTTCTTTATTTTCTCAACCATATGCTCACTATGACAGGGAAAAAGATTTACCTCCAGGCATAGACTTGCAAATAGATCTAATAATCTTTTTGAGTTTCCTTCACTGCTAAATGTTACTTCTACAAATCGATCCCTTCACCTCTTTGAGCCTTACTATTTTTTTTAATTTTTTGAGATGGAGTTTCACTCTTGCTGCCCAGGCTAGGGTGCAATGGCATGATCTCGGCTCACTGCAACCTCTGCCTCCCAGATTCAAGCATTTCTCCTACCTCAGTCTCCTGAGTAGCTGGGATTACAGGCATGCGCTACCACGCCCAGCTAATTTTGTATTTTTGGTAGTGATGGGGTTTCTCCGGCCAGTTGATCAGGCTGGTCTCAAATTCTCTACCTCAGGTGATCCTCCCGCCTCAGGATTCCAGAGTGCTGGGATTACAGGCGTAGCCACCGCATCCAACCTGAGCCTTATTTTCATCCTACATAGTTGGGGTTATAATATCAGCAAAGTTGTGAAAATCCAACAAAGTTGTACAGAAGACAGCATTATATTCATTGTCAAGAGAAATTTCATGGAAGTTAAGATAGCAGACCTTACAAGTAGAATCATGTCAATATGAGAGACTGATAATAGGAAGTGTTGATATATATCATTTATAATAACATGTGATGTAAATGACTAATAGGCAATCCCCTTGCCCTTGGCCAGCATTAATGAAAAACCAGAGCCAGACCGTAGTTAATGCAGTAAAATTGAGTTTTATTTAGGAACTGTTACAATAGAGGGAAAGAGACCTCAGTATAGAACTGGGATCAATTAAGAACAGGAACAAGTGGGGATGTATAGGCAAGGAGCCACCTGGAGACCGTGGATGGAAAATTCCTAAGGAAAGGCATCAGGATTAAGGGGCATTCCTAGGAGACAGACCAGCTGCAGGCAGTCCAGGTGAGCAGCTGTCATCTGGGGGACGATGAGGAGTAAGGAATTTGATCAGACACAGAAGGGAATCAGATATTGAAGATGGGACATTCCAGATAAACTGACTTAGCCAAAATCTTGCTACAACCGAGTGATGCAGGGACAAAAACGGAGGTACTGAGTTCGGGTCCTGCTTGGGAAGTAGCTTCAGAACAGCCTGACCAAAGTTTGGTCAGGGACGTAGTCTTTGGAAGAGGCAGTGTGGTTGCAGATGGAAAGGAGGGGAAGGTGGTTGCCTCTGCAGATACAGAGGCCTCTGCATATAGATCCCAGAAAGTCTGTTTTTCAAAATGGTCTGAAGTTACAAGGGCTCTTTTAGCATTCTGCCCTTTACCTTATCCCATAGTAGAAAATAAGACACATCCACTTAAAGAGCAAGATAATCAAACAAGTAGGCATAGAGGAGAGTTTCTACGGAGGACCAGAGGAAGGAGTGATCACCTCTGCTCAGGTTTGCAGGGCTTCAGAGGCAAGACTTTTATGGCTGGCCTTGGAGGATAAACCAAATCTTGAGAGAGAGTTGCAATCTTTTTGGAGGAAATAGCAGGAGAAAAACAAAACAGAAAACAGAGGCAGCAAAGCTTGAAGCACATGAAAGAGGGGTAAAGAAGCTTCTTTTTAATTTTTTTTTAAATTTTATGATACAGGGTCTTGCTATGTTGCCCAGGCTGGAATGCAGTGACACCCTCACAGTTCCCTGCAGCCTCAACTTCCCAGGCTCCAGAAATCCTCCCGTATCAGCCTCCTGAGTAGCTGGAACCACAGACATGAGCCTGGCTAATTTTTGAAAACATACTTTTTAGGGGGATGGGGGCTTCACTATGTTACCCAGACTGGTCTCAAACTCCTGGGCTTACACAGTCTTTCTGCTTAGGCCTCCTAAAATCCTGAGATTACAGGCATGAGCCAGTGTACCCAGCCAAGAAGCTCCTTGGGAAAACTCAATTGCACAGGAATTGAGGGTAGAATGGGTTATAAAGATGATGAGGGATTCAATCTTGAGGGAACTTGACTGTCCAATTCCTACTTTTCCTGTGATGAATAGTCACATACTATTTTGTTTTGTTGTTTTTTCCTTTCTTTTCTTTTTTTTTTTTTTTTAAAGATGGAGTCTCACTCTGTCACCCAGGCTGGAGTGCAGTGGTGCAATCTCGGCTCACTGCAACCTTTGCCTCCTGAGTTAAAGTGATTCTCCTGCCTCAGCCTCCCAAGTAGCTAGGGCTACAGGCACACGCCGCCACTCCCAGCTAATTTTTGTATTTTTAGTGAAGATGGGGTTTCACCATGTTGGCCAGGCTGGTCTTGAATTCCTGACCTCAGGTGATCCACCCAACCTTGGCCTCCCAAAGTGCTAGGATTACAGGCATGAGCCGCCACGTCCAGCCCACACACTGTTTCTGAATTGGGAACGAATATAATCAGGGCTGTTATGTTGGAACATTTATCTGGCATCCATGAATGAGTTGGAGCAAAGCAAGAATAAGGGGAGAGACTAGATCAGAGGAGATATTTCAGTAGCCTGGGAAAAATAATAAGGCCTCAAGCTGGATTTGCAATACTGGACATGTAAAGGAAAGGACAACAATTTGGGACAAGTCCCCTTTCTAATAGGTTCATATTGACTTTTTCATGTCAATAATAAGCCATAATATTATACGAAAATAAAATTATTGTATCTGTTACTGGACCTTGTCCTTACTAAGTTCCATCTTTAGATATGTTTTTTATTAAAGTTGTGAGAAGTACAAATATACTAGTTACTTGTTCTATTTTTGTGTTCTTGTGCAGGGAAAGAGAAAAAGGAAGAGTTCTATTCATGTGTCATACTCTGAGACTTGTGGTAGTTTGCTAATTATAAGTTCTATTGTCTTGATCTCAAAAGGAATTCAAGTGCTGAACTTGGTCTCCCAGACCTCAGTGATTACACAGCTGCGAAATTTATAGCCGAAATGTCATCCTGTCTTAGTATTTTTGCAGGCCAAAAGACCAAGCAAAGTCAAGTCAAACTGTTTCTCATTTCTTACAGAAATTTGCAAGACCTAACAATAGAGCTCAAGACGGCCTCAAAAACTTTAGCCTCTTCTTTGAGCTCCTGGATTGTTGTCTGAGTCAGATTTTTTGCATCTGTCAAATGGGAGATAATCTTACTTTCATCTATCTCTGCCTTTCTAACAAAATCTATTTGAGGTCCCTAGTTTCAAGGTGTTTTCATAGAGCTCCAAATTAAACATATTTTGGATATCCTTATGCACATGGCTCTGGGCCAGCTCTTTCTGTTAGTATAATTTTTTAAGCCAAGGATTGGGTGCTTTCACCTCAGTTTCTCTAAGACCTTACTGTCCATCTGACTTTTATTCTCTAAAGTTAGTTCATTGACCTGGGCGATGAGTATAATATTAGTGTAATCTTGAAATACCTCCTTGTAGGGACAGTCTTTCTAAAGGCTTCCAAAGTAATGTGAAAATTGCCCTTTATATAAAAATAAATATTATGAAATTGCAAAGATAAACAGGCATAAAAATTTTGGTGTTGGCAATAGCTAAGATGTGGAACTAATCCAGGTGTCCATCAATGATAGGTTAGATAAGAAAACGTGGTACTTTTATACGCCATGGAATACTTTGCAGCCATAAAAACAACAAAATCATGTCCTTTGTGGCAACATAGATGTTGCACTTTTCTCAAGTGAATTAAAGCATAAATAGAAACCCAATTACTGTGTGTTCTCACTTATAAGTGGGAGGTAATATTGGGTACAAATAGGCACAAAAAAGGAAAGGAGGAACACCAGAGATCCCCAAATGGAAAAGGAAGGGGATGGGGGAAAGGGTTGAAAAATTAACTCTGAGGTCCTATGTTCATTATTTGGTTGACAGGATCATTAGAAGCCTGAACCTTGGCATCACACGTGTCTACCCGTATAACAAACTTGTACATGTACCCTCCTGAATCTAAATTTTTTTATTAAAATATTTTTTTAAAAGGGCTGGGTGTGGTAGCTCATGCCTGCAATCCCTACACTTTGAGAGGCTGAGGCGGAAAATTACTTGAGTTCAGGATTTCGAGACCAGCCTGGGCAACATGGCAAGACCTCATCTCTGACAAAAAGGCATGGTGAAATGCACCTATAATCCCAGCTACTTGGAAGGCTGAGGTGGGAGAATCACTTGAGCCCAGAAGGTTGACATTGCAATGAGTCATGGTCACACCACTGCACTCCAACCTGGGCCCTATCTTAAAAAATAAATAAAACACAATACAATAAAATTAAAATGTTTTTGTTGAGGTTACAGGTGATTTAAATCATTTTTTAATTTTTTTACATTCTTGGTAATGAAAATACTGCTTAAATGAGTTAACAAATATATTATCATAAAACATGTTTTCCCAACCAGTGTGATCATACTTTATTTTTGTAATTTCTTTGTTTTATTTCCAAAAGATATATTCCTTGAAACATGTTGGCAATTGTTCATATAAAAGAGTTCTTTTCTTCTATATCAATGGTTCTCAAAAAGATGGACTTCAAAATAGAAAGCTGACATAGAAATATGAACATTTGGCTTTGGAAATAAGGGTCATTAAAAAAAAACTGATCTTTGCTGTCAACATATTTAAGAAAAAGAAAGGATATTATAATGCTATGCTGGTGCAAAGGACCTAGGCTTCGAATTTAAACAGGGTCCTTCACAAGAAAAGGTAACAGGTACATTTTCACATGCACTATTTGTATATGCACATATCATTTCAAATCCAGTAAAATTCTATATACCAACATTGCACTGTACAAATTATTTTGGAGACTCTCATTTTGCAGTGGAATATGAAGAGGAGCTGGAATACCCAAAATGTCCTAATGCTCTCTCTACTGCCACGGTACAATTGTCCAGTTTTACATAAGTATGTTGAGGACAATGAAAACAATACTCTTAATACTATTTCACTCAGTTTGGAATCCTCCAGGTAATTTACCTGAAAGCAAGAGAGACCAAAGAACAACTAACCACTCTGCCAAAATTTCCCCCTGCAGAGCCTGGCGTTATGAAGTTGAGCTAACAAAGAAGGCTCGGCAGTTATGGCCTTTGATTCCTCAACACAGAAAAGTCAGCAACTAATATGAACTCTTCCACAAGGTTGCTGCAAGAACAGGCATCTACAAAGCTTGCTTTCTTAATTGCCTTTTTATATTCTGACATTTTCCCCTCCATGAGAAATATCTTAGGCATCAAATATGATAAAACCACTTGAATACCCATTTTCATCCTGTGATTTGAAGTATGGAGAGGAGAATCATTGAACCTGAGAAAAATGCTCACATTTATAGGTGCCCTTTAAAATTCAGCAGAATCACGTTAATAATAGCATCTGTTTCCAATGCCCTTACTTTGTGGGCTGATTTATCTCATATAATTAGTATAAATACATCACTCCTCACAATTGTTTAGCGAGACATTGCAGTTGCGATTTTTCATTTTTTTTTACTCTGACAGCTACATTGTTGTAGAAGTTCTGGAATAAAAAAGTGAGAACAATGGAATGCACTTTTTCTGGACATTTTTAAGTGGTCCAGTCTGTGCCTTTCTTGTTAATTTTAGTTTGAAGTTTCATAATTTGCTCTTTTGATGGTTCTGTCTCTCAAATAAGGAGATATGTTGAGTCCAAAGTAGTGGGACTTCGGCTCATCGCAACCTCCGCCTCCTGGGTTCAGGCAATTCTCCTGCCTCAGCCTCCCGAGTAGCCGGGATTACAGGCACGCGCCACCATGCCCAGCCAATCTTTTGTATCTTTAGTAGAGACGGGGTTTCACCATGTTGACCAGGATGGTCTCGATCTCATGATCTCGTGACCTCATTCTTAATGTCTAACTGTCTTATTTTTCTTTACTTGTTAGAGACAGGGTCTCACTCTTTTGCCCAGACTGGAGTGCAGTGGTATCATTATAGCTCACAGCAGCATCCAACTCCTGATTCAAATGATCCTCCTGCATGAGCCTCCCAAGTAGCTGGTGCTACAGGTGCATGCCATCACACTGTCCCTGGCTAGTGCTGTTTGATTTGTTTTGTATTGTTTTTTGTGGAGATGGGATTCTCACTAATTTGATAGGCTGATTTTGAACTCTTGGCTTCAAGTGGTCCTCCTACTTCAGCCTCCCAAAGTACTGAGATTATAGGCACTAGCCATTACACCTGGCCCTAACTCTCTTCTTTAATCAAATTGATTGCTGTCCTTCAAATGTTACTTTTACTTTTCTACCTTTCAGCCTCGTGTTATACTATCTCCTCAGCTTCTTACATCCTTCTTCCCTACACTTACCAAATCACATACATTTCTTCAAGGTTCATGGCCTAGCTTTTCCAACAAGCTTCCACAGACTAAATAAGCCTAAGAAAATTGCAGTCTTTAGTCTTTAAAAAAAATTTACTTATTGAACTCTTACTATATTCCAGACAAGTATGAAAGATGGATAGGGTGGTTAAAAGTGATGATAATAATAGGTTAACGTGGCCTGCTGCAGTGGCTCACGCCTGTAATCCCTGCACATGAGGAGGTTGAGGCAGGGGCATCACCTGAGGCCAGGAATTGGAGACCAGCCTGCCAACATGGCAAAACTCAGTCTCTACTAAAAATACAAAAAAAATTAGCCGGGTGTGCTGGTGCATACCTGTAATTCCAACTACTCCAGAGGCTGAGGTATGAGAATTGCTTTAACCTGGGAGGTGAAGGTTGCAGTGAGTTGAGATCATGCCACTGCGCTCCAGCCTGGATGATAGAGAGAGACTCCGTCTCAATAATACTAATAATAGATTAATATGTGTTGAAGACTTTGTATATGTCAGATACTCTTGTGTGTATCCGACAGGCTCTATGTGTGTATGATTTCATTTACTTCTCGTGAGTACCCAGCAAAATAGATATTACTATTATATCACTTTCACAAATGAGGAAACAGAGGTATATAGAAACAACAACATGGCCAGGTCTTCTGACCAGTAAATGACAGAAAGGTCCTGCTTGTACAGAGTTACATCCCAGCACCTGCTAATTCTTCTTAATGCTCAACAGAACTAAATAACTCCTATTTTTAAATGACTTCTACTTTTATTTTGCTGTTAACATTTGCATTGTGATTAGCCTTTTGTTACTTAATGTCACATACATAGGCTGGTCCTCTCAATAACATAAACTTCTAAGGTATAGACTAAGCTGTCTGCTCTTCTGTAGTCTTAGCAAGCACTTAACAACATATTTTAGGTAATATCTTTCAAATTACGGATATGGCTGATTAATGAGTTCTAGGTTCTGAAGTCAGTTTACTGTGTTCATGTCCAATTTTTTAATGAAATAGAATGAAATCATAAACAGCGGTACACCTATGCAATGGAATATTATTCAGCAATAAAAAGAATGGGCTGTCACATCATGTAAAGACATGGAGGAGCCTTAAACGGATATTACTAAGTAAAAGGAGCCAGGCTTAAAAGACTATATACTGTGTGATCCTGACAATATGACGTTCTGGAAAAGACAAAACTGTGGAGGCAGTAAAATGATGACTGCTTGCCAAGAGTTAGTGTGGAGGGAGGGATGGAGAGGTTGGAGCATGGGGTATTTCTAAGGCAGTGACACTATTTTGTATAATACTGTAATGGTAGAGACATCAGTATAGGTTTGTCAAAGTCCATAGAGTGTACAGCACAGAGAGCAAACCTTAATTTCAACTGCAGACTTTAGCTCGTAGTAATATATCTATATTGGTTCATTTGTTATAACAAATATGCTACATTAATGCGAGATATTCATAACAAACGAAACTGTATGTGGGGAGGGGGAGAGGAGAGAGAGTATGTAGGAACTGTCTGTAGTTTCTGTTCTACTTTTCTGCAAACCTAAAACTACCATGAAAAATTTAAAAAAATAAAGCCTATTAATTAAAAAAAACAGAATAAAATAGAATGTGTCTAAGCATATCATGCATTGTGAAGATAAATACTGTTTCAGGAAATATCTGTTTCAACGTTGTGTGTGTGTGTGTGTGTGTGTGTGTGTGTGTGTGTGTGTGTACATACCATACTGTGGATAAGAGGTTAAAAAAAGGTTGAAAGCCATCGTTTTAGAGATTATTGCAAACACACTACCTATTTGTCAGCTGATTGAAAAGCTGTATAGAGTTCTAATAATGACTGTAAATCTGCGTCCCATAAGCAGGAAGAATCCTAGTAGGTATGGAGTGTGATGGACGTGTCTGTTTTTTGAAATGATTGTACATGATTGTTGTAGGAGACTTTATGAAAACCTTTAACCTTGGGAAATAAAATTAACCCAAATGATGTGGATGACAACACGCATTTTGTAAAGACATTCATTTATTAGTATTTCTGATTTGGTATGGTAGCACCCTATTCAAATTTTGATAAAATATTGGGAGTACCTTAATTTTTAAGTATAACACAA
>CM052666.1:36757986-36841083 GCA_028533165.1 Leontopithecus rosalia
CTCTTTCTCCCTCCTCCTCTTCCCCCTCCCCCTTCCTCTTTCTCCTCTTCCTCCTCCTCCTTCTTCTTCCTCCTCCTCCCTCCTCCTCCTCTTCTTCCTCCTTCTCCCTCCTCCTTCCTCTTCTTTTTCTTCTCCTCCTTCCTCCTCTTCCCCCTCCTCTTATTCTTCTTCTTTCTCCTTATTTTCTTCCCTCCTCCTTTCTCTTCTTCTCCGTCTTTCTCCTTCTTTTCTCCTCCTCCTTTTCCTCCTCCTCCTTTCTCCTTCTCCTTCTTTTCTTCCTTCTTCCTTTTTCTTTTTTCCCTCCTCCTCCTACATCCTCTTTCTTTTCTTCTTCCTCTTCTTTTATTTTCCTTTCTTCTTTTTTCTTCTTATTCTTCCATTTTTTTAATCTTTCACATGCATTCCTGTGTTTGGGGGGGAGAATGTCTCAGTCAGTTGAGGCTGTCCTGGTGCTGGGCAGCTCTGACGTTAGGGCTGATGAGGAGCTTCTGTCCTGCCCAATCTGCTGCCTGCTGCCCTTCACTCTCACCTGCTTTGCATGTCTTTGCCTGCAACCCCCTTTACTAGCAGATCACCCTGAGAGCTTTGGCCTTTCCCTCAGCTAATTTGAGAGCTTTTGTCTTCTCAGGTAACTCAAAAGAGTTTACACCCTGGATTCAGTGAACAGTTGGTTAAACTCCTGAGTTTTTATAATACCCATTAAACACACCCACGCTTCTGTTCCTTGTGGCACATCCCTTGGAGAGGGAAAGATGAATGTTTCCTGTAGCAACCAGCGGAAGGAGGTCTTATCAGATGCCAGTGCCTTAAGAGTCGACGGGATGGAGTCCTAAGAGAAAGGAAGAATATACACTAGTAAATTAATCTGTAGTGTGCTACCCACTTATTTTTAGGTCTCTTTGTATTGTTAAGGCAGAATAACTAAAACTGAAGCTTTGTGTATTAGATTTCCGAATGAAACAAGTTAGGCTTAAGTCTGAGACTAGAGCTGAACAGTGCCAAGGTACTCGTCCGTTTTGTACAATGCTGCGTTTTGCACTTTGTTAGTTGTAGGGTACACTTACTATGTTTACTATGCTACTTTCACTATTCCTTTAGACACATTCCTGGGCCTTACCTCAGGCCTCCTGAATTAGAATCACTGGAATGGTACCCAAAAATCTGTCTCTTCAAAGAGCTCTCTGGAAATTTCTGGTGATTTCACACGGGTAGGGAACCAGTAGGATGAAGTGTTGTTTGGTAAGTGATCCATTTAAATATCAAAACAATTTTCTAAAATATGTGTAACACTTAAAAAAAAAAAACTTTTTTTTTTCTTCATCAGGAAACCGCGTTTCCCAAATGTGATAGTCAGCTTTATCCCTGGGTCTTCCTTCTGGTTTCCATGAAGAATTAAAAGCTACCAAAATTCTATTTTAGTCTTCATTTTAAAAATATTTTTAAGACATCAGAATGACTATTCATTCATCCAAGAACCCTCTTTGTCTACAAATATTTACATAGTCCTTCTGAGCATAAAGCATTATCTGCATGTAAGTCATCCTGTTAAATCCAGTGCTATGAGAACATGTGCATAGCTTGGGAAGGAAGATGGCTCTTATCCCACTTTTGATTTATCACTGATTCAACGATTCAGCAGTATCAAAGGCGTTGTTAAAAGACCTCCTTGTGTGTGGCGTGGTTCTCTGTGCTCTTCAGTGACAGGCACCAGTGCCTTGCTTCCTTTGCACTAACAGGCTTCCTATCTACTTCTGAAATACTTCCCAAAACTTTTCATGTTTTTATTCTGCAAGATGGAGAGAAGAGTTGACACTGCCCTTTTGGAAGAACGACACATATGGTTTAGAAAGTTTGTGTATTTTTTTCTGTTACCCATCATCTTGAGAATCTCTCCTGGTGAGCTCTAGGCCCCTTTCCTTCCTCTTGGTCTCACATGGAGATTGTGAGTCCCCTGTGTCTATACCAAGGAGTTGTCCAGTCTCCCTCCCTGGGTAGCACCCTCCCTGGGACTCTAGCCCCTCTCATTCCTTCTATCCTCCCCTGTGGTCTCCGGTTACCCTCTTTGAAGCCTTTCTCTTCTCGGATTTCAGTGTGGCACATCAGTAGTGGAGAAATTCACATGCCTTGTAGTCAAGCCCCGTTCAATATGGGTCTTCCTGATTGCTCAGTGTACTTCTTGTCTACCTTTCACACAGTTCGGTCTTCTCTTGATAGCGGCCTTGCCAAAAGTTCCCTCTCCTTCCCTTCCTCAAACCAGTGTTCTCCTAGAGGGCCCATCACCTGCTGTTCTGAGGAGTCTGCACCCAGGGCCCTGCAGCAGATCTGTCTCTGTGTGCTCATTCTCCCATCATGCCATCTGTCTCTGGAGAAGAATGGTCCCTTCCATGAGTATATTCACTTTTTCCCCATCCTCTCTCTCTTGTCTTTGTAGCCTAATTTCTTATGTGGGCCATTTCCAACATTGAAAGTTAATTTTTTTCTGAAAAAAATGAAGACCTTTCTAGACCCCACCTCCCTGTCTTCTTTAACGTATTCATAAAGATGTTGAGCACCTACTGTATGCCCAGCACTGCTTCCTGTAATCAGCAGCCATTTTTCTGCTTTCCCTGATCTGTAGGCCTCTCACCATTGTCTGCATGTCCCTTTCATCTTGAATTTATCTCCACTTTGCACGTACCCTTTAACTGCCCTAAACCATCCGTCTTAAAGGTTATCAGTGAACCTTTCTCCTTTTTAACCTAAGCTATTTTTCCTACCTGAAAACAGAATTTGAGGCAATTGTTACTTTTTTTTTTTTTTTTGAGACAGAGTCTTGCTCTGTCTCCCAGGCTGGAGTGCAGTGGCATAATCTCGGCTCACTGCAACCTCTACCTCCCAGGTTCAAGCAATTCTTCTGCCTTAGCTTCCTGAGTAGCTGAGACTACAGGTGCCCACCACCACACCCAGCCCTTTTTTTCTCTCTTTTTTTTGTGTGTGTATTTTTAGTAGAGACAGGTTTTCACCATGTTGGCCAGGCTGGTCTCAAACTCCTGACCTCAGGTGATCCACCCAATTAGGCCTTCCAAAGTTCTGGGATTACAGGCGTAAGCCACCAACCCCAGCCTGTTACTTATTTATTGACAGTGTCATCAATAATATCTCACAATTATGTGTTCTTCCACTTCCTCTTTTTTCTGGATTTGTGGCCGGATTTTTCTTTTTCACCTCCTGCCTCCTGAAACAGTTAAACCTTTCCTGAGACTGAGTCCTCCGCCCCTCCCATTAGACACTCACTCATTCTCTCTCGCAACACCAACTTTTATTTTGGATTCAGGGGGTACATGTCTAGGTTTGTTACCTGGTTACACTGAGGCATGCTGAGGTTTCAGGCATGACAGACCCCGTTACCCAGGAAGTGAGCATAGTATTCAACAATGCGTTTCTCAGCAGTCCCCTCCACCCCGCTGTAGCAGGCCCCCACGTTTACTGTTGTCATCTTTATGTCCGTGAGTACACAATGTTTGGCTCCCACTGACGGGAGAACATGAGGTATTCGGGTTTCTGTTCTTGTGGTTCATTCACTTAGGATAATGGCCTCCAGCTGCATCCATGTTGCCGCAAACGAAACGATTTGTTCTTTTGTACAGCTGCCTGACACTCTTCTTAATCTGCATCAGTTCTCAAATCACTCTGTTGTGCAGGTAGATCATCTTTATATTTTACTTTTTTAATGACCTCTCCATGGTTTAATTTCTTTTTTAAAAAATTTTATTTATTATACTTTAAGTTCTCGGGTACATGTGCAGAGTAGATGACAGGGTGATGGATACAGCAAACTACTGTGGCTTCATTTCTTTGTGTCACGAATTGCTTATATTGTGAGCTGAGCAAGCCACCTTCACACCTAACTCAGCATCTCTAAAACAGATTTATTTACTACTATCATTCCTAAAATCAGACACACATACACCCAGCACATAGGCACATTTCCTTCTTCTTTTAATCTCCCAGGCATTACTGTCCTCCAGCCTTATAAAAATACGTGGAGGATCTCCTTCTCTTCTCTATCCGGTCAGGTGAGATGTCTGGTCCAGCATCACTCATATCCCACACAGACCTCAGCATCCAAGTCTGCTGCCATGTGCGGAGACTCATGCAAACATGTCATACGTGCCATCAAGGCCTTTCCTCTCCTACTTCCTAGCAGGACAGCTTTTTATGATCATCCTACCTCAACAGTCAGTTATGGACTGAGTGTCACTCCCCTTTTGGACAGAACTTCACTGTAAATACCAGACAGGAAAATTTAGACTCCAGGAAGAAACTGAAGTCCAAGGGAGAGAATTAAGTTATCAAAGAAATACCTTTTCATCTCTTTCTTTTTCATATGCTACCTCCTATAAGTGCACACGCCCCCATCAAGCTGTCTGAGTATGCTCTGTGCTGAAGGCTTCTTGATGTTTTTTTGTATGCAAGAATCCCCTTGAAAGTCTTCCTGCCAAAACTCTACCCAACTCTTCAGAATCTAACACAAAGCACCTTTCTCTGTCATATCTTTTATTGTCTTCCTGTACCTGTTAGGAACAGAATAATCCATCTATGTGCTCTTGTACCTCTGTAACTTTATTAAAAACCCAGTTTTCTTCTGCAACTTAAAAGCAATATGCAATAAGTGTTTTATTTTACTTTGCTTTTTGGAAATTGGTGTGGATACCATGACACCTAATTTTATTAAGGGTTCACTGCTATTTAGAAGTGTTCTCTTTTTTTATCACCTAAGATCAAATATACTTTTTTTTTTTTTGAGACAGAATCTTGTTCTGTTGCCCGGGCTGGAGTGCTGTGGTGTGAGTTAGGCTGACTGCAACTTCTGACTCCCAGGCTCAAGAAATTATGCCTCAGCCTCCTGAGTAGCTGGGATTACAGGTTTGAACTACCACCTGTCGTATTTTTAGTAGAGATGGGGTTTTCCTATGGTAGCCAGCCTGGTCTCAAACTCTTGGCCTGAAGTTATCCACCCACCTCGGCCTCCCAAAGTACTGGGATTACAAGTGTGAGCCACCGTGCATGGCCCTAGTACACTTTTTAAATTTGATGAGTCCCCCCCGCACCTCTTGAATTCCTTTTCCTTTAATGTTTAGTCTGAGCATTGCTTCCAGATACCTTTTGCATAAAGGCCATCTCTATCACTTCAGTCTTCCACTGAAAGCATTTTAATAACTCTGCATTGCTCTTGGGACAAAGGATGAGAAGATACAGGTAAAATTTAAAGGCATTGTGTCTAAAGAAAACTTAGAATTCTACAGTATTAGAATTTTGTATTGCCTCTGTACAGCTTGGGCTCACACATTCTGATGCTTTACTGTTCTAGGTTAACATTAAAAAGAACTCTCAACTCATAACGTGTTGGTATCTGGAGAGCAGAATTCTAATTTATCATAATCATCCTACCTCAAAGAATGCAGAAGCTTACATTCTTTGTTGATGGTTAGGAAGCGTTTTCTTGTCCAGTCCTGCTCATTAGAAAGATAGTTTGGGGTCTTATACAGAGAATGAATCGGTAGTTCTAGAGATAATAGATTGGGGAAAATGCCATATGCTACTTTACACCACACTAAGAAACTGAAAGGGACATTAATTTCTTTAAAGAGCATCCCCGCCTACATAGTTGAACACTATCTTTTTTCTACGTCCTTAATCAATTTCTATTCTGACTGACTTCATGCTGAGCGTCCATCTCACTGAAAATTCCCTGAGCCACTGTCAGCATGAAGCCTGTTGACACTTGGTGCCTGGTCCTGCGCTTCTGTACACAAACCCTACTCATGTGACTCTTAGCTTGGAGCCAGCGTTCCCCAAAGTTAGGCAAGATTTCTAATGCCTTAAAAGGGAAAGGTAGGGTAAAAATAATTAAGTCCAATATCCTTTCCCTTTTAAACTTTTTATACACTCCTTTCTTTGTCCTTATTATGTGAAATTGACTTCTTTGTTCTGTGTGTTTCACACAACTTGTAGGAACAAATTGTTATTCATCCAGTTAACAAAGTGGCATTTCTCTCCACATTGTTATTTTTTCCTTAAAAAGGGATTTATTTCTGCAGTCCTGGCTTTACTGTTTTGTTTTCTTAATACTTTGCTGGATGAAATGGTTAAGAGCGCTGAACTTCATTATTCTTTAATATAAAGAACCAGACTCAGATTAAACTAATTTTCCTCAAATTATTCAGGTCTTGAACTATACATGTCACCCAGGTTGATTCTAATATGAAAGGGACTGTTGATTAAAAGATAAAAGGGGAAAAACTCTAGAATGACATAGCAAAGTTAGAAAGAGCCAGAAAGACTTTATACATGACCAGGGGATAATAAGGTGGAAGGAGTTATACTCGATACCTCATTCTAATATACTAATGATAATATTGTCATTTAAAAAAGCAATCTACTATATAAAAAACAACTTTTAAATAGAATGTTACAAGCATATTCAAAAGTAGAGAGAATACTGTAAGCAACCCACTGTACCCATCTTCCAGCTTCAATAATTAGCAATATATGGCCAGGGCCAACTCTTTTCTTTTACATGGTACTCCTTTCTCACAAGCACTGGATTATTTTAAAACAAACATGAGACAAAAATATCTCTGCATATACTAAATTAATATTCAGTATTAAAGATGATTCTTGAAATATGAGATTTTAAGAGATCAGTCTGATATAAAAGAAAAAGAAGCCAGTTAAGATTTTATTTTAATCAACTATATTAAGGTATAATACATATGCAATAATAAGTGCTCATCTTAAGTGTATATTTGGATGAGATTAGAGAAATTTATCTACCATATTCCTACCATTAAATCAAGCTCGAACATATTTCCACAACCATACTAAGTTCTCTTACGGCTCTCCCTAGTTGCCCTAAACACATCCCACCCCTACCCCAAGCCCCAGAAAAAAACACTTTTCTGCTTTCTGGCCCATACATTCTATTTCTTTTATATACAGCTTTATAAAAATAAAATCACATGTGAAGTATTTTTGTGTCTGACTTCTTTTGCACAGTGTATTTTTTTTTGAAATTTGCATGTATTGTGAACATCAGTAGTTCATCACTTTGTATTGCATCTTTAAAATTCCATTGCATGACAATATCACATTTTACTTCTCCATCCCTCTGATGGATAATTGTTTTTCTGTTTTATTTTGTTTTCATTTTATGGAGATAGAGTCTCACTCTGTCACCCAGGCTGGAGTGCAGTGGCATAATCTCAGCCACTGCAACCACTGCCTCCCAGAGTCAAGAGATTCTCATGCCTCAGCTTACCAAATAGCTGGGATTACAGGCGTGCTCCACCACATCCATCTATTTTTTATATTTTTAGTAGAGATGGGATTTTATCATGTTGGCCAGCCTAATCTTGAACTCCCAACCTCAGGCGATCTACCCTCCTCAGCCTCCCAAAGCATGATAATTGAAGTTTTCCTTTCCCAGTTTGGGGTGGCTGTGGATAGCTTCTGTGAACATTCATGTGCAAGTTTCTGTATAGACATGTGTTTTTCACTTCTCTTTGATAAAGAAGTAGGAGTATAATTGCTCAGGGGTATACTGAGCATGTGCTTAGCTATGTAATAAACGTTCTATCTTGTATTTTCTGAATGGGTTGTATCACGTTACATTCCCATCAGCAGTGTATGGGAATTACAGGTGCTTCCCATCTCTGCCAACGTAGATGTAGTATGTTGTTCTAATTTTAGCCATTCTTATAGATAAGGAATAGTATCTTATTATGGCTTTCATTTGCATTTTCCTAATGATTAATTTTGTTTAGCATCTTTTTCATGGGATTACTAGACTCCTCAAATTTTAATCACCATTTGTTCAACTCAGTGAGGCAACCAAACTCACTGTGGGTTCTCTTTTCTCTACCCATTTGCCATAAATGTCTTCAAAATAGAAAGCCCAGGCTGGGTGCAATGGCTTACCCTGTAATCCCAATACCTTGGGAGGCTATGGAGGGAAGATCACTTGAGCCCAAGAGTTTGAGACCAGCCTGGTTAACAGATGGAGACCCCATCTCTATAATTTTTTTTTAATGAGCTGGGCACAGTGGTGCACTCTATAGTCCCAGCTACTTGGGAGGCTGACATTGGAGGACTGCTTCAGCCTAGGAGGGGAAAGCTGCAGTGAACCAGGGTCACTCAACTGCACCCCAGCCTGGGTGACAGAGCAAGATCCTATCAAACAAAAAACGAGCCCAAATGTAGCTTTTCCTTCTTCACGTTTATTGCAGTCATGCACTGCCTGTTATCCAATTCTTGAAAACAGTTATTTTATTTTATTTTATTTTTTCTGAGGAGGTGAGACAGGGGTGTAGGTTATATTTCATCCTATTATTCTCCCTTAGATATAATTGGAAATTTAGATTTGTTTTTGAGAAATAATTTCTAAATTCTTTTTGGTTTATCAGGGTCCAACCCTGGAAAACTCCAGTCAGATTGTATAGAAGAAAATTCTCCAACTGATTACATCTAGGCTCTCTCTGGTGGGAGGAGAATATGACACCAAGAAAGTAAAGGGTAATCGTGCCTCCTTGCTGAATTTGGGGAATTCTGCAAAACAAGAATGACAGTGAAAGGGAGGAGGCAAAGCAGTCTGAATCATACCTCCCAGCTTTTCCACCTGGAATTTTATCCCAGAGAATGGAGGGGCACGTTGGTGAAAATAAGTTATGCACAAGACAGGGATTCATTTCACATGTAGCCCTCTACCAGTATTTTAGTGAACTTGGAAGTTCAGCCTGTCAGTCAGTCAGAGGAAAGCCTTACAAATTACTTTCCAGTGTGGCATAAACAGGACTCCAACATAGCTGGAGGACTTGGCAATGAGGATGGGATGCCATCATACTGATGAAGGCGGCTCTGTCCTGAGGGTTGCAGCACTCTAGGGCTCCATGGGCATCACAGCCAGACCTCAGAAAAGGCCTCCTTGTCAGCCAACTAGGTCAAGAAAAGGCAAATGGCATGCATGCAAGTGGTAAGCCTCACTGTCAATATCAGCAGGGCTAGGAGCACCCAGGTGGGTAAGGAGCCCCATGCCATAGATCAGAGAAGATAATCAAATACTGGAGACACAGACTCGTTCTGCTGTTCCAGAGTTCATTTAAACCATGCCCCTTTCTTCCCGCTACACACACACACACACACACACACACACACACACACACACACAGACACAGACACACACACACACACACAGACACACACACACAGACACAGACACACACACACAGACACACACACAGACACACACACACACAGACACACACACACAGGTGGGGGAAAAAGAATGGGAAATGAAGGTTAACAGGGGAACTTATCCAAAGGAGATTGGACAATGCTTGAATTACATTTAACTTTGTGTTTCTTTTTTATACATGCATGTATAAGCATAATGCAGGGGGAGGGGCAATGGTTTGTGAATTTCTAATGACTTGTAAGATTTATAAACTTAGGGAGCCCTTTTGTTTTCTAAGAACTATTAACCCAGGTGGTGGGTAGTGCCGTTTTGCCACCTTCCTATCATGTCTAAAACATAGGAGAGGCCGGACGTGGTGGCTCAGGCCTGTAATCCTGGAACTTTGGGAGGCCGATAGAGGGCAGATCACAAGGTCAGGTGATCGAGACCATCCTGGCCAACATGGTGAAACCCCGTCTTTCCTGCAGAATACAAAAAATTAGCTGGGCATAGTTGTGCACACTTGTAGTCCCAGCTACTCGTGAGGCTGAGGCAGGAGAATTGCTTGAACTCAGGAGGTGGAGATTACAGTGAAATGAGATGGTGCAACTGCACTACGGCCTGAGAGATAGTGCAAGAATCTGTCTCAGGAAAAAATAAAAGATAGGAGATTTTTTAAAGCAGCAGATGTTCGAAATGTACTGCCTAAGACTGTCAATGAGACCAAGGCTAGAGAGATGTGAATAGGGACACATGTGAGATGCATGGTGAACATCTTCCAGTTTACCATTATTCCTTCATGAGACTGAAGCAGCACCCCTAAATTAGATTCAGTTTCTTCAAATACACCTTCTTCCTGCCCAGCAGAAGACAGAATGGCTTCCTGGAGCTGGAGAACATGCTTGGGCCATGGCCTGATGCCTTAAAGAAGAGACTGAAGGAGTAGAATTCTGCAGCTCAGCCCTTTTCTTTAGCTCTTTCCTCGGCCAGAGAATGGGGTAGGAATGGGATGGAGGGAATGTGAGAAGGTGACATGTGCAGTGCAGAGTGGAAGACTCTTGATCCTCCATTTAAACACATATCCAATAGCAGTTCTGTCAACAAATCTTCCTGTTAGTGTAATCTTATTTCCCATAAACTGTTGTTATTATAAGAAATTGATTTTTATCATACTCTCTAAGTGTATCTCCTTCATCCCTCCTCCAATATCAAATAGTTAATAATTTAACAAAATAGTATCGTATATACTGGAAACTAACCAAGCAAACACATATCCCACATATATCAGCTATGTTTTCTTTTTATTTCTGTGTCTATATTTTTATTCAATGTATGTTTTAATGAGTATAATTCAGTAGTATATTGTGAGAATAAGATTATGATTTTAATGTATTTATAATTACTCTGCCCTACCACAACTAATTTTTTTCTGAGCATCCTTTTAGTTTTTATTTACTATATATAGTATCTATTTATCATCAGAACACATAATTGTATATTCTGTTTTTGTTATCATTTTCCATGTTGCTGCCTATTCATCACTTGTGACTACTTAATGCATCATGGAATTTCTATACCAACATTTCTTAAATGCTTTCCTGTTGGAGACACAAATAGTTTCTATTATTCACTATTATATATACAGATCGAGCAGCCCTAATCTGAAATCTAAAACGCTCCAAAATCCAAAACTTTTTGAGCACCAACGTGACACTCTAAGGAAATGCTCCCTGGAGCATTTCACATTTTTGGATTTTTGGGTTAGGAATGCTCCACAAGTACAAATATTCCAAAATCTGAAAAAAAGTCAGAAACCTGAAACACTTCTGATCCCAAACATTTCAGATACAGAATACCCAACCTGTAATGCTACAGTGATCATTTTCCTAGGAATGCCGTTTTTTCAACTTTAAATTATTTTTATGAAGTAATTTGTGAGTGGGATTAGTGGGTCCACAGATATGAATATACTTAAGGACCCAATATAGGTACAGGTCAGACTGGTGATTTGCTGGGCTGGACATATTTACAGGACCACTAGAAAATATAAATTTATTAGTTCTTTTTCCAAGTTTCATTATTTTTTATTAATTATAATTGCAGCTAGTGCAACTTGTATCATTTTTGTTTTTATTTCCATTTCTTTGAGTGTTATTGCGGTAAAACATACATGGTACTTACTATTTGAAAATTAGTGTGGCTTAATTAGAAAAATCACATAAGTGTCAGACAAGCAGATTCAAATCCAAGCTCAGGCCTCTTCCTGTTGTATGTTAAGTGGATGAGTCTCTCACAAAAATAATTTCTTCATTGGTAAATTGGTAACAATGGTGTCTCCTTTACAAGCTGGTTGAAAGGATTTGGTGAGTTAATCAATTCCTTGTGGTTTGGTGGCCACAGAAGAGGACGTTATTATTCCTCCTCGCTATCTCTGCTTCTCCAATTTTATCTACCTCCCCTCCTACTCCTGACTTCTTACATGGATTATCCATTCAGTTCCTTGGATACAAAGTTTTCTAGACTCCACTTTCTCATGCCAGAATTTATGTTAATAGGGGCCAATTATCAGTGTTCTCTAGAAACCTGATCTCTCGATAGCAAGTGCTGAATTAGATTGCAAATCTGAGGTCAGTTCTGTTCACCCCATGAGTTTCCTTGTGTTCACCCAACCAAATTAAATTAAAAATTAATACTTTTCCATAAATTGCTCATTTTTGAATGCTCTGTGCAGTCCAATTTCTCTTTTAAACATATTATCCAAGTTTTCGCCCATTAGGTTTCTCAGAGACTTTCTGATTTGTTTTTCTGCTTCTTTGTCTTGGTTTCAGATAATACTTCAGCTTAATCTTCTGTTACCTCCCACCCAAGAACAACAAGCTTAATTCTTGTAATAACAAGTATAGTTTGTCAAGCAATTGCAAGACAAGATCATTGCTAGAAGTTACATCTCGGAATGGTACTGCCACTTGGATTCTGTCTGTCTCATACCCAGTGTCTGCTTTCTAGGCATTATTGCTCATTATCTGGAAATTGGTTGCTATCTTGAGGGAATTTGTAGCAGGAACTGCCTTTTAAAGCAATCACTCTTCTTTGAAGCCCAAAGTAATTTCTAATATGTTATAAGGTATCAGAAAGCCAGTAACAAGCATACAGTTTCTCAATTGGAAAAGCATTAGAAATATCAAATTCTATCCTCTTTCATGAGGGAGAGGCAATTTATGGGCTGCCAAAAGATTCTCTCGTCTCTCACCTTCATGATAAGACATTGAACTGTGTAGCAAATATTCTAAGCAGTTCCACTTTAGGAGTTTAAAAGAAAAAATGGAAGGCGGGGAAGAGGAAGGGGAGAAAATGCTCAGCAATCTTCCCAGCTTCAACAACTGTATTTCACAACCTCTGGAGAAACTCAGAGGCTCTCTTAGATATTATTTTGAATGAGCCTTCTCTTATTAAGTGTCATAAAGAAGGTTTATTTTTGTATTATTAAGCCTGTTTTCCCCCCACATCCATGCCCACTATCCCTGTTTTCACGTGTTACAAATGAGTGCTAGCTTTTTTCTACCTGAATAGGGAAGGCAGTTCTAACTTCTTATCAGCATCAAAGACCCTTGCCCCAGACTCTACACCAGCAAAGTTATGAAAGTACTTAGGATTCCAGAGGCGGAAATCACAAAGCTTGAGAGAAGTTCATATATAACAATTAAGTCTGCAGGGGAAAATTGAGAATCATACACAGCTGGATTCAGACAGAATGACCAGGTATTCTGTAGTTGCTGGACAGTACAATGTAGCCTGAAATATCTGCCATGTGGATTACAGAGAAGTCTATTATTGAAACTCACAAGGTGAAAAAATGTGGACCCGATCACAGTGTAGTGTGCCTGCCCCATGCTTGCAGTTATGACATTGGAAACAGGAAGGGTGAGGCTGGAAACAGTCCATTTCTGCCCAGAGCCCATTCTGTAGCACATAACAGCACAACACTGTCAAGAAATAGTGTTTATGGTCGTCATACCACATTCATCATTGTGCCACACTTCTTCAAGAACCCTGGCATCACAGCTCTCCTTGGGATGAAAGGAGGACTGGTCCCCAGTTTTAGCCTCTACTCCCAGTCTGCACAATCACCCTGTGGCATTGGGCAAGCTCCTTAAGCTTAGTCTCCCCTAGCATGTGGTAGAGGTGAACTTACACTGCCCAATCCACAGAGAGATTGTGAAACCAGAATGAGATTAATGTGTGCAAAGGATTTTGGAACGAGTTTCAAATTCTGAAAATTCTTGGGGTGTGTGCTTTCCTTTGTACCGTTAGGCTGATTTGCAATCATTTAAATCTATAAAAGGAGATTCTGCAACATCGTATGTGTAAGTTTGATTTTCCTCGTGTTGTTGTGAGCCCCCATTGGGGCAGCTTTCAGCACATGACATTCCCCCCTCACAACTTCCTGCATGGGAGTGTGACAGCTAGATCTCTTTCTCCTCCCTCCCCATCCCATTTCCTCTTGTCTGTCGGTCACTCTCCTACACTGCATACAAGACTCAGGTTAAAGACCCTCTGCTCTGTGATGTCACCTTCTTACCTAACTCTGCACCTGGGACTGGCAATGATTTAGCTTCCCATATCCTAGATGGGAGTGATCTATATCTAACTTGGCCTCTTTCCCTCATTAGACTTGGCTTTTTAATAACAGTACTAAGCCTCTACTTAATATTTTAACCCAATACCTGCTTCATATTATTTTCTTAGTAAATATTGCTCAAAATGATGAGTGAATGCCAAAGACTTGTCACCATGAAATATATAGAATTGGTAAAGTGAGTGATTCTTAAATTATTTGCTATAAAATTTTAGGGGAAACTCATACCTTGTTGTGTCTTTGTTTTGTGCTGCTATAACAAAATGCCACAGACTGGGTAATTTACAATCAACAGACATGTGTTGGCTTGTAATTCCGGGGGCTGGAAAGTCTAAGATCAAGGCGCTAGTATCTGGCCTTCTTGCTGAGTCACTACCTAGCAGAAGAATGCAGCGTTTTCACATGGCAGAAGGCAGAAAAACAAAAGAGGAAAAGAGAGAGGAAGGGGACAAACTCAACCTTTGGCAACAGCATTCTCTCACCCCTCAGGTCACAGCCCTCATAGCCTAATCACCTCTTAAGGGACCCACCTCTTACTACTGTTATACTGGCAATTAAATTTCAATATGAGTTTTGAAAATATTAGTCATTTTATACAAAACCATAGCAGCTTTATGTCAACCTAATAATATAAATGTATGTATGTGTACATATTTTTGGGGGAAGCTTATAACATACTCCCAATTGTTGGAAGTTTCAAACTGAGGACAGATGACCCTATAACAGAAAGCATAAGCTGAGGCATCTGTGTTGAACAGGTGGTTACAGAGTCTCATTGTTTCCCCAGTAACTGCTGTGGATCACTCCCTCAGCGGGATACTAACAGGTGTTGCAGAATAATATGTAACAAACCTGCACGTTCTGCACATGTACCCCAGAACTTAAATTTTTTTTATATTTGGAAATGCTGGGATAAATCTCCATTTTTGAAATCTATCCTGTAATTAATATTTCATCTTGCAATTCAGTGATCCAAGTGAACTACTTGTTCTTTTATCTTATTTTAAACTTACCCCTTCCCTCTTTCATTTTTAGCTTTTGCGGTGGCGTGGCACCTGGTCTCTTTCTACAAGGAAAGTTCAGCACACAGGACAGTTCTCGAAACATTGTATTGGTTTGATGATCCCACCTGCAATAGGTATGTAGAACCTCCAATACATGCTTACTGACACTTTTGAATCATAACTATGGATGTGTATTTGTTCCTGTGGATTGCTGAGAATGGAATCTGCTCTAAGCAATTAAATTCATGTGTCAGAGATGACTTTTGTCTTTTCTACTTAGAAGTATATGTTTATATTTTAGCATCTACAACTCCTGAAGAATACTTAATTTTCTTTGTTATATGATAAACTCAAATTAAGAATATAGCCACTCAAAGAGAGAGGAGAAAGTCTATGCTTATATGGTTGTGAAAGTAAGATTTAGCCAAAACTCTATGGAAAACAAATGGATGAAATACGACTATACTCTGGTATGTTATAGGTGTGGTATCTGTAGTCCAAAATTCTTACAGAAAAAATATCAACAAGTTTCCCTCCTCAAATTAATCCAAGCTTAGAGAAAATTGTGTAATAAATCACAGAATGACTACATATGTGACTTAATTAATATAATTATATCAATTAATTGACTACTCAAATACTTCGATGTTGTAATAGTTATTCCCTTTGTGTATGACAACATAAATATTACATAAGAACAAAAATATATGGCATTTTACAGTAACTCCCAATCTTAGGTGATCCGCCTGCCTCGGCCACCCAGTGTTTAATGCATTATCTTGAAGGGGATATTCTGAAAGTAGATTCTCCCAATATGTAAATATAACAGCCTGTAGCTTCTGTCTAATTCAGACTTACTTGGATGAGCACTGTTTGTGAGTATGTAACATAGATAGGTAGGTAAGTAGATAGACAGATTAGATAGATAGATAGATAGATAGATAGATGAGACATAGGTACCTCACTATACCTATTACATAATATATGCATGTGTTTGTGTAAACAGTATGCAATGACTAAGGGATTCTTCATTACAAGATTGATTGCTTACTTGTATGCAACTTTTAAAAATATAATTAGAAATATAGCAGGCTTGTTAAAATACTGGTAGATATTTGGAAAAGTGCCCCATAAATTCTATTTTCAACAGGAAAAATATATAACAACTCACCTTCCTCTGCCTCCTCCCCTGCCTAAAAAAGTCTGTTGAAAATCAAGTTTGGGAAGTTGGGAAGTAGCACAGACAAGAATTAATCAATGTGAGTTCAAGACCTAGCTCTACTAAACAAAGGCCTTGGGAAGGTTTCTAAACTTCCGTGGGAAAAGTGTTATGATTTAAATCAGAACAGGAGGAAAGGAGAGTGAGAGAGCATAGATAAATTCACCTCAAATTGCAATGTCCCAAATGTACCTGGTCACGCTTATTCTTAGAGCTGTGTGTAGTAATTAATGGATATGTTTCTAAGGTTCTCCAAAGAGTTTTACTTTTACATTCTGTGAGAGTCTGAAATCCACAGTAAGAGATTAATGTCCCTGATTTAAGGCAGAAATCGTGACTGGTCATCTGCTGGTTAGATCCACCTTAGTTCATTTATTTTATTATTTATCTTGGGACTACATAAATTTATAGGCATTATAATTAAGGAGTTGCCAAATCAAAAAATCAGGACCGTTCACATAAAAATATGGATTCCCAGTCTTCTCTTTCACTGTAAATGATCAGAAATTCTTCCTGTAAATTTCTACATCTAACCCATCCAGTCCACAGTCCACTCTGAGCCAGTAGGTCTCAGCCCTCACTGTGAAGAGATACTGGTGCTCAAGCTTCACTGCAGAAAATTAAATCAGCACCTCTTAGAGTAGACCTTGGCTTCAGAATGTTTACAAAGTTCCTCAAATCTTTCCAGTGTGCAGCCGCTGCTCTAACACCTTCATTTCTCTTTGTACAAAAACATTCCCCGAGTCCAGGTTACATTCATTACTTCCTCATCTCACCACTCTTCTCTGATAGTCTCTAAGTCATCTTATTTCTATTCTTGTGCTATTCAATCCATGCTTCATCCAACAACCAGAGTAATTGTCTTTATGGAAAATACGTGGTTGACTCCTGCTTCATCATCTTCAATAATAGTAATAATAATAATTTAGGGTGATCATTTATACTTAGGTTGAATAAATAATCTGACTTCAGGCTTTGCTGAAGGATTGAGTTATTAAAGCATTAAATTTTAGGAGCAATTGGAAGAAAGCATACAAAAGCTGTAGCAGTACCTTCTGCTTGGTCTTCTCCTCCCGGAAGTGACCCATAGTGATCCTTAGGCCAAAAGTAATTCACAAGTGTAGAAATGACAGAATAGCTGACCTATCCTACAGATTGCCACCTAATCAGGGTCCTGATCACACCTTACATAGAGAGCAAAGGGATGTTGTAATTTGGCAGTGACACTATGATAAGATTAATTTTATGTTGTCACAGCTACCAAAGTGTATTAAATGTCTCTCCTTCCTAAGTTGCATGACTCGCCCAACAAAATTTGATATGGGTGAATTTTTAGGGAGAATAGCAGGATTTAGAGTGTATGTGGTTGGAGTGCTTGTAGCTGAGGTCTTCTCTCCTGCTGCTCAGACATGTGAATGACCTTCGTTCCCACTAATGAATAACATTTTATTTGAACTGTGGAAGAGACCTTTTGTTCTCCTAAGTAATTGTATAAACAATTTGTATTAATCCATTTTCACGTTGCTAATTAAGACATACCCAAGACTCAGAAGAAAAAAGAGTTTGATTGGACTTATAGTTCCACCTGGCTGGGGAGGCCTCAGAATCTTGGCAGGAGGTGAAAGGCACTTCTTACATGGCAGCAGCAAGTGAAAAATGAGGAGGAAGCAAAAGCAGAAACGCCTGATAAACCCGTCAGATCTCCTGAGACTTATTCACTCTGATGAGAATAATGCAGGAATGACTGGCCCCATGATTCAGTTACCTCCCCTTGGGTCCCTCCCACAACACGTGTGAATTCTGAGAGATAACATTCAAGTGGAGATTTGTGTGGGGACACAGCCAAACTATATCATTCCACCCCTGGCTCCTCCAAACCTCATGTTCTCACATTTTAAAACCAATCATGCCTTCCTAACCGTCCCCCAAAGTCTTGACTTATTTTATCATTAACCCAAAAGTCTACAGTCCAAAGTCTTATCTGAGACAAGTCAATTCCCTTTGACTATGAGCCTATGAAATCAAAAGCAAGCTAGTTACTTTCTAGATACAATGTAGGTACTGGTATTGGGTAAATACACCCATTCCAAGTGGGAGAAATTGACCAAAACAAAGGGGTTATAGGAACGTCCAAAATCCGGTGGAGGAGGCAAATATTAAAGATCCAACATGATCTCCTTTGACTCCAGGTGTCACATCCAGGTCATGCTGATGATGTAAGAGGTGGGTTCCCATGGTCTGGGGCAACTCCACCCCTGTGGCTTTACAGGGTACAGCCTTCCTCCTGGCCACTTTATTGAGTGTCCGTGGCTTTTCCAGCTTCACAGTGCAAGCTGCCAGTGGATCTACCATTCTACGATCTGGAGGATGGTGACCCTCTTCTCATGGCTGCACTAGGCAGTACCTCAGTAGAGACTCTGGGTGGGGGCTCTGACCCCACATCTCCCTTTCGCATTGTCCTAGCAGAGGTTCTCCATGATGGCCCCACCCCTGTGGCAAACTTTTGCCTGGGCATCCAGGTGTTTTCATACATTGTCTGAAATCTAGGCAGAGGTTCCCAAACCTCAGTTCTTGACTTGTGTGCACCTGCAGGCTCAGCACCACGTGAAAATCGCCAGGGCTTGGGGCTTCCACCCTCTGAAGCCACATCCAGAGCTCTATGTTGGTCTCTTTTAGCCATGTCTGGAGCAACTGGGACACAAGGCACCAAGTCCATAAGCTGCACACAACACAGGGACCCCAGCCCCTGCCCACGAAACCACTGTTTCCCTCTGAGCCTCCATGTCTGTGATGAGTAGGGCTGCCATGAAGGTCTTTGACATGGCCTGGGGACATTTTCTGCATGGTCTGAAGGATTCACATTAGGCTTCTTCCTACCTATGCAAGTTTCTATAGCAGCTTGAATTTTTCCTCAAAAAATGGGTTTTTCTTTTCTACTGCATTGTCAGACTGCAAATTTTCTGAACTTTCATGCTCTGTTTCTCTTTCAAAATGGAAGAGAAACTTTTAAAAGCAACCAAGTCACCTTTTGAATGCTTTGCTGCTTAGAATTTTCTTCCACCAGATACCCAAAATCATCTGTATCAAGTTCAAAGTTTCACAGATCCCTGGGGGCAGAAGAGTCAGTTCTCAACGAGTTCCTCATCTCCATCTGACACCACCTCAGCCTGGACCTTATTGTTCATATCACTATCAGCATTTTTGTCAAAGCCATTCAACAAATCTCTAGGAGGTTCCAAACTTCCCCACATTTTCCTGTCTTCTTCTGAGTCCTCCAAACTGTTCCAGCCTCTGCCTGTTACCCAGTTTCAAAGTTGCCTCCTAATTTCCAGATATCTTTTCAGCAACACCCCATTCTACTGGTACCAATTTACTCTGTCAGTTTTCAGGCTGGTAATAAAGACATACCTGAGACTGGGAAGAAAAAAGGGGTTTAATTGGACTTACAATTCCACATGACTAGGGAGGCCTCAAATCATGATGGGAAGCCAAAGGCACTTCTTACATCATGGTAGCAAGAAAAATTAGGAGGAGGCAAAAGCAGAACCCCCTGATAAACCCATCAGATCTCATGAGACTTATTCACTATCAAGAGAATAGCACGGGAATGACTGGCCCCATGATTCAATTACCTCTTCCTGGGCCCCTCCCACAACATGTGGTAATTCTGGGAGAGGTGATTCAAGTTGAGATTTGGGTGAGGACACAGCTAAGTCATATCACCATTGTTTTAGCTACTGAAATCTTTCCTGTGGGCTCTTATGTGGGTGGTCCACATAAGGTGGTCCTTCCTATTGGAAGGAAAGAAGATGAGGTGTCGTAAGAAGGTTTTCTTCAAAAAAAGATGCCTTTAGAGATATTTTAATTGGGATTTATAAAGAAATTGATAAATTCAAACCACTTGGAAGCTAAACGGAAATCTGGTTCTGTGCCAACACCCTGGTGCGTGGCACAGTCAGTTACTGTTTTATCCTGGTAACAACTTTGTCTTCAACATGAACCCATCAATGTTTCACAATTTACACTACAAGAAAGGTCAAGGCCCTGTGTTTAAAAATGTAACTAAAAACATGGATATGACATTGAAGTAACTGACCAATAAAGATGTTATAAATTAGGCTGGGTGCAGTGGCTCATGCCTGTACTCCCAGCACTTTGGGAGGCCCAGGGGAGCTATTCAGTTGAGACCAGGAATTGAGACCAGCCTGAGCTGAACATAGTGACACAAAATAAATTTAAAAATATACTTGATGTGGTGGGGTACATCTGTAGTCTGAAATACTTGGCAGCTGAGGTGGGAGGATGGCTGGAGCCCAGGAGGTCAAGACTACAGTGAGCTATGATCATGCCACTGCACTCTAGCCTGGGAGCAAGAACTGGTCTCAAAAAGAAAAAAAGATGTTATAATCTGTCGATCAACATGTGAGGCATGGTTACCTTCTTTATTATAAATTAGTTTCATCAGCAAAGCTAAAGTGTGTTTGTGGATCTAATTTACTCCAATGATATGCCTGTGCAGAGCTATTCTGTGTTTAAGAAAACAGTCGATCTTTTAAGCTTCCTCTTAAATACTTATTTTGGGATAAAAATGGGGACCAAAATACAGAGACACACAAACACATACTCACTGAACATCTTTAGAGACACATTACAGAACAGTGCTTATTAATGAGGTACCTCTGTATTTTCTTTTGGAATCAAGATGGACTGGCCTTGTGTACAATTCTTCTCCTCCATGAATAGAGCTGTAATGAGGTCACAGATTCCTTTCATGCCATTTTAGGGATTTCTTTCAAAGGATTCAAGCAGCGATGTCCCTTATATGTTAGAGTTGTACATTAGTACAGGGAAAGCTTTTCAACTAATGTAAAGCACCATTTTTTTCTTCTAAATTCCTTATATTCTTGAATGTCTGGGTTCAGAATAAAGGACAATTACAATCTCTGAAAAATCCATCATTTTGCCACTACATGGAAGAGCTATTGGGAGAGAAATTAATAGTGCCTGAAATTAACCTTGGATTAAGCTTACTTTGTCTTGAATTTTTTCGTATTTATTTTATTTGCTGTTAGTTCCCTTTAATCAGAGAGTTTCTCTAAAACTGGCATGCAATTTGTTAGGATTCATAAAAAAAACTAATGTAAAATATAAATGTGCCCTCTGTTTATTATAGGGCAGATAAAACATGGAGACTTGGTAATTTTGAGTCGATCGTTCAGATTTGTATTATTTTATGTTAATACAACAAATACTTCAAAAATATATGTTTGTTAATGTCTATTTACTGTTATATCAAACTTTAATGTATCTGTTATTTCTTGGGCACCTTTTATTGACTTTTTGGTTTTAATTGACACATGGTAATTGTACATATTTATGGGGGTAAAGTGTGTTGTTTGGATACATGCGTCCATTGTATAACAATGTAATCATACTATTTAGCATATCTGTCACCTCATGCATTGATCATTTATTTGTGGTAACAACACTTGATATCCTCTCTTCTAGCTACTTTGAAATAGACAATACAGTATTTTTAACAACATTCAAAATCCTCTTTTCTAACTACTTTGAAATAAACAATATAGTATTTTTAGTCACCCTACTGTGTTATAGAACATAGAGACTTACCCCCCTTTTTAAGTGTAACTTTGCACCCATTGATCAACGTATTGACTTTTGGACGTGATTATTTTGGAACAAAAGACGTATTCTCCCAGCACCCTCAAAGCTTGTGCCATATTAGACTTTGGTAAATATTTGTGGAATGAGTGAATGAATAATTCACATACAATGCATTTTTTATTTTAAACACAAGCAGATAAAATTATACCAAAGCTAGGAACTGACTTAACCAGTGAACTAGATGCATGAAGTAAATAATGAGCAATAAAAATGATAATTCATCAGATTAGGAGACTGTGTCTGGTATGTTCTGCTGAAGTAGAGAGAGAGGCATCATTTTTAAAGGATTTTGGAAAAAGTCAAAGGGTCAAAATAGCTAATACTTTTATTAGCAGTTCATATAGATTTTATTCAGACATGGGTGCCCACGTCTTTTCTCTTCACCATTATTTTTATCTCTAAAGTCTTTTTACTTCTTTCTGCCATATGAAGGAGATGTGCTGTGCTAGGTCTAAAGATTCCTAATTGAGGCCTATCGTCTTTAACAACTTTGCTAGAGTCATGTGGACAAACATTAAAAGATAAAATACGGTGGCTGGGTGCAGTGGCTCACACCTGTAATCCCAGGAATTTGGGCGACTGAGGTGGGCAGATCACCTGAGGTCAGGAGTTCAAGACTAGCTTGACCAACATGGAGAAACCTCATCTCTACCAAAAATACAAAATTAGCCAGGTGTAGGGTGCATGCCTGTAATCTCAGCTACTTGGGAGGCTGAGGCAGGAGATCGCTGAAACCCAGGAGGCGGAGCTTGTGGTGAACTGAGATCGCGCCATTGCACTCCTACCTGGGCAACAAGAGCAAAACTCCATCTCAAAAAAAAAAAGCATCTCTGCAAACACTAGTATTGTCTAGAAACAGCTGCACTTGTGAACAATGGAATAGCTTCTGAAGTAATCCAGTCAGGTAATACATTATCTAAGTAAACTTTCTAAGAAGTATTTGGATCATTTTCTTGCCTCTCTATTTTTCTATGAAATCTCTGTCTTTTCTTGACAAAACTTAAACCCTATTAAAGATGATATGCAATATTTTGCTTTACTTGCATTTTAGAAAAAAATAGACCATCCAAAGCAATAGGATGGTCTTAACAATAATAATAAGCTTTTCACATGTCAAATTATCCTTCTCAGCAATTGTGAAATTTCATTTTGAAGTTAAATTACATTCTCCAGTATAACAACATACTGTGCCTCAGGGAATAAGTAATTCATATATTTAGGATTCCTAAACCCTATTCCCATATGGGGGAAGGTTTTTTTAAACAAACTATTTTTTTTTACCAGAAAAAAAAAAAACATGGGTAGTTCAGTGGTAGAATTCTCACCTCCCATCACAGATCAATCAAGTAAGTTCTTTCCCCTTTAATCTGCTTGACCAATTTGCTGCTATATGGCACTGCTATGACCCAGTCCCTGGGTGAGTCCCCTAAGAGGTATTGATGCAGACTTTCTGGCATGCACATGACATTCCCCCACAACAAAGAATTATCCAGACGCAAATGCCTCGGGATTGCCTTAAGGATGATACTGGGTAATCCCTGAAAGTTTACAAATGTGAATAAGAAAGGATGATATATGGGCTGGGCACACTGTCATTAATGTGTCATGAATACTGCTGATATGTATGAGATTAATAGAATGTCCAGAGCCTTGTAAAACTGTGTTTTTACACATAGCATATAACTAAAATTCGAGTAACAAAATATTGACAGTAGTGCTTTTGAAGAATCTATGTTGGAGTGAAAACAGTGTGATACTCAATGAACATAACTTTGAATAATATAGACATTTTTAAATTTCTTTAAATTATTTTGTGTTCTTAGGATAAACTTGAACTGCAATCTTATTTATTCCCTTGATTTTCCTGTACAGTGAAAGTGTGTATCACTTTGGTTGCAATATTATGATAAATTCACCATTATGTTAGAACTAAAGATTCCCATTCAAAGATTCAAAAGTGAAAGATTGAAGATAATAATTAAAATATACTACCTTCTTTCTAATACGATACTACCACATTTATTTACAAATTCTCTAACCCTTTCTATGGGAGTTTTAAATAACAATCCAAGTGAAAATGTGATTTAGTAATCACTCAATTTTTTTGTTAAAAATATATAGAATGAGATTTTTGGCAGTTTAGTTTCTTTTTTTCAGAGAAGGATTCCATACTGATATGTCAAAAATTTAAGATGCAGGAGGATAAGGAACCAATTGCTGCCTTAGCTTCGATCACTTTCTTTGTGCACAGAAAGATTTACATTTCAGTTTAGGCTCTCTAAATGTTGGTGGCATAAAGAAATGAAAAAATGAATAAAAATGTAAATTTCTCTAAAGTATTTTTTAATAAGAGTAAAAAGTGTTACAAAATAAAAGGGCTTATGAATTAGGTTTTTAATAATGCTGCACATTAGAAAACATACAGTTATGCCTCAAATGTATTAACTTTATGTTGAAGGAGGGATTTCCTTTTACTTCAACAGCTTTGCACTATGTCTTCAAAGAGTTCTCTCTGAGAGATCCTAACACTGGGATAGCTATTGACTGCATATTCTGTGCCAAACATTCTTTTAGGCACTGAGGCTAAGAAAGCAAATAAAATGGAAAAGTCTGTGCCTTTATTGAGATGGAGGTTATTTATATATATAATATATATATATTTTATAATATATAATTGTATATAATATATAATTAATAATTTATAATTATATATAATATATAACAATTATATATAATAATATATAACAATTATATATAATTTATATATAATATATTAATTATATATTATATAAATTGCAATTAAAAACATATATATTATAATATAAATTGCAATTTAAAAACATATATTATATATTATAATATAAATTTTTAATTATAATATATATATATGGGTTTTTTTTAATTGCAATTTAGGTTCTGGGATACATGTGCAAATCATGCAGGATTGTTGCATAGGTACATACATGGCAATGTGGTTTGCTACCTCCATCCCCGTCACCTGTATCTGGCATTTCTCCCCATGTTATCCCTCCCCAACTCCCTACCCCGCACTGTCCTTGAAAGGAAATGAAGGAGATGGAGATTATATTCTGGTAGAGGAAGGTGGAAAGTACTGAAATACACGTGTAGATATTCAGTGTCTAGGGTATGGATTTCGGTCAGGAGCTGTCCAATTAGGGGAGATTTGGGAATATTCCACATTATTTTATGCCAATCAAAGCTTTGGGAGAGGCAAGATTGCTCAGGGAGAGCACATAGAGTGAGAAGAGACAAGGACCCTAGGACTGGCCATGCTTCTGAGCCCATAAGGTCCTAGAACATGCTTAAAGGATTGCTTGACTCTAAAACAGAGAGACTTGTTGGGTGGAGTTCTCCTTTTCTTCAAAGGCAATATATTCTCCTTCTGCCAAACCACCCAGAATTTCATGGATTCACATTTCAATTTATTTCTCCAACTTAGTATGAAAGCACATTTTTAGAGATATAATACTTGAATTTTTTCTCTCTCTCTCTCTTTTTTTTTTTTTTTTTTTTTTGAGAGAGAGTCTCTTGCTCTGTCACCAGGGTGGAATGCAGTGTCATAGTCTCAGCTCACTGCAACCTTCACCTCCCTGGTTCAAGCAATTCTTCTGCCTCAGACTCCCGAGGAGCTGGGACTACAGGAACACGCCACTGTGCCCAGCTATTTTTTTTAATTAGAAATGGGGTTTCACCATGTTGGCCAGAATGATCTCAATCTCCTGACCTCATGATCCGCCCGCCTCAGACTCCCAAGGCGCTGTGATTATAGGCATGAGCCACTGTGCCCGGCCCTGAAATTTCTAAATTAATCCCAGCTAGGCAAAATAATCACCAAGAAAAGGGGCTACATTAACATAAATTGAGCATATTTCACACAAAAGTACTTTCTCATCTTCAGGAAAAAAAATCACTTAAAAATAGGACTGTGTTTCTCAAAATTTACCCCTTATATGGAAATTCACAATAAATGATTTTCTTCTCTGCTTGGGAAAAGATCATCATTTAAAAGAGCTGCATATGGTTGTTTTGTTAGCATTCCAAGAAATTCAGGATGTTTATGTCACATGTAGTAGCTGAAAATTTTTAAATATATATTTATTTCTAATTCATCTGCCTGTCATAAAGTACCTAAATGTATATATAGTTATCTGAGGAGACAGGAATCCAGAGGGTTAATGAGAAACGACAAAGGATTTGGGGTTGAAGTGATAGTGATGTTTGGACCCCAGTTGTGGGTAGCAGAATAGCAGACACCTTTGGTTAGCTGTGACCATTAGCTATTGGTCTCTAGGCTGGACTAAGAGAACCAAAGAACTTGTATCGCTCAGGAAATTTTGCAGGGCTCTGATGGGAAGTATCCTGAGCCCTTCCTGAGGCTGGGGGAATCCAGGAGCATTCAAGTCACTAGACCTCCGTGGTCACAGAGTGGGAGCTGGGCAGTGATGGGTTTCAAGGGCAAACTTAAGATTTTCAGGAAGCATTTGGCTTTTATTTGAAGCTTACAGGATTACCTAAGACATAAAAAGATATATTACTTGCAATGGTTGGGTTGTGAGAGTAATTTTTTAAAATATTGTGGCTCTGCCTTTGTGTTTGCTCACAGAATTTTGCCTCACTCAACATGTTGTTAGAACATTTTCCTGATTCCTACAAAAAAAAAAAAAGAAAATATTTTAAAGGTCAGAAGCTACAAGCTTTTCATCATTTAGCCAAGAGACGTAGATAATACTGTCTATGTATTCAGTTTAAACAAAATGTCAACTTGAGAATGTAACTATCAAGCTGTTACCTGAAGAAGATTAAAATATTAAGCTGTGTCCCTCATGCCTATCTGGTGATCTTACCCTATAGTAATTCATCCATTTTAAGCTTTAAGTATTGTTCCTAGGGAGAAAACAGTCACTCATAATTTTAAATGAACCCTAAATGTTTTATGTGGTATTAACATTTTTTTCCTCAGTCATGCTAATGTCTCCTAATTTGGATATTTACATAAACAGTGGATGAAATGTCTCTCTCCATGTTTTGATGTGAAGTTGGATGTCTACTTTAGACTCAGGGTTTACAAGCCCCAAAGGACACACCATTTGAGAATGTGCCCTAAAGACTAAGTTTCTGGAAAGATCAATTGTGAAGTCATGAAATCAAAGAGTTCTTATTTTAGTGTCTTGACAAGGATCCTGAGGCAAGAGACCCTAGGGGATGCAATCATCTCAAAATGAGTTAGCGATTTTAAATGTCACCAGTGTCTTTCATCAGTTTCCTTGAGACTCCTTTACAGAAATCTATGATTTCCTTCTTCAGTATCTAAGAAGGGGTCTTGCTCTTAGGCGTCTTGAGCAAAACAGTAATATCTTCCAGAAAAATAATAGGAGTCTGGTATCAGTCAGGCAGAGAGATACATTTAGGCATGTGTGTTTTGAAGGACCTGGCCTTGTTCATAATGATACACCTTATCTTCCTGAGAACTTTGTGTATGGGTGGACCATGCTTTTCGATGGGGCAGAGTATCTAGAGTTTACATGAATTAAGGTCTAATAATCAACACATTGGAGTTTAAATCTGCTCAGAGAAGATTTCTGTATCAAAGATAATTAAAAATCTGTGGTTAATTTTTTTAAGGAACTCTCCTTGAATAAGCATAGCAGCTGAGGTGAACGAAGGAACTATGTGCCTCACTGTTTTTGAAATATTGTCAGCTATGTTCAAAAATAACATGAAAGGACCACAGGATAATCCTGTTGTTATGCTGAAATCTGGTAAGACTCTAATGAGTATATCGGTTCCATTACTCAAGAGGGACGTGGAGAATTTGAAGAGGGTTTACAGTATAATCACAAAAATGAATAGGCTAACAAAAGGCAGGAAAAGTCAGGAAAACTGAAGTGCTTGCCAATAGGAAATTCAATGGTCTTTGAACTCAGAATTGCTACTTGAGAGAAGTTGCTAGTGCTGTTTGCTCTTCCTGTAAGGAATAAAACAGACAGCAATAACCAATGTAAAGGCTTTACACTGGAGAAAGGAATGTTTCTCCATGGTGAAACTTAGACAGTTGCAGGTGTGGGACCTAAAGGAGATGGTAGCATTTAATTGTTCCAAGGACCTGGCTAAACAGAAGATAGACTTTCATCTGTTTGTTTTGGCTTCAGTACATTCTGACCTTACATTAATTCTTTAATCTTTTCCAACAGTTTCTGTGAATTTTATTCATGTGCTTTGTAAATGTACATCTCAAGGGCATTGAGGAGTAAGAAACCACATCATGTGCAGTGTTTATATCCCTACTCTGCGTTCATGCACGCCTGTGCTTCCTCATTTTCTTCATATCCCTTTGAAGGAAAAGTATGGAGATTGTTACCTTTGGCTTTCTACAAAATCATGGCTACATAGTCCAGAATAGACTCTCTCCATCTCCTTTATGTTCACAAGGTTCTAATAATTCTTAGGCTCTTAAGAGTATCACGGTCTGAATTTTAAAGGCCCCCCCAAATTTCTCTGTTAAAGCCCCAACCCCCAAAATGACCATGTTTGGAGGTATGGATTTTAGGAGGTAATAAAGGGTAAATGAGGCTGTAAGGGTAGGATCTCTCTCTCTCATTCTCTCTCTTTCTCTCATTCTCTCTCTCTCTCTTTCTCTCTCTCTCCCTCCCTCTCTCTCTCTCTCTCTCTTTATTCCCATCCAAAGACCATATGAGAAGGTGGCATTCTGTAAGCTAAAGAAGCGAGCCCTAACCAGGTACCAAATTGGCCGAAATCTTGGTCTTGAACTTCCCAGCCTCTAGAATTGTGAAAAACACTTTCTGTCATTTAAGGCATTCAGTGGCATTTTGTTATAGCAGCCCAAGCAGACTAGTATATAGAGACGAGTTTGCTTCTTGACTGTCATAATTCTGTTATTTTTGAGGAGGTTTAATTAGAAGAAACCTTAGAAATTGGAGAGCCTTTCCTGTAATTGTCTCTATAGAGGGAGAGGTGGGAAAACTCAAGATAGTGAGGACAAGGTGAGGATGGTAAGAAAGGTTTGAGGCAAGACCATAGTTTGACCATGTCTCATCAGCGTGAAAAGACACTTGGGGTATGCCATCCAAGGGAAATGTAGGAATATCCTTTAATTTGGATTCATTTAATGCTTTGGCAGCATTAGATTAGGAGATAAACGTGTAGGGTTTCCTTCAATTACATACCTCATGGGGCTTATTTTTCCAATATGAATAAAAGATGCATTAGCCTCTGCCTAATAAATGAATGGCAGAAAACCATATTTCAGAAAGATGATTTCCAATCTCTTTTCACATAGCAATAATACATCTATTAGATACTGTGTATTGGGTTGCAGTGAGGATTATGCTGTTTGTATAATATGCAGGCTTCAGACCATTAGATATCTTATGGAGCTTAAGAGAGTTAAAGACAAAAAATAAGCACTCCAAAATATATAACCTAGTTAGAGGATATTTACATGTGTCGAAGCTGATTGAACTCTTCCACCTCTCAAACTTGTTTTATTCATAAAGAATTAGATAAATATAAACCTAAAAACGAATGATTGCAGTGAAGACAATTTCACAGTATCTTGAGATGTGAATTCACACGATGAATGTAAGATCCTCCTCTGCCTCATTGTAGAACAATGCACATATCATTTGTCACAGGTTCTAGGGAGCTTACCCATTTCAGGCATATGATTATGCCTCTGATTCCACACACTGGCCTTGGGCAAATGAGCCCTCTAAGTTGAGAATCTTTAAAACAATGCTTGAGGTTCCAAAAAATAAGGGAAGGTCTTAGAAACTATTTGGCAGAAAGTGCTTATGAAATGTGAATTTACTCTTGCATCGTAGTAAGAATATTTTTTGGCTGTTTGGTGTTGTAACAGTAGACATGATTTCCTTTCTTCTGATGTAAAAACATTTTATTTCATTTTTACCTTAAGGATAAGAGCTTAAAAAATCAAAGGGATTAAAATGTTCCATTCTCTTCCACATGAGCGAGCATATGAAAATGGAACTGCAGAAAAATTGAGTCATCCTTTGTATTTTAAGATAAAATTAACATCCTAAAATTATCATGCTAATCTTAATCTGTAGTTTCAATACAAACAAAAACCAGTTATCTTTTGTTTTAAAATACTACTAATATGTATGGGTTGTTTTAACACAAACTACACTTTTATTTTTACCGGTGTTTTTTTTTTCACCTTTGAGTTCTGTATTTATTTTTTTACCAGTCTTTTTTTTTGCCTTTCAGAGTTATGTATTTATCTTTTTTACCAGTCATTCTTTTTCACCTTTTAGAGTTCTGTATTTATGTTTCGCCATGGACCAAAAAAGGAACCATAGGAATGATGATGAAAAGAAAGCTGGAACTGATGATTCAGATATTTCACTTTTATTTTTTGAATGTTTCTTGGTATACAATCTTTATACAGAAAATAACATCTTATTTTTTAATATTTTGTATAGCTTCTTTCTAGGCACAGTACTAACAAATTAAAACTGCATTTTGTACATTATTACTTAAGAAAATTTAGCTTACTGCTTAGACATGCTGGCACATTGATATTACTTGTATATTCATTTTGCTTCACTTTCATAAGAAATCTGGGAGTTCTTGAGGGGCTAGTGACTAAACTCGTCATCCTTATTTCTCTGTGCTCAACTATAGTCATTCCCTGGAAAACAATAAAGATTCACGTTCAGTCTGTGAGCTTCAGTGATAAAAATGCAAAGTTATGCTATAAGAATTTTTAAAACTATTATTATAGTTATAAGAACTGATTTTTTTCCCTTTAGAGTACTCATAATTAGAGGAAAGAAAAGGGAAAGAAAACTCATTTAAACAATTGTTTTAAGAGCCAGAAAAAAAATTTCATTATCTTTGAAATATTGCTGGTTTGCTATTCTATAATTAGATTTTGAACTAGACTTACACAGTTATTTAACTTTATTTGTTTGGGGAATATGCTCGATAATTTGCATAATTCATGTGCACTAAGTACTTCAAAATGATTTATCTTGATTTTTCCGTTTGTTTTAGTGAATGGATCACCTGTCTATGCATTGTTAAATATAGTAGCATTACTTCTGTGTTAAACATCACCTTTCCGTGTATGTACTAATATATACTCTCCTATGACTGTTATTTACAACACAGAGAACATGTAAGCCAGGGCTTGAAGTCATAAGACATGATTTCTGGTCTTAACTTTGTTGTTTGCTAAATGGCCTTGGGTAGGACATTTAACCTCCCTAAACTCCAGTTTCTGCATCATTAAAATTGAAATAATGATAGCTGTCCTATGGCTTGTCAGGATATCTTATATCAAAAATCTTATACCTGCCCTGTGGCTCGTCAAGAAATTTTATATCAAAGCAAAAAGTGCTATCTTTTGTAAACTGTCATGTACCATAAAAAGTGCTGTCTTTTGTAAACTGTAAAGTACTATAAAAATTCACGCTGTCATCTGAGTGACAGTGTAGGTGTCTTGGCTGAAACATGGACACTGCTGCCTTTCTCTTAGGGTTCATCACTCACCTGTCATCTTTACATGCCTAGTGACTTGGGGTAAGATCCTTAAACTGCGTGAGTTTCAATTTTCTGATTTTTAAAATGAGACTTATGAAAACATCTGCTTCCCAGGGCCAAAGTATAGTTTGAACAATAAAAGACATGAAAAGCACCTACAGATGAGCCTGACAGGTAGTCAGCATTAAATAACTAATTAATATGATCTGCCTTTAAAGTACACAGATTCAGTAGCATACAGGCATGTTTGTGTACTTGGCATTTGTGCAGACTCAGAGTAATATGAATTATGTGTTAAATTATCTTTTATTCTCATTTTTATGGTATTTAGTTTTTCTGTTAACTGAATAATACACAATTGCTGTAAAAGCTCAGAGTATACAGCGAAGCCAAAGGATGAAAACCAAAATGAGCAGTCATCTAAATAAAATCTTTTTCATTTCCTCTAAATATGACCACTCAAAGGGGAAAATCCAGTTCATATAATAATAGTTTAAAAAATTTTTATAGCCCAAGGTTGATTTTTTTATCACCAAAACTTATAACACAAGTTTGAGCCTTTATTGTTTTTCGGGGAATAACTGTAGCAAGCTTAGGGAATTAAGCATGATAATTTTAGCCAAGAGCCCCTCAAAATCTCCCAGATTTCTTGTGAAAATGAAGTAAAAATAAATACCCAAGTAATATCAATATGGCAACGTGTCTGATATGGTGAGACTGTGTCCCCACCCAAATCTCATCTTGAATTCCCACAAGTTGTGGGAGGGGTCTGGTTGGAGGTAATTGAATCATGGGGGCAGGTCTTTGCCATGCTGTTCTTGTATTAGTGAATGAGTCTCATGAGATCTGGTGGTTTTATAAAGGAGAGTTTCCTGCACAAGCTCTCTCTTTGCCTGCTGTCATCCCTGTAAGGTGTGACTTGCTCCTCTTTTCCTTCCACCATGATTATGAGGCTTCCCAGCCACGTGGAAGGCCAATTAAATCTCTTTCTTTTGTAAATTGCCCTGTCTTGGGTATGTCTTTATCAGCAGCATGAAAACGGACAAATACAATGCCAAAGCAGTAAACTACCAAAATAAAATCACCATTTAGCATGTTTTGGAAAGAAAGGTATTAGAGTAAAAATGATATCAGGGAAAATAAAGGTTCGTAGATGACAAGGATAGAAAGGGGGTGTATTTGAGTGCAGAGAAACCAGTTCCTAAGATCAGAAACCCAGCAAAGGAGGAAGAATTCAAGACATGGAAGAGAGAGGGAGGCAAGAGATGTTTAAAACTACAGTAGTTTTTAAAAGAACTGAGAATTACTTCACTAGTCCAAAGGCTGAAGAGCTAAAACCTGTGGCCTTGCTCAGGGTAGAGTTGAAGTGATTTCTCAATTGCCTCCCATAGTATTTGGCCACTTTGCTGGCAGGATTGTTTCCAAAGTGGTTTGTAGAGAGGTCTAGAGGTACATATAGAAACCACCTTCCAGTTCTTTCTTAAAAAAAACAAAAGTAAAATAGGAAAATAAAGAAAACAATTCCCTGAATCATTTTCTTCATATTTGTGGCATCAAATACCACTGTCCTGGTAGATGGTGAAAGAGATTGGCAGTACAGAAAAGCAAGTGGGGAAAGGTGACTACATTTCATGTCTTTGGCTTTATGCAGACAGAATGGAGAATTATTCATACACAAGAGCAATTTTTAAAAAGAGGTTCTGAGAAAGAACTGACAAGCCAAGTTTGTCAAATTCATTTTCTAAAAACAGCCATTAAAAGGAAATTAGTATTTTGTAAAATTGTATACCATGACAGGTATTATGAATGCTATGATGTCTATACTTGACATTACTACATAATTAAGAGTAGATTATTTCAAATCTTGAGAAATCACTCTCCTATTTCCTTCTAAAAGGTCATTATTTCTAAGTCATTAGTCTAAAAGGAAATATTACAGTACTTGAATAGCATATAGGAAAGGGTTACAAGTTTAAAGCAGAATTATTCTTTAGATGCTGCAGGAATTTAATTTGAAATTGTGGACCCCTCAAAAGGCAAGAACATGCATATCTGATATCTTGACATTCTAGAATTCCACTCAAACACTTCATCTACAGAGAGTGAAAGTGAATCAATTACCTTTCTCATTTTTGGAAGTGAAATACTTAACACTATAAGACTACTAAATTGATCAGCAGTGCATAGCATTTCAGATACAATGAAATGTATCAATAACACACTCCAGTCAAGCATATGCCCTTTTGGCAAAGTCATTTCTTCTTTCCCATGGTCGTCTGTAGTATCCAGCTGCTGTCTTATAGCAGGAACATTGAGTTTAATAAACACTGAGGGTCCATCATGTGCTCTCTAAGCTCTGACCAAAGTATACAAGTGCCAGCTCTCCACATGACCAGGGTCTGGGTTGTTTGTGTCCCTCTTGCCTCACAGAGCCACTTGCACTTCCAAAGTAATAAAACCATCTCTCAATCAATTCTTCTTCACAAATTGACTTGCAGGTATGTTCTCACAAACTCTCTTTTCTTAGCACAATTCTAAAACTGCATATACTTTTTTATTCAAACCTGGAAAGTAAAGAGTTTCAAAAAGAAGAATAAATGAAACCTTCATAGTTTATCATACTGAGCCAACCCCAGTTAACATATTGGCATTTTTCTTTGAAGACTTTGTTTTCTAAGTTTTTCTCGTCATGATTTTAATAATATTGCATGTGTTGTTTCTGTATTACTATTTCATGTATTAAGAGAATGTTCTGTTTTACTACATAGTTTTGCAAAACTCATTTTCGTGTAGTATTATGGACTGAATTGTATTCTTCCAAAACACATATGTTGAAGTCTAACTCCCAGTGTGATAGTATTTGGAGAGGGGATTCTTGGGAGGTGGTTACCCTTAGGTGAGGTCTGATAGGATTAGTGCCTCAGTCCTATGCCTCCTTGTAAAGGATTAGAGCCCTTATAAGAAGAGATAGCTATCTCTCTTTGTCTTTTCCTGCACACTTGCACAAAGAAGAGGTCATGTGAAAATGTGTTGAAAAGGTCGCTGTATAAGCCAAGTGACGAGAATCCTTACCAGGAATTGAATGGGCTAGCACCTTGATCTTGGACTTCCCAGACTCCAGAGCTATGAGAGAGAAATTTCTCTTGCTTAAGTCACATGATCTATGGTATATTGTAATAGCAGCTTGAGCAGAGTAAGACAAGTGGCTATATCATGTGCCATTTAATTTTTTTAAATTGTTCCTAACAATAAAATTAATGCATAAAGCATTTTTGTGTATTCCACATTATTTCCTTTGTGCAAATTTTCAGAAGTGGAATTATTTTATCAAACATAGGAATACTGACTAAATGTTTATAAATTGATTATAAAAAATTGCATACCCAAAAGAATAAGGAAAACATATTTTGGAAACCTAACAGCATTAAACATGAATATGTGACCAAAAACTCTCTAAATATCAGTTAGAATATCGGAACTATATTTGATAACAACCTTAAGAAAATAGGGAAGAATATTAGGTTTATGTACTGTTGTCTTTTCTTCTAGTCTTAATTTTCATTCTTTTCTCAGGATTCGTTTTCTTTCACTCTGGAAGAAAAGAGAAACCTGAATTCCTATGCCTTCAGATAGCTAATTCTTTTTATTATTTGTTCATGAAAGAAAGCTGATATCTGATAAACAGATCCTCACAAAGAAGTACCAGATAACAGCTACTGAGTTCTTTGCTCAACAACTTGTATACCTTTCTACCAAGGTACCAGTGTTCCCTTTCTTTCTCCAGTCTTGTGAACTGGGTGTTATATAACATTAGAATCTTAGCTTTGAAAAGGATCTTGGGGCTATCAACCTGACATCCCATCTAATATATGCCATTCCCTCTATAACATCTTCAGCAGGTATTCATTTAATGTCAGCATGAGCACATTCAGTGACAAGGAGCTCACTATTTTACAAGTGAGTCTAATTTTCAGATATTCATCTTGGACCATCAGAAAATTGCTCTAAAAAGTGAGTCCCAAACTCTGAAATTTCTGTGCATTAATGCTGGTGCTGCCCTCTGACAAGATTATGAAGAACAAATCTAATTCCACTTTCATTTGTTAACCCTTCAGAACTTTGAAAAGAGCTATCCAACAAGTCTTTCCTTAGGTAAACGTTATCAGTTCATCCCCTGATCCCTACAGGATATGGTTTTGAGTCCCACTGGCATCTTAATGGGCATATTGCTATTAGAGGCAAAGTCAGGCACCTGTAGCCTGCAGGCTTGAGTGTTTGGGAGGAAAATTAAGGAAGACGTGGGGGATGTTATTATTTCACTTTGCCATACTCCTCCTATTTTCATACTCCATGAAGTGTTTCCTTATCTAAGTTACCTGGCAGCTTTGGGAAGGTTTCAGTTTGTAATGTGTATCTGAAAGGGCAGCTCCTGTCTATCATACCACCCTGAACGTACCTGATCTCGTCCGAAAGGGCAGCTCCCTTGACTGAACACGTGCTGTAGATATGAGGTGAACAGCCTGGAGGAAAAGAGCTACCCCTTATCCCGACTATATTCCACTAAAGGGTTATAACCCACTTGACACTTTTACCAGCCGTTTTAACCCTTCACTTATTTACTCTTCAGGGGTCTTCTTAATAGTAACGAAAGTTCCTAAGATGTTTTCTGACTGGCAATGCAGTTGACTAAAGTTCTTTGCTCTCTTTTACTTGTGCAGTTAAATTTTTAAGCCAAAGCCTAGAACCTCATACGTAGCACCACTGAGCTTCATCTTCCTCAAGTCAGTTCAGCTAGGCAGAATTTGGAGGACTTTCTGATCCTAGTTCTGCCAGTTCTTCACTGGATTTTGTGGTCTGCAGACAGCTTTCTCTCTGGCAGACACTGATAAACTAATGAGCAAGACCAGACCGAGGGGTGCCTGGAGGCATGGCACTGAAAACTCTGTTTCACTCTGGGTCCTCCGTGCTTCTTTCCCTTCTTTGAATCCTTCCTCAGTCACCAAGACTTGTCATCAAGGTGTGCAAGGTTGTCCTTGAAATGACTGTCAAGTTTACCTTCTCATTCTCATGGTTGAGAGCTGTCCCTCATCAAATTGGGTCTAGAGTTTTGTCGGTAATTACGTAGCTTAGCTAGCTGGCTCTTATCTCTCACCTTCTCATCCACCCCGCGTAATACTGCCTGATCGTTTTCCTAAAATATCACATTCATCACATCTCTTCTGCTTCTCATCTTTTAATAGACTCTAGTGAGAAACGCGAATCCCTCTGTGTAGCATGCAGGCCTCAGTCCTCTCTTTCCTTCCTAACCCCGCAGTGTTCTTTTTTTTTTTTTTTTTGAGACGGAGTTTCACTCTTGTTACCCAGGCTGGAGGAGTGCAATGGTGCGATCTTGCGCAACCTCTGCCTCCTGGGTTCAGGCAATTCTCCTGCCTCAGCCTCCCAAGTTGCTGGGATTACAGGCACGCACCACCATGCCCAGCTAATTTTTTGTATCTTTAGTAGAGACGGGGTTTCACCATTTTGACCAGTATGGTCTCGACCTCATGACCTCATGATCCACCCGCCTCGGCCTCCCAAAGTGCTGGGATTACAGGCTTGAGCCACCGCACCCGGCCTAACCCCCCAGTGTTCTGTGCAGCCTAGACTCCAAGAGCCAGAGGTTTGTTTGCTCCTTCTCACCCCTTTGGGCAGTTTGGCCATTTTCACAATATTGATTCTTCCTAACCATGAGCATGGAACATTTTTCCATCTGTTTGTGTCCTCTCTTATTTCCTTGAGCAGTGGTTTGTAGTTCCCCTTGAAGAGGTCCTTTACATCCCTTGGTAGTTGTGTTCCTATGTATTTTATTCTCTTTCTAGCAATTGAGAATGGGAGTTCAGTCTTGATTTGGCTGTCCATTTGTCTGTAATTGGTGTATAGAAATGCTTATGATTTTTGCACATTGATTTTGTATCTGAGACTTATTTGAAGTTGCTTATCAGCTTAAGGAGATTTTGGGCTGAGACAGTAGTCTTCTAATTATACAATCATGTCGTCTGCAAATAGAGACAATTTGACTTCCTCTCTTCCTAATTAAATAACCTTTATATCTTTTTCTTGCCTGACCGCCCTGGCCAAAACTTCCAATACTATGTAGAACAGGAGTGATGAGAGAGGACATCCTTGTCTAGTGCCAGATTTCAAAGGGAGTGCTTCCAGTTTTTACCCATTCAGTATTATATTGGTTGAGGCTTTGTCATAAATAGCTTTTATTATTTTGTGGTACATTCCATCAAGACCTAGTTTATTGAGAGTTTTTAGTATAAAGGGCTGTTGGATTTTGTCAAAGGCCTTGCTGGCATCTATTGAGATAATCAGGTGGTTTTTGTCTTTGGTTCTGTATATGTGATTGATTATATTTGTAGATTTGCATATGTTGAACCACCCTTGCATCCCTGGGATGAAGCTGACTTGATTGTGGTGGATAAGCTTTTTGATGTGCTGTTGGATTTGTTTTGCCAGTATTGAAGATTTTCACATCATTGTTCATCAAGGATATTGGCCTGAAGTTTTCTTTTTAAGTTGTGTCTCTGCCAGGTTTTGGTATCAGGATGATGTTAGTCTCACAAAATGAGTTAGGGAGGAGTCCCTCTTTTTCTATTGTTTGGAATAGTTTAAGAAGGAGTGGTACCAGCTCCTCTTTGTACTTACTGGTGGAATTTGGATGTGAATCCATTTGATCCCGGGCTTTTTTTGGTTGGTAGGCTATTAGTTGTGCCTCAACTTCAGACTTTGTTATTGGTCTATTCAGGGATTCAACTTCTTCCTAGTTTAGTCTTGAGAGGGTATAAGTATCCAGGAATTTATCCATTTCTTCTAGATTTACTGGTTTATGTGCATAGAGGTGTTTGTAGTAATCTCTGATGGTAGTTTTTATTTCTGTGGAATCGGTGGTGATATATCCTTTATAATTTTTATTGCACCTATTCCATTCTTCTCTCTCTTCTTTTTCATTAATCTGGCTAGTGGTCTATCTATTGTGTTGATCTTTTCTAAAAATACACTTCCTGGATTTATTGATTTTTTTGAAGGATTTCTTTTCGTATCTCTATCTCCCTCAGTTCTGCTCTGATCTTAGTTATTTCTTGTCTTCTGTTAGCTTTTGAGTTTGTTTGATCTTGCTCCTCTAGTTCTTTTAATTGTGATGTTAGGGTGTTGATTTTAGATCTTTCCTCACTTTTCATGTGGGCATTCAGTGCTATAAATTTCCCTCTAGACACTGCTTTAAATGTGTCCCAGAGACTCTTGTACATTGTGTCTTCATTCTCTTTGGTTTCAAAGAACATCTTTGTTTCTGCCTTCATTTTATTATTTATCCAGTCGACATTCAGGAGCCGGTTGTTCAGTTTCGATGTGGTGGTGCAGTTTTGAGTGAGTTTCTTAATCCTGAGTTCTAATTTGATTGCACTGTGGTCTGAGAGACTGTTTGTTATGACTCCCATTCTTGGGCATTTGCTGAGAAGTGTTTTACTTCCAATTATGTGGTCAAATTTAGAGTAAGTGCAATGTGATGCCTAGAAGAATGTGGATTTGGATTGTAGAGTTCTGTAGATGTCTGTTAGGTCCACTTGGTCCAGATGTGACTTCAAGTCCCAGATATCCTTGTTAATTTTCTGTCTCTTTGATCTGTCTAATATTGACAATGGAGTGTTAAAGTCTCCGACTATTATTATGGGGGAGTCTAAGTCTTTTCCTAGGTCATTAAGAACTTGCTTTATATATCTGGGTGCTCCTGTATTGGGTGCATATATATTTAGGATAGTTAGCTCTTCTTGTTGCATTGATCCCTTTACCATTATGTAATGCCCTTCTTTGTCTCTTTTGATCTTTGTTGGTTTAAAGCCTTATCAAAGACTAGGACTGCAACCCCTGCTTTTTATATTTGCTCTCCATTTGCTTGGTAAATCTTCCTCCATCCCTTTATGTTGAGCCTCTGTGTGTCTTTGCACATAAGATGGGTTTCCTGAATACAGCACAGAATGGATCTTGACTAATTATTCAACTTGCTAGTCTGTGTCTTTTAACTGGGGCATTTAGTCCATTTACATTTAAGGCTAATATTATTATGTGTGAATTTGATCCTGCCATTTTGATGCTAGGCAGTTGTTTTGCCCATTAGTTGATGCAGTTTCTTCCTTGTGTTGATGGTTGTTACCATTTGCTATGTCTTTGCAGTGGCTGGTCCTGATGGTTCCTTTTCATGTTTAGTGCCTCCTTCAGAAGCTCTTATAAGGCAGGCCTGGTGGTGACAGAATTTCTCAGCAGTTGCTTGTCTGTAAAGGATTTTATTTCTCCTTCACTTATGAAGCTTGCTTTGGCTGGATGTAAAATTCTGGGTTGATAATGCTTTAAGAATGTTGAATATTGGCCCCCACTCTTTTCTGGCTTGTAGGGTTTCTGCAGAGAGATCTGCTGTTAGTCTGATGGGCTTTCCTTTGTGAGTAACCCAGCCTTTCTTTCTGGCTATGCTTAACCTGTATTTCTTCATTTCAACCCTGGTCAATCTGACGAGTACGTGCCTTGGGGTTGCTCTTCTAGAGGAATATCTTTGTGGTGTTCTCTGTGTTTTCTGAATTTGAATGTTGGCCTGCCTTGCTAGGTTGGGGAAGTTCTCCTGGATAATATCCTGAAGAGTGTTTTCCAGCTTGGATTCATTTTCCCTGCCACATGTCACATTCAGGTACACTGATCAAACATAGATTTTGTTTTTTCACATAATTCCATATTTCTTGGAGGTTTTGTTCATTTCTTTTCACTCTTTTTTTCTCTAATCATGCCTTCTCACCTTATTTCATTGAGTTGATCTTCAATCTCTGATACCCTTTCTTTCACTTGATCAATTTGGCTATTGATGCTTGTGTTCGCTTCACAAAGTTCTTGTGCTGTGTTTTTCAGCTCCATCAAGTTATTTATGTTCTTTTCTATGCTAGTTATTCTAGTTAGCATTTCATCTAACCTTTGTTAAGGTTCTTAGTTTATTTGCATTGGATTAGAACATGCTCCTTTAGCTCAGAGAAGTTCGTTATTCCCACCTTCTGAAACCTGCTTCTGTCAATTCATCAAACTCATTCTCTATCCAGTTTTTTTCCTTTGCTGGTGAGGAGTTGTGATCCCTTGGAGAAGAGGAGGCATTCTGGTTTTTGGCTACTTCAGCCTTTTTGCAGTGGTTTCTTCCTGTCTTCCTGGGTTTATCTACCTTTGGTCTTTGAAGTTGGTGACTTTTAGATGGGTCTCTGAGTGGACTTACTTTCTGTTGATATTGAAGCTATTTCTTTCAGGATTTTAGTTTTCCTTCTAACAGGCCCCTCTGCTGCAGGTCTGCTGTAGGTCCCCTCCAGACCCTGCTTGCCTGGGAATCACCCATGGGGGCTGTATAGCAGCAAAGATTGCTGCCTGTTCCTTCCTCTGGCAGCTTCGTCCCAGAAGGGTACCACCAGATGTCAGCCAGAACTCTCCTATATGAGTGACTTCCAGTCAGGATAAATGGGGGTCAGGGAACCACTTTAGCAGGCAGTCTCTCCCTTATCAGAACTTAAGTGCTCAGAGCTCAAGTGTTGGTCCCTTCAGAGCTGCTGTGCAGAAACATTCAACTGTGCCGAAGCTGGACCCATACTGCCCCTTTTCCCAGCTGCTCTGTACCAGAAAGGTAGGGGCTTTATTTATAAGTCCCTGATGGGCTGCTGCCTTTTTTCAGAGATGACCTGCCAACAAGAAGGGAGTCTAGTCGCAGTCTGCCTGCAGAGGCTTTGCTGAGCTGCCAGGAGCTCCACCCAGTTGCTGTGTTAAAGTCCTCAAGACTTTGTTTACACTGACGAGTTTAGAACTCCCTACCCAAGCCTCAGTAATGATGGACGTCCCTCCCCCCATGTCCCAGGTGGAGCTCAGACTGCTGTGCTGGCTGCAAGAATTTCAAACCAATGGATCTCAGCCTGCTGGCTTTTGTGGGAGTGGGACCTGCTGAGCCAGGTCACTTGGCTCCCTGGTTTCAGCCCCCTATTTTCAGGGGAATGAGAAGTTCAGTTACCCAGTTTTGTACTGGAAACCGGGGTGCTTGTGTTGTAGGCACTGGAGGGAATCCCCTGGTTTGCAGGTTGTGAAGACTGTGGGAAAAGCTCAGTATCTGAGTGCCGGAGTGCCCAGAAAAGTCCCTAAGGGCTTCCCTTGGCTAGGAGAGGGAGTTCTCCAGTCCCTTGCGCTTCCCAGGTGAGGCAATGCCCCACCCTGCTTCAGTTTTCCCTCCTTGGGCTACTCCCACTGTCTAACCAGTCCCAGTGATGTGAACCTGGTACCTCAGTTGGAAATGTGGAGATCAGTCGTCTTCTGGATCACTGTCACTGGGAGCTGTGGACTGGAGCTGTTTCTATTCAACCATCTTGGCAGAAGTCTGGTTTGTTTTGTTTTGTTTTGTTTTTTATTTGTTTGTTTCTGACAGAGTCTCACTCTATTGCCCAGGCTGGAGTGACTACAGTGGTGCAATCTAGGTTCACTGCAGCCTCTGCCTCCTGGGTTCAAGTGATTTTCATACCTCAGCCTCCTGCACGTGCCACCATGTAATACGATTTTAAGTCAAATTTAATTCATTTAGTTATATATTTCTATGAAGACCTGAATGCCCTTTAAAAGAAAGTGGCCTGTTACAGGTAACTTTCTTTGTGTGTCCTGATTTATAGTATATTTATTTTGGCAACATTTATAATCTATAGTGGATACCATAGTGCAAATTGATAACATTTTGAAGTGCTTTCCAAATCCCATGGGCTGTTATCTCAGTCTCCTATGTCAAATATTTAAAATTAATTCAAAGTTGTATCATCACCACAGAAATATATTGATTAGGCCCCCAACTGTGGGCCTTATGGCAACGGACTTCATATTCTAAAAAGAGGGGAACATTGATAAGCCATACTTTTATTCTCCTGGGAAATTCTTTTTTTAGCATTTTGTTTTGTTTTGTTTTTCAGTACTTTAAGTTCTAGGATATATATGTATAGAACATGCAGGTTTCTTACATAGATATACACATGCCATGGTAGTTTGCTACATCCATCAACCCATCATCTACATTAGGTATTTATCCTAATGCTATCCCTCCCCTACCTCCCCACCCCCCATCAGGCCCTGGTGTGTAATCCTCCCCTCCCTGTGTCCATGTGTTCTCATTGTTCAACTCCCACTTATGAGTGAGAACATGCGGTGTTTGGTTTTTTGTTCCTGTATTAGTTTGCTGAGAATGATGGTTTCCAGCTTCACTGATGTTATTGCAAAGGACATGAACTCATCCTTTTTGATAGCTGCGTAGTATTCCATGGTGTATATGTGTCATATTTTCTTTATCCATTCTCTCATTGATGTGCATTTCGGTTGGTTCCAAGTCTTGGCTATTGTGACCAGTGCTGCAGTAAACATACATGTGCATGTGTCTTTATACTAGAATGATTTATAATCCTTTGGGTATATACACAATAATGGGATTGCTGGGTCATATAGTATTTCTGGTTCTAGATCCTTGAGGAGCTGCCACACTGTCTTCCATAATGGTTGAACTAATTTACACTCTGACTAACAGTGTAAAAGCGTTCCTATTTCTCCACAGCCTCTCCAGCATCTGTTGTTTCCTGACTTTTTAATGATCGCCATTCTAACTGGTGTGAGTTGTTATCTCATTGTGGTTTTGATTTGCATTTCTCTAATGACCAGTGATGATGATCTTTTGTTCATGTTTCTTGGCCACATACATGTCTTCTTTTGAGAAGTGTCTGTTCACATCCTTTACCCACTTTTTGATGTTTTTTTTCTTATAAATTTGTTTAAATTCCTTGTAGATTATGGATAGCAGCCCTTTGTCACATGGACATATTGCAAAAATGTTCTCCCCTTCTGTAGGTTACCTGTTCACTCTGATGACAGTTTATTTTGCTGTGCAGAAGCTCTTTAGTTTAATTAGATCCCATTTGTCAATTTTGGCTTTCGCTACCAATCCTTTTGGTGTTTTAGTTATGAAGTGATGCTTTTTTGCTCAATTCTCTCGCAAGTTCACATCAATTTCTTGTGCCTTGGGTAACAAAGGAAGTCCTAAGTTGTCCAGAGATTGCATGTCCCCACACACTGAAATCCTCTGAGCTGAATGAATCAGTTTTCACTATTGCTGTGTTTATGGACAAAAAAGCAAAAGGTGAGTCAATTCCAGGTTCTGTCACATTTGAAGTTGACATGTAAAGGAAAACATAAAAGATTAATACTATTATTATGATTTTATTTTGTTTTGAGGAGAAGTGTGAGAAATGACTACCATACAAATCAAGAAATTCATAAAGGCAATGGTTGATGACTGTCACCTAGCAATCTATTATTTTCTTTTCTCCTTTCCCCAAGACATCTACTCTAACATAAGCATTAAAATCAAATTGTACAATTCTGAGATAACCTGTTCTCAAAGCTTTAGGGTAAAAATTGTTTAATCAAATTGTAACACAAGTTGAGAAATACCATTAAAGTAATAATGCCATCCCGTAAGAATTGCTGAATCTACTTGAAGTTTGTGTTTGATTCGTTCCTATTCAGAATTGTTTGCATAGGCAAATTACTGATATCACTAGAGCTAATTGAACACCCACTCTGTCAGGTTTTGGAGACATAAAGGCAAATAGAAGGTAAATTCTATTCCTGAGGAATAAAATATAATGGAGGAAACAGACATGTAACCAGTAACTTCAACCAAAGATTAATCAAAAAAACACACTGAATGAAAGGGCAATGGGAAACACAGATTTATTTGTTTATTAATTCATGCAGGAACATCTCATTTTTATGTCAGCTTTGATATTTCAACTGAGAGAAATGGAACAACTTTGGAGAAGTAGTTCTTGGGGAAAGTAATACACATTTATCCTTTGGACCTTTTTTGCATGTCCCAAAGGGACTATCCAGCTTGGTGCATTTTAAAGAAATAGTGTGTGGGAAAGTTTCTGAAATGCAGTTCTTGTGGAAGTAGTCTATACTGGCTGTGACTTTTGCACAAAGATAGATAATTCAGGCAGAAAGAGCAGAAAGATCTGCATGTAGGAATCAACCACATATACAGTGATGTTAAAGTGGGCCCACATCATACACGCATTGAGAGGTGCAGAATAAAGCAGTGATGAAGAGCTGACCATGGAAATGATACGTGTGTGGGGAATTATTTCTTTATTTAACTGATAAATTAATCAGGAAAGAATTTTTGGCAAGGTAGTGGCTTGAAGTTTTGTATTGATGGAAAAAAAATTGGGTAAGGGGAATGGGGAATTTGGTGAACCAGATCCAGGAAGAAGATAAAACTCGGAAGAACATGAAGAAAAGAATTAAATATATGTATGTTTTAGTTTCTTGTCACAGAAGGAGGAACACAGGTCACAGCAACTTTTTTCCCAAGTAGGTAGGTCCCACTTATGCAATTCAAGTAATGAAATAAATATTAAATCTCCTCTCTGGCCAGAGTGCTATGGTCAGCATCGTGAGCAGTACCAGAAGGAGGAAAGGTTAGCCCTTCCCCCAAGGGACAAGGCTTATTTATTGCCAGAAGATAAGATGTGTATACATGTAACAGCAATGCAAGAAAATGTATATTAATATTTATAATAAAGATGCAAATAGAGCTAGAGGGAGCTTAGAGGAATACATTTATTCCAACTAGGGTTATGGAAGAATTTATGTGAAAGTCTTCTTTGGGCTAAATGAAAATCAGAAATTCTATAGGCATGCTTGAAAAGAAAGGACACTCCAAATTAAAGAAGTATAAAACGTCTGGGTGCAATGGGTTCATGCCCATAGTCCCAGCACTTTGGGAGGCCAAGGCAGAAGGATGACTTAAGGCCAGGTGTTTGAGACCAGCCTGGGTAACACAGTGAAACCCTGTCTCTACAATAAAATAAAAATAAATAAATAGTTGGGTGTGTTGGCATGCACTTAGAGTCTCAGCTACTTGGGAGGCTGAGGCAGGAGGATCACTGGAGCTCAGAAGGTCAAAGTTGAAGTGAGCTATGATCGTGACACTGCACTACAGCCTGGGCAGCAGAGCAAGACCCCAACTCAGAAAAATAAAGTATGAAAAGAAAAAAGTATGGAACATAGTTGAGGGAAAGCAAATAGCCCTATCTGACCACAGTAGACCCATGATGCCCTCTTCTACTGTAACTGCCTTAACTTTTCTCACAAAAGTTGAAAAACACCATTCTGCCATTTGTGCATTAATTTGCTAGGGTTGTTGTAACAGAGTAGCAGAGACTGGAAGGCCTAAACAAAAGAAACTTAGTGTTTTACAATTCTGGAGGCAGGGTTGGCTCCTCCTGTCAGCTGTGAGGGAGAATGTGTTCCTTGTGGAGACAAAGAAGGACATTACATAATGGTAAAAGGATTGATACAAAAAAAAAAAAAAGAATGTGTTCCATGTCTGCCTCCTGGCTTCTGGTGGCTGCTGGCAATCACTGGAGTGCCTTGGCTTATAGATGAATCTCTCTGCCTTCATCTGCATATGGTGTTCTTCCTACATCTCTGTATCCAAATGTCCTCTTCTTATAAGAACACCAGTGATATCTGATTTGGGCCACTCTGATGCCCTCATTATAAGGTAATAGGGTCTTTTTAAAGGTAGTGGGGGTTAACATTCTGAGAGGTAGTAGAGATTAGTACTTCAACTTATCTTTTTATTGTCAGGGAGTGAGGTAGGGAAGGAAAAATTAACCCATATGAGGATATAAGGAAGAGAAAATGATATTTAGGCTGGCAGATACGTTCACTATGTATAAACATACACACATATATACACATATATAGTACATGTATATATATACATATATGTGTTTGTGTATATATCTATACATATATATATATATATATATATATATATATATATATATATATAAAGTAGTCTTGATATTTCAAATAAACAGTAGAGACATTATTCTAGGCAATGGAGCTCCGTGGCCAATATGTACAGGTGATAAAATTACCTTGAAATACTAAGTAAGCTTTTATATACGAGATGTAAAGTTGTAAAATAAATGATAAAGGTAGATAGGATTGAAAATAAAAGAGAAGTAAGAGTTAAATATTACAAGTCTGACAAGGAGCTTGGATGTCAAGAAGGATGATTATTATTTATTTAGATTGTTTTGATTTTTTAATTATTAAATTATTTAAGTTTATGTATATGTTGTAATTATATGTAAATTATAAATAATTCATAAATTTGTAAATTACAAGAAATACAAACAATATATATCATATATCATGAATATAAACATATAATAAAATAAACATAAACATGAATAAAATATAAACATGAATTATAAATATAAATTATAATATAATTTATATTTATGTTACTACATGCTAAATATCTAGAAGATTATTTGTAAATGATTTATTAAAAGAGATTGAAAGAAAATTTTACTGACAGAAAGGATACTTTCCTTTAAAATCCAAGGGATGGAAAGGTTTCTGAACACAACAGGGACATTCCATGGCTAGGACACACGGGTTCCCCACCCCACATCATGCAAGTAGCTGAAGCCCTGTTTTCTAACACTGTCTCCCGGGTCGGATTGGCCGTCTCCATGTCACCAACTTCTTGAAACTTAACATCTAGAAAAAAATTTTGCTCCCTCTCAGCACTGTGCCCTCTCACTCCCCCACACGTGTGTGTGTATATATCACATACATGAAGGCATACACAGGCATGCACCTCCACACACATATGCATGTACACACACACAGGCATGCACCCACACACATGGGCATGAGCATACACACACACACACACAGACATACACAGGCATACATCCCCATACATGTGTGTGTACATACACACAGAGGCATACACAGGCATGCATTCCCAAACATGTGCATGTATATACTCAGAGGCATGCACCCCTCACACATGTGTGCATGTACATACATACACAGGCATGTACAGGCATGCATGCCCCCCACCTGTGCATGTACACACACACACAGGCCTGCACAGGCATGCACCCACACACAGGTGGGCATGAGCATACACACACACAGAGACATAAACAGGCATGCATTCCCACACACGTGTGCATGTACACACAGAGGCATACACAAGCCTGCACAATGCACACGCCTGATGCTACACGCATTGAAGTTCTAAACAGCTACATACAAAAAGCTGGATTTATTATCATAAATAGTTTTAAGAAAAATAGGAAAGGCAAAATGATATTTTTCCAACTTTGATAAGAAAAGCAAAGGCAACGTATGGTAGTAGAAGGAACATAGGCTTTGGAGTCTGGCAGCAGCCTCATACTGAGCTCCACATACGATTTTCTGGGTAGCTGTGCACAAATGAACTAACCTTACAAACTTTGGTTAACATGCTGTGCAAGGTGGGGATAAATATGTCATACCGCTCTTTGGAGGGTTATATAAAGAATACAATCAGTTGCATATGCCTTTCATTATTCTGAATTCTAATTAATAACCAAAAGGATTCCAGACATTTCTCACCATAGACTTAAACATATGCTTATGCACAGAATGACTTGCTATTTTATTCATGAGTCTAAAAAAATTAGCTGGATAATAAAAATTAAATCAGAATTTCTGTATGGAAAACACACGGCTGTTGTGGGCCTGTGATAATTCTCAGCAGAACTAGTAACTATTGTTTGGGTAAAGTTTCCTTCAGTCATTTTGCAAACCTCAATGTTCTGAATTATGAGCTAACTGTTTTGGAAGTGAATGAAATCTACACTTTCAAGTGACTATACCAGTGTTTGTTATAAGGAACAATTCTAAACTTTTTATGCAGATGCACAATATTGGGCCTGCAGAGACATAATGGCACGAAAGCATTCGTTTTGAAATAGGATGTAAATAAAACATTCTTCTTTTTTTTTTTCATTGCTTTTGTAGTTTTTGTACTCCATAATTCCAATAGACATTTTCTGGGCAAGAGTTTGTCAGCAATTATTCTGTGGAGGATCTGGAAAAGAAAACAATAATTAAATACCTTCGCTTATCCCACTTTATCCCTGACTCTGTAGCTAAACTTAAGCATGGATTGAAAATAAACATACCTTGAGATAATTTAATATAGAAGAGTATTGGGCCTTGGCCTTGAAACAATCTTTTAGACTATGATACAGATTAAATTCATTTAGGAATACTATTTTAACTCTTTCTTCAATCGGTCTCTAACTTGGTAAATAACTACTGTGGAATATTTCATGAAGAAAAAAAATCATTTAACTACTTATAGGCAGGTAATGACAGTAACTGAATGTGCTAATTCTGCAACATGGGAGAGGATGTGTCCTGGAGGATAGTTGAGTCTATGTAATAACGCTTTATCTTTTAGACTAAACCATGTATACATGATCTTCCCTCCTCTTGCTAAATGATAGCAACAAGCTTAGGGTGGTTCAGGCCAAAACCCTGGAGCCATCCTTCAATCTGCTCCTCTTCCATGCTCCCAGTTGGATTCATTCATCACCACTCATCAGCTGTATCTAGAATTTAAGAAATTCTCACTGTTTGTGCTGGTCCAAGCTTGCATTAGCTCTTTCCTCAGATGATTGCGGGAGACTTCCAATTGCCCTTCCTGTTTTACCATTGACCCCTTCAGCCTATCCTTTGCACAGCAGCTGGGGTGGTATTCTAAAATTCACTCTCCACTCAACACCCTCCAGTGGCTTCCCAGCCTTTCTTTCTGGAGAGGATTTCCTAACTATCCAATCTAAAACAACATCACACCACCTCCACCCTTGGTATTCTCTAAACCCCACACCTCCTTTATTTTTCTCCTTACCACTGTTGACCAGCATTGCTCTCATAATTTTGTGTGTTTATTTGTGAGCTTAACCACCTAAAAATATAAGCACCATCCAGAAAGGGACAATTTTTGCCAAGGTTACTGTTCTATTCCTAGTTCTCTGAATGATGCCTAGCACATAATAAGTCCTCAATAACTGCAGATTAAATTCTCAGTTTGTTTCTTCTGGTTTTAAATTATTTATTTGTTGGTGTTTGGAGTCTGTAGGTTTCGTGGTACTCTCTGCTGACTCCTTAGTGGATTAAATAGAAGTTTCACATTTAACTGTTTCTCTTCTCACTCTAAGTATGATTCAGAATGAACTAATTAAGTCTCCTTAAGATCTCAATTTATTTCTTAACTCAAATAAATGTAATTTTCCACTGCTGAATTGTTTGATGTGTTTAGAGGGTAAAAGTTTTGGTTTTGGTGGCAATATTGTCTTCCACCTACTCCCTAGTTGGGAAAAATAATACAAGATATGTTACCCCAAAATTATGCTCCCTAAACTGTACTGTTTTCTGTTTCTACCTATTTATTGCATATCTTTAAATACATAATGCTTTCTCTTGCTTTTAGTTTTTCTGCAACTATGTTCAGTATTTAGCACTCAGTTTTCAGACTGAAACCCAGGCCAGTCACATGGACATGTCTCGAGCACTTGAAGCTTGCTTGCCACCCCAGGTCTTTGTTCTCTAGGTTATTTTGTCTGGAATGCTTTTTCAGATTGCCTCCTGGTGAGCAGGGGTCTTAATTCGAATGTCAGATTTTACTGACTGCCATATCTAAACTAGTCATACTCTTGACAATCACTCGTTTTACCCACATATTCTACTTTATTTTTTTCAGTACAGCAGCTAATATTACTTTATGACTTTAGCTGCCATGAGGCCGGGTGTGGTGGTTCATGCTTGTCATCCCAGAACTTTGGGTCAGGAGTTTAAGACCATCCTGGCCAACTTGGTGAAACCCCATCTCTACTAAAAACATAAAAAATTAGCCGGGCATAGTGGTGTGTGCCTGTAATCCCAGCTACCCAGGAGGCTGAGGCAGGAGAATCACTTGAACCCGGGAGGTGGAGGTTGCAGTAAGCTGAGATCATGCCACTGCACTCCAGCATGGGTGACAGTGAGACTCTGTCTAAAAAAAAAAAAAAGAAATTAGCTGCCAGTCTGTGTTCCCCAGTAGAATAAAGTTCCTCTAAATCAGTGACTTTATCTACTTCACCCTCATGTCACCAGCTAGGACAGGGCTGCCTATGTAGAAGGGTTCCATATATGTTGAGAAAAAAAATGAATGAATGAATTCCTTTGTATAGATATTAAGCTGCTGAAGGGTTATAAATCCCTTTAATCTGTTGTCACTAGCTGCTTTTGGAAATTGGAAATTTAACTGATTTACAGTGGTTTGTTTCTGGAATCCCATGGCAAGTCCAACAACATTAACTAGCTTTTAAGGTCAATATTGGCAAAATGAAATTGCCATTAGAAGCGTCTGAATCAGTGTCCTTCTTCATTTGGCAGAGGTGGAAGAAGACTGCAGAGTTCCCTTTAGTAACATCTCATGATACAATGATGCTTCATGTCAAACGGCAAACTATTGTCAGGGACAGGTTTTTGAGACTTCTTTAACCTATGAGGCAATTTATATATAACTACATCCATGTTATTGAAGACCAATCTTGCAGTTGATCAGGAAATTGCAAAATTCTCCGATCAAAGTTGGGCAGACATTTTGTAGAATTTTATTAATACCATGTCTATAAGCAGGCAGGTAATGCAAGAACACCTGACAACCTAAATGATGAGATGCAGCATTGCAAATCATTACGACTGTTAAAACTGTGGAGCCAGATATCCTAGGGGTTTGTGTATGTGACGTATGAGTAGGAAGGTATGAAGAGATGAGGAGGTGGTCTGTGGTTCACTTCACATACAAGCTTCAGTTAAGCACTTAAATTAGAATGGTTTGCTGAGTATCATTTAGTCATTTAACCAGGTATCAACCAGAGACTATAGTAACCATATTGAATGCTAAGTTTAGATAAAGTAATTTAATATTTTTTCTTATATCTCAGTTCTTTCAAAGTTACTTCTTTCTAAGAATAAAGAAAATACATAGAGCTTTTAAGGCCTCAATAAATTTGGCTTTAGTTGACCACTCTTCTGCCATGTACCGTGGCATCTCTAACCAGACCCCAACAACCTGCCATGTTCCAGACTAACTTCGTTCATGTCATACCTTTCACCAAGAAAAGCCCATCTCCTTCTTTTCCAGTTTTTTTTTTTTTGCTTCAGTTTTGGAAATTGAAATAATACTGTTCTGAGTTTTCTAAACAATTTGACCACCCTAACTCATCCTGCAAGAGCCAGCAAAAATGCCACCTCCCTATGATACCTCCCTGCATTGCCAAGTAGGAAACTCAGGCCTTCTTCTGAGCCCCTTGACATTGTACAGATACAGCTTCCATGGCACGGATGAGATTACTCAGAATAACACACATCTCTTGTGTGTTGTTTGCCCATCTGTTTCCCCCACCACACCATAAGGTTTGGGGGTCATGCATGAATTGTGTCTGTATCCCCAATGACAAATTGGAATTTTCTTGCTCCTCCGAGACAGGGTAAACTTTCCCAACTCCCATCCAATTTTGCATCCCACAACCTTTAACATTATTCAGAGTTAACTGTCCTCTTTCGATGGGTTTCAATAATGCTGAGCCACCCAGACCCCCATTCCATTCATCAGCCCAATGATTTAATAAATCCTTAATTGTTAAATAATAATACATCATATTAATATTAAATAGTAAGAAATGATAAATTATTATTGATAAATCATTAATAAGCTTATCAGGTTCTAGAGGACTTGAGGGGTTCTGAGGAGAGGATAACAAAACAATAGATTGTTTTTCCACTAAATAAATCTTTAGTCCACTGCTATACTCTGTCTCTCTCCATCCTCACATCCCCATTTCTCTCTCTCTCTCTCTCATGACAGAGTCTCACTCTGTTGCCCAGACTAAAGAATCGGGGTGTAATCATAACTCACTGCAGCCTCAAACTCCTGGGCTCAAGGGATTCTCCCCTTCAGCCTCCTGAGTAGCTAGGACTACAGGCATGCATCACCATGCTCTGCTAACTTTAAGAGAAACAAAATAAAATTGTAGAGATGAAGTCTCACTCTATTGCCCAAGCTATTCTCAAACTCCACTCCCAGCCTAATTCCCCTCTTGCTGTAGCTAGATCCTCCCCAGAGCAGATTCCAGGCTTAGGTGCCTTTTGATTTCAGCCTTTGCCTCTGGTAAACCTATTCACAAATATTCCCAACAAAGAAAACTCTCCCTTTAAAATAAGCTCTCAGACTACCCAAAAAGAAAAGTTTTTTTTTTTAAATCTCAATTATACATCATATCCATCTTTGTCATGAGCATAGGATCAATAATTTTGTAGATGTTTAAAAAATAATTTTATTTACTGTAATTGTCCCAGTTGTCTTGGTCCTTGATCGACTGCAGGTAACTTTAGGAGTCTTCTATTTTGTTATCCTTGGTTGTGATTTGAATAACTTAGTTGATTTGTGAGCTATTTCGATTTTGCTTTTGTCCTTTACAGAATTCTCTATAGGTCAGAAGAAGAAAAAAGATTATCTGAAAGTCATCTCTTACTTAGGAAGTATTTCTATTAAATAAGTGAAAACTTTTTTTGAAAATTGAAAATGAAAAAAATCACCTTTTAGTTTTATTGTCAGGATCTTATACTAATAGAACTATGTAGTTGAAAGGAATGAAAAAACAGAGGTCTTTGTAAGTTGGGGTATTTCTGACTATGGAAAATACTTTCCATTTTAACAAGTATCTACTGCCGGCATTTAAAAGAATATAAGCAGAATGCCATGTTTCCTCAAATACTGGAATTGCAATCTCAAAAGCTATTTCCCTTAGAAATCTCACAAGAGTGTTAAATCTCTTTGGTAAAGACTGTATTTTGTAAACCCCAAAGCACTAATAAATGAGTGTTCCTCTTCAGTGAAAAGGTAAAACGTCTCATCATGGACAAATACCCACATTTTCCATAGTAGGGATGGTCTGTTACCCCTAGGGTTATCCCCTGGCCATATCTGGACTATTTCATTACTCCTCTGCAGTGGAATTTGATCATAAAGTAAAAAGACATATTTTTGGCCTTTTAACTTACCCAGTATTTAAACATAGGTATGATACAGAGACAAGTTAATCAGAGATGTGCTTGGCCTTTTAAATCCCCTGCAAATCTTTGTCACAGGGCCAGAAACCAGTGCCTAAAAAGGAAGTCCACATAGGCAACACAAACACTGCCCCCTGAGCCCGGCACAATCCGCTTCTGCAAAGATAGTGTAAACGCACCTCATGGGTGTTTCTGTGCAGTAGAAGACAAGTGTATAAAGTACATTACGTGTATTAACTCCATTTTCGGGAGGCAGCTGAGCAAAATAAAGTGAACTCTGAAGTGGAAGTCAGTTTTGTTTTGTTTTTTTTTTTTTGAGTCGGAATTTCGCTCTTGTTACCCAGGCCGGAGTGCAATGGTGCGATCTCGGCTCACCGCAACCTCTGCCTCCTGGGTTCAGGCAGTTCTCCTGCCTCAGCCTCCCGAGTAGCTGGGATTACAGGCACACGCCACTGTGCCCAGCTAATTTTTTGTATTTTTAGTAGAGACGGGGTTTCACCATGTTGACCAGGATGGTCTCGATCTGTTGACCTCGTGATCCACCCGCCTCGGCCTCCCAAAGTGCTGAGATTACAGCCGTGAGCCACCGCGCCCGGCCCCAGAAGTCTGTTTTTTATCTGCATACCCTTAGCCAAAAGTCACTTCTTTGTTCTGGGTGTCAGTTTCTTCATCTAATTCTGGATGATACTATCTGCCCTGTAGTGATACCATCGATTTTCTAGGGACGGTTGATATCTTGTTCTTCTTTCACATCACAGTTGTGCTCAACAAAGGCTTTTAGAGGAATTAAAATAGGTGTGTTGCAGGGCAGAAAATAAAATAATAAACAGAACGAGCTCCAAATAAAATGTAGAATGATTAATGCAATTATAATTTTATTCTGTATACTGCATTATTGAAGATGCATCTGTTCTTCCACAATTTGCACAAATACCAACATCACATCATGAGAAGCCTTCCTCTATATTAGGCTTAGTTATTCTACAGCACCTGTCACCGTTCTCCATGGACAGAGAATTTTGCGCTTACCAGCTTCATTCTGTTATGTCAACCACAGCTGCGGTGACCACTTGTCCCAGTTTGCTGGAGACCTCTGCAATTTACCTCTGTTGCCACTGCACAATTACAATGGCTCTCTTTTGCTAACAAGCATGCCTTAGTCTGGTTGATAAATTATGTGGTCACCTTATTTAAGTATAAAGAATGATGGTCTATTAAATTGTTTTATGGAGGAGGGACAAAACATAAGCCAGGAGAAATGCATATATCTCTTCAAGGTTTTAAGCCGTGTCCTTTAAACTAGACTTGATGTTAATACAGTAGATTTCTTTCACATCATCTGTGTATGCCTAACCAGCAATGCTTACAAAATTAGACGTGTCTCTTACGGCCTTACTAAGTTCGTGGACTTAAAATTGCTTTTTGCTTGCCTGTGGGAAACCCAGCCTTCTATTAGTTTCTTCATCTGAAGAACTTCTGGAAATTTCCAGGATCTTCATTCATTAATTCAATAAATGTTCACGGAACTAGCACTGCTAGCATGCCATGAGCTCCTGGGTATGCAATGAATGAAGCTGGTAAATGCAAAATTCTCTGTCCATGGAGAACGGTGACAGGTGCTGGTTGTCCAAGAACGGACAACCTTTGCCCTCACGGACTTCATCATCTAAAGAGAGAAACAGGTATTAGTCATTTTGCAAAGGAAAAGCTTCTCTTCTGATGCTGCACTGGACTCATAATGGTTCAAAGAGAAGGTGGCAGTGGAGGGTGCTCTGAGAGCTCCTGACAGTGGGATTCAAGCTGGTCAAGAATGCTCAGGAAAGGTTTCTTTGTGAAAGGTCCAATGAAGCGGAGACCTGAAGGACAAATCAGAGTTACTTGGGTGTGGAGGCATGAGCAGAGGCAGAAGACAGCTTGTACCAAGGGCCTGCAGTAGAAGGGAGCACAGGCACAGGATGCAGAGGAGACAGAAAGGACAGAATTTGCTCAAACAACACAGCAGGAAGGTAAAGCCTCATGGAAAACAAGGCTGCAAAAGTAGCTCAAAGGGTAGGGAAAAAATTCAAGTGCTTTAAGCCAGGTGTGATACAATCAGAATTGTGCCTAGAAAATACTAGCTCAACTCAGTTGTGAAGAATGGACAGAGGGGCGGGAGAACCAGAGCAAGTGAGGATACAAAATTTGGTGAGTGTGGGGTCCAACGTGCCTGATGTCTTGAACGACCTAAGTGGACAGCTGTACAGTGATAACTACAACACATGAAAGAAGGGATGAAGATTTTGCCAGTAGGTTAAGCGGAGAAAAAGTACTATGGAAGAACTTGTTAAAAGATGGGCCAATGAAATGGACCCTGAAAAGAAAATACCAAAGAGGTAAAGGGGGAATTTAGGGATGGTGATGTCCTGAAGTCAGGGCAAGAGTGACTTATATGAAGGGAGTGACTAACAGGATTCCACAGATTAAGTGAGTGAAAACTGGAAAGTATCCATTAGGTTAATCAACTATGAGGTTACTGATTACCTGGGAAATACCAACTTCAATGAAGAACTGTTAAGAATTAAAGGCATATTTAGATTGGTTAAGAGCAAATGGTTGGGTACGCATTACATGTTTTAAGTAGCTGGGACATAAAAGGACGGAGGGCACTATAACTAGAAGAGGAGATAGGCTATGTGCAAGGATTTTTGTCAGTGATTTTGTTTGTTTTGTTTTGAGAAGGCTTGGATGCAGTGGTGTTCTGATAAACCAGGCCTCCAAGGGAGAAATAAAAGCTCTAATTTGTAGCTGTTACAGATGACCATGCATCAGTACACCCACCATGACTGGAGTAAACCTATCAAGGCAGAATGCAGAAGGCATTCAGAATACCTCACTGAATGCAGATTAGAGAAGATACCTAGAATCAGCTTTAAGCTCCAGTGCACCACCGGGTAAAAACCAATGGGATGGGGGAGGTTGAAGGTTTGTATAAGAAGTGGGATTGCTAATAAAACAGATAAAGAGGGAAGAAGGTAGGGTCCTGAGTAAAGGTGGAATGATTTGTGTTGGATAAGAGAAAAGGTATCTCTTCTAATGAGTTGGGTGGCAAAGAGTTGAATTGGAATCAATTCAAAGAGAAGAAAGGAAGCTGAATGGATTCTCAATTCATGGACTATTTTACCTATCAGTTAGGACAGGAGAGCTTGGCCATGAGTGAGGAAGTGGCAGTTGGTACATAATGTTGGGTTGGAAGAAACAGTTAAAGCTTGAAAGAAAAGATGTGGAAGGAAATTTGGACAGTGTTGAAGTCCCAGTGATGCTGAAGACCAGGGCTTTGTACCAGTACCACTCTGCAGAGTCACATGGAATTACCCAGAATGTAGCAACCCAGGGATATGAAAACAGACACAAAATAATTGCTTGATCTTGGGTTGAAATTTTGGAGGAAAACGTGGAGTGATGTCAAGAATTCAAGGACAAGTGGGTACTGACAGGAGGATGTTTGAAGTGGTAGGCTGTGATGTCTAGGTTGAATAGAGCAGAACGTAGAGCCAAGGGGAGCTTTTACAAGTAAGGAAAGTGCTACTTTTCAGAGATTTGATATCTGATGAGGTTGTGGAACAGATGCAGTGGGAATAAGAAGTCGCGAGAGCTGAAAAGATGGATGATACTGTTTAGAGAATAACTTCACACGGTGAACAAGTATAGAGGTGGCTGAGTTTGGGGGGGCATGAATGTGACTAGCTGAAGCAGAGTGGAGTTTAAGAGAGACTACTGCAGTGAATAGCAGGGAACTATAAGGCAGGTGCTGGATGATTACTGCGAAGGGCACTGACGTCATCCAGAATCTTGGGTTCCATATTAAGACTTTAAGTCATGTGCCAAAGCCTTTGTTAAATGTAGGAGGCTTCACTGGGACTCCAGCCACTCACAGGGAGAAATGATGTTTACAGCTAAACAATATGAATCTCAAAAGAGTTGTTTTTCATTTTTTGTAAGAGAGCGAATAAATAATATTTTTAATTTGATAATAAAGAAAGCTAACCAGTAGGTCCTAAAATAGTGAAGATTTTAAAAAAAGAAGAGGAAGAGGGGAAGGAAGAAGTAAGGAAAGAAGAACCTAAACTTTAAAAAAAATCAGTAGCTGAAGGGTGAAGCCCCAACTTAGCTCAAGAGGAGCAGGGATGTAGCTCTCTGAAAAAATGAGAATGTACAGGAGGATTCATTTGGTTTATTTGTATGTGTGTTTGGTTGGCTTGGTTTAGATTTGTTATTAATGGTTTATTTTGATCTTAACCATCCACATGGCATATCTGAAGAATACATGTTCTGGAAGATAGTTATGAGATGACATACTAAGGGATAATAATTGAAATGTCCTCAATGCCAGAAAAACAAGTGTTCTCAATCACTTCCAGTTTTATTTTTTGCATGAATAAACTTACCATGAGTACATCTTCCAAAAAAGAAAAAGTTCAAATGTAAGATCCGACTTGAATTGTGAGCTTCTCATATAATATTCTTGGATTCATGTCTCAACTGCAAAAGATTGAGATCCTGAATAAGGCTTATGGGCATATTAAAACTGTACCCAGGCTGAGGAAGTAGCTTTGGATAATTACTGACCTTGAAAGTAACCAGTTTTTTTTGACTTATTTATGTTGGTACCAGGAAAGCATCGAATAGATGGTTTTGATAGCAAGAGCCATGCTGGACTTTAACAGTATCAGAGAGAGGAGTGGGGACCATTTATTTGGAATAAAATTTAAACATGTTTCTTAATAGTCAACTCTCTCAAGCATTATAAAATCCTGATACAAAACTCAAGAAAGGAAACACACACACACACACACACACACACACACACACACACACACAATTTATATTGTTATGTTAGTAAATAATGACTAATGTGGTTTTTGGTTGTTATCATTGGTTAGGGATTGGAGGTAACATTTCTCCAGGTCTGAGCAATCACCTATGTGGTAAAGTCATATAGTGTGGCAAAAATTTCGGATTGGGGCGGGAGGGGGTGCTTATATCATTTGTGCTCTTAAGGTATGGTTTATTCTTTTATGCTACCTGTCATTTCTGCCTTAAACAGTGTCCAGGAAATTCAGCCACACACAGCAAAGAACCAGATCCCTCATTTCGATTCTATCCTTCCTCCTCTAGAATTGACATTCCCTAAGGCCATGTCCTCAAGTGACGTGTCCTACTGTAGCTAAATGGCAGTAATCTGTGTTTTACTCCAGTGGTTTATCAAGCTGTGTCATTTTGTGCCATGTCAGTTAGGCATAACAAACAACACGACAGGGAATTTGAGTTTTCTATTTGCCTACTTCCTTGAAAACATGATGTTGTCTGCTGACAAGTAAATGGTATAGGTATAAGGAGAGAGTAGCAACTACCATATTACTTTGCCAGAATCTTCATGGTACAGCATCAGAAATTGCCAAGAATGATGACAGTGAGTGTTATAACATCCCTTCCAAATAATAGCAAAGCTTTAATCCACTGATAGACAGACACACTCAGGATTGAAATGCAACCTACCAGGGTGAAACATGACAAGTGGTTCATTGAACACTGCGCAGAAGGTAAATGAAGTGTATATTTTCCAATCACAACTGGAATTTTAAGTGAGTGAAATGGAATAAACTCAGTTTGGAATCTGAAGTAAATTCACCGTGGAATGTGTCTTAGAGATCAAGGTTTACGCTAGCACTATACAAACCCCTCAGCGTGAAACATGACACAAGGTGAAATTTTCCTGGCATCTTAGAGTCGGATACAGACTTCTGAAGGACCAGGGCACAGACATTTGTTTCTAATTGAAGAAGGAAATGTAGATGTTTATATAATACTCTGGGTCAGGAGTAATAATCCACTAGGTACATGGAGTTGTGTATACTTTCTCAGAGGTGGCATTTCTATCTGAGTGTTACCAATAAAACATTTTCATCATATTTCCATTCTTCTTTTTCTTGAAGCCCGCTTGCATACTTCTAAGGAGTGTTATAGATTATGCATAGTGAAACTGATTGGTAGAAATGAGAAGTGGCTGGAGAAAACCCAAGGAAAGAATCAACTTGAAATCATTCAGAAGTAACCACCAAGAGCAATTTAACTACCCTGTTGCCAAAGCTCTCTTCTTAAATTACAGATTCTCATGAGCTAGTAACTGTGCAGGGAGTCATAAACAGGAATAGACACTGTATGAAAGGCTGAAGAAGCAACTGGTAACTAACAACACATCTTTTTCCAAGATAAGTTTAAGTCACAAAAAAAGGCTTACTGTCCAGAGTTGAAAAACTTACATATTTTTTAGAAACTTAGAGGTTATGTGTTTGGTTGGGGCTCCAGGAAGACGCAAGATGCTAGACTCCAAAAAGAGAGAGATCCTCTGTAGAGTAACACTCTGACAATTAAAAGGGGACTCAAGGGTAGAGGGAAAACTTAGCAAAATCCAGGGCTATGAATTAGGTGTTCCTAGTTAGATGAGTGAGCTCCAAGATTGCAGGATTTGTGAAATGAATAATCAGATCTACTGGTTTGCTTGTTCCGAGTGTGTCATTAGAGTTTACGGGGAGTGCTGGTAGTGGTGGTGGCAGAATTAGTGCCCTGCACTTGTGTTACACTTTTCTACTTTAAACAGTAGCTTATAGTTGTTTAGTCCTCATTTGCATTCAGGTAAAACCAAGATAGCACTCTATAATTCTGCAAATATTTGTTTTCCTGGCAGCATTACAGTTTCAGGGGGCAGTTCTACAGTGTTTACAGTTTCCACTGCTTGGAGCTTTCTGTATATTTATCCTTGGATTAGACTCAAAGTAAGCTGATTTTATCAAGCCACCGGGTAATTCTGACCATTTCATCTGGCGATTTTAGTACTGTATTGTCGCAACTGACCTGTATACGTAAGGAATTACTGGGTCATCAGCTCACAGGAATGCCTTTTGATTATGAACTCACTTTCAGCATGTGTCAACTGAAGGTAAGGGGAAAAGAAGAATTGCATGATCTACTTGAATGCCTGTTTTAAATAGCTAGAAGTGGGATTTCGGGTATGGCCTGGTTATATCTTCTTAAACCTAAGTAGTAGAGCCGCGACTCGGCGTAGCAACAAGAGATCTTTTGAACAACTGAACATTCAGATGAAGCAATTGTGTCCTTCAAACCACATCCTTCCTGCTGCCTGTGGGAAAGGGGTGATATTTGTGTTGAGCTCTGAGCACATGCAGAATAGATCTGTGTGTATTTCCACAAATAAAAGGACATTGTGTGTGTGTTTGGCACCTGGGATGGCAAAAGCAGTTAATTGCTTCCGAAAGCTTTGTTCCAACCCAGGGATCAGCAGGATTTTTAAGCATCGAACTAGGAACTGGCCACTAAAAACACTTATGCAGAAGACCTATGATAGCAGTAACTTTGCAGAGCAGAGCTAAGACTTGCAAACTGTGTTATATCAGTGTCTTACTACGGTTGAGAGGAAAGGATTTAATGTGCCGTATTTCCAACCTGCAAACTAATGAGCAGTGTTGCAGTGACATTTTGAGATATTGTATGTTGTGTTTTCTATGAGGATGATTCAGAACATGTAGAATATGAGCATATGGTTTTCTAAAACAAAAACTTTGCCCTAGTTTCTTTGCTTAAATTGTTCACATCACGTTCATATAGTCACTGGCAGTTAAGGATTTTTGTTATTTATTCAGAAACAAAGTAGTGCCCTCCCTCCAAACCCCCCAAAAAACTTAAAATAAAATTGAAAGATGTATTAAAAATTAAGCTTGGATTATAAAAATGAAACAGTAATACTCTCATGCCATTCAACCCCAAACTTGTCAGGTTACAGGTAGTTAGCAAGTGAACAGAAAGCTAAGCATGAACATATTTTAAATGCTCTTGATGTTTTCAAACACTTAATCCTAAGCCTTAAAGGGTTTTATCTATAACAATTTCAGGAATTCCAGTGTTTTTTTTTTCCTTATTTTAGATTTCCTGTTAAGTTATTCCCCAGAGTTTCTATATAAAATGCAAGAATAAGCATGATGTAACGAGAAGACAAAGTCTTAAGTACTGTAATTCATTTTGGAAATCATGAGTATTGTTAAGACTTCGTACTTAAAATTAAAGTGGTCATCTCCTGAATATAATGAAAATAAGAGTAAGCGATAGCCTTTGTCTTTATTTAAATAGGTTTTTCCTGCATAAGTTTGAACAACTCTGGCAAGGAAATATTTTGTTAAGAGGCAAGATGCATTTTTAAATGTATTTTTGCTTAATTTGTGCTCAACTGAAACTGATTTGAGAACTTATATTTAAGCAAAGATCTTCATAAGTTGTTATAATGTGAGAATTGTATATTGTGACATTTTGAATAATCATGATTTTATTCCAGTGATCCAATAAAAGATTGAAAGACTGGAAATGTGTCAAAAGACCAAACTCTGCACAGTTGTAATGATTCCTAATTCTCAAAAAACCCAGTGGGTTTAATTTCCAAAAGTGATACAATAAAAGAGTACAGAGTCCCTCTCTAAATCTGTGAGTAAAATTCTCTTTAGAGGGAATGCTGAATAAAAAAAGATGAGATCAGGGAAAAACGTGAAAAATATTCTTCTCCAGCTCACCTTACACTTGGAGTCACCTTTTACCCAAGCTCAGGCAGAAGTGCTTAAATGGGAATCCCGGTACTTCAGAAGCAAGAAGAATGAAAAACGTGTAAATGATAGGCATGATATTAAACCTTAGATATGGCATTTCTATTGAGCAACCATTGATGTTTTGGAGGGTTCTGAATCTTAATAAAGAGTGTGTATCTCATGCATGATAGAAATGCATTTCATTAACAGGGAGAACAAAGTTTAGAGCTGAAAGTAAATCAAAGTAGTTTGTATTTCACTGAAGTACAGAAAAGCTGCCTCCTAAAAGATGGAAAAGGACTAAAAAAATATTCTTTACATATTGTCAGTACAACTGAAGAACATGTATTGAACTAATTCTTACACTGAAAATTCACCAGGCAATAGCCAATAGGTATTATCTACAGTATGAGAAGTACAGAAGAAGTCCTTACTGTATAATCTGGTTGGGGATTATTGCACTCATGTGTATCACAGGCACTCATGAAACAAATGGAGAAAAATATAAACAAAATAAAACCATGTAATGCTGTGGTATGAAAACATAAATATTGCAGCAGATGAGAGAGGGAAATGAGAGCTGACTTGGGAGATTTTCAGGACAGTGAGGTATTTTTTTAAGATGCACCTTGAAAAGGGGTGAAATGTGTCCCTTCAGCAAAAGGCATTCCAGACCTTGAAATCCCAGAAGAAAATGAAAAGTTATTAATTTGCCAATTCACATTCAGCTTTTGGTTCATGGGACAAGCATTTAGATACAACGCAACCTATTTGATCTTCTCCTCCATAAATCATTCAGTTCCTTTAATGTTCCAGCCAAAGTCTGTGAAGCGATGTAACTGCTTGATTTTGTCAGGCGATTTATAAAAATGTAGCCACCTGGAAAATGCTAAACGGATTGACTGAAACCAATTTTCACTCTTGTGAAACATGTCTTTGTTTCAGTCAGGTTGACTCAATAGCTAACAAAACAGAAAGAACCTGACAGACATGTTTCTCAGTGCCCGTTGGCCTCATGTACCTACCCACTCACATATACCTAGTTAGTTGCATGAATGGATATTATTGCTATCTCCTCCCCACAAATATTCTTTATGCTAGCTCAAAAAGACTTTCCTCTTGCAGTTTAACCATAAAAGGACACAAATAACAAAATCTTAAGATGTAAATTCTAGTCTTAATGTCATTGCCTATAGGATTTGTGACTTCGGTTTTTATTTGATCTCTCTTCGTCTTCGTGTTTCTTTATTGCATTATTACCATTAAGCACACTGAGCCACACAAACGCATTCTCTGCAGTGCAAATGTATTGGAATGAACAATCTTCACTATGTTAAATATGAAGTAGAACTTTGTAAAAACAATGCATTTCATTTAGAACTAAGTTAACATATTTGAGAGTGGCATTGAATTCAGAAGCCAAATTCTTTCTGGCCTGGACAAGCTAAGCATTTATTGTAAGAACATTCATAAATATGACTGTGCTTTATTGAATCTCATATTTCTTTTAACTTTCTTTTTTCATTGTTAGCACATTCCAGGGTAGATATGAACATATATCAACTAGAGAATATAAAAAATTAAAAGGAAAATAAAGATCAAGCTTGAATTGATTGGTTATGTCATCACTGTACTAATTTGTTTTCTTTAAAGTACAAAAATTCCATGTTGATGCATATATACTACCTAGATTAGCGCTTGGAGCCAATAGAGACTTTTGCATTTTCTCAGTATTCTCTGCTTTCTATCTCTTATTTCACCTCTGTAAGGTGAGGAATACTGTTGAGTTGGAATGCCAATGATATCTAAACTTGTTTTCATGGAGAAGAGGTAACTATGTCCATTTATTTAGCTATACATCAGCCACTAGCACTCGATTACTTGCCAGAAATGCTAAATACATGAAACAGTTCTGTTCAATAAGGATAAAACAGTGTCTAAGTAATTTCTGTAGATATTCTAAGGGTAAAATAACAAAAAAAGAACATTATAAGCTATAATTAATGATAGTTTTAATTTTTAAATGTTAATGTTTTATCAATATTTTTCTTTGAAAGGTCAATGATGTCTATTATCTTAATATACATCATATGAACTGAATTATATTTTGCCTTGTTTTGGGCTGATGTTTCAACTTCATCTTTCAAAATAAATAATGGGTCAATAAGGGTTGGCTGACACTTAGACAAATGTTCATTAAGCTCCCTTATGGCTACTACTAAAATATATTACCACAAATATTTATAATGATTGCTGCCATATATCGAACAATTCCCGTATGTCAGACACTGCTTAGTACTTCATATGCTCCATCTCACCACACTGATCATTCGCAGGATGCAAGCTGATTAAATATAATTTGCATCATTTGGGGCAAATTGTATGAGACATTTATAGAATTAGAGTAGGAGTTACTGTGGGTCAACATGACTGGCCTATGGCTAATAAGATTTTTAAATATATATATATTATTATACTTTAAGTTCTGAGATATATGTGTATAACGTATAAGTTTGTTATATAGTTATACACATGCTATGGTGGTTTGCTGCACCCATCAACCTGTCATCTACATTAGGTATTTTTCCTAATGCTATCCCTCCCCTAACATTAGGAAACAGGTCCCAATGTGTGATGTTCCCCTTCCTGTGTCCATTAGTTCAACCATTGTAGAAGACAGTGTGGCAATTCCTCAAGGATCTAGAACCAGGAATACCAGTTGACCCAGCAATCCCATTATTGGGTATACACCCAAAGGATAACAAATCATTCTACTATAAAGACACATGCACATATGTTTATTGTGGCACTGTTCACAATAGCAAAGACTTGGAACCAACCCAAATGCCTATCAATGATAGACTGGATAAAGAAAATGTGGCACATACACACCATGGAATACTAAACAGCCATCAAAAGGGATGAGTTTACGTCCTTTGCAGGGACATGGATGAAGCTGGAAACTGGAAACCGTCATTCTCAGCAAAATAACACAAGAACAGAAAACCAAACACCACATGTTCTCACTCATAAGAGGGCTAATATGTGTTAAGGCCCTCCTCTTCTTGCCAGTTAGCCTCTTGAGATTCTAAAACTTAAAGATGAGGCCTCAGAGTATAGGATAGTAGAAGTTTGCATCCTGGCAGCAGCAGTTCATCTGAGTGCCAGGTTGAGAAGCCTGTCAAAATATCAGGGGCTTTCACCACAAGAAGTAGGGAAACAAATTCTGTTTTATAAATGGATGTATGTTAGCCCGGGGCTGATATGCACTGAAGCCAACCCGTACAGCCTCTGTTATTCTCAAATATGCTTGAAAACCCAGAAACCTGCCTTTTTTTTGTCTCCATCCAAATCAATATTGGCCCGAAGTCAGAAGTCTTGCCTTTTTTGGTCTTGTAGATGTTGGACCAATGTCAACTTGGTGAGAATGTTCTTAGGAGAGCATGAACGCATCCTGCTCCTTATAAGCATCCCACATTTACAGAATTGCCTCTTGAGCTCTTAATGAAATGAACTAAGTCTAATTCTCTGTATTAGGTCATTTGTTGAGCAGACTGATGGCAAAGCCCAAAACAGTACACTGGTGAGGCTGATATTGGCAAAGTGATATTTTTTTTGTAGTATTCTTCAGATTAAGCTGTTTCCTTTTTCTCACCATATATGGTAGTGGCTAAGAGTCAGTTTTAGAATTATGAGTTAATAAATCCCGGCTTTACCATTTAATTGTTCATGCGTTGGAAGTTTACTTAACCTCACTCTATGTCCCTTACTTATAAAACGCATGTATCAGTAGGGTTGTTGGGAGGATTCAGTGGGATTATACAGGTGAAGTGCTTAGCACAGTGTCTGATACATACAGCACACTCAATAAATGCTAACGTGAGAATACAATAATGTTTAGGAAAAGGATTCCCTAGTTGGGCATTTATTTTCACAAAGATATCCAAATATACCTGAAAGAAACCTCCTTCATCTTCTTCCCTCTGATCCATTGATGACACTGTGTGTCATATTCTACTGTTTTACGAATTATTGAAGCTAGAAATTCTATTTGCCAGCTTTTCGTTCTCTGGCCCCACATCTAATCAGATATCAAGGCCTGATGGTTTTGCTATCTAAATATGGTCTTGAACTACTCAGTTCAAGTGGTCCTCTTGCCTCAGCTCACTAGGTGCTGAAATTACAGGCATGAGCCACCATGCCCAGTCCAGTTACTTATTCTTATATTTAATCTTGCTAATATTTCCCCCTGCTGTTTCTGTCTACCCTCTCAATCATGTTGCTTTTCCTATTACTTAGCAGTACAGACTCAGCACTTCAGAACGGTGTTATCTTTGATCTAGCTGTTGCTTCCTTCCCCCATATAATTTCCTCCAAACACCAATTTTAGACGTAGAAAAGTATTTAGTAAGCTTTATTATTGTCTGGAGGATAATGGCAGTGTAATTCTGTTTGTTTTGGTAGTGTAATGCTAGCATACTTAACCAAATGATCATGTCCTTTCTACCATTAGAAGAGTTCAATTGAAGCTTGGGAAACATAAATACCTGTAATCGGTGAATTATTGATCCTTTTTTTTTTTCCAAAAATATCGTATATTCAATGAGTAAATGGATCAGATAAAAAGCCTACATATACAAACTAAAATTGGACATACTTCTACATTGAACATAGTTCTACTGGAAATGGATAAAAAGGTATTTTTGTCTACTAGAGTAATTCCACCCTATGCACCATGATATATTTTTCATTTCTAGTTACTGGACATGCCTGTCGTTTCTATGCCAAAATGTCTCACTGCATAAATAAAGATAATATTATAGCCTCATTCATTCAATTTTAAGCTACCAGACAGGAGGGAGACTGTCTAACAAGTGTGCTTAGAACAGGGCAAAATACTTTATCATCAATCTGTAAATGTTGTTGATTGATTGGTGGCCGGGTAATGGATTTTGGATTGTTTAACCAACAGTAATGAAAGCCCTACTCTCTGGTTAAATACTTTAAAAATACTCTCTACCCTAACTTGTGGTCTGGAATTTGCAAACTATTTCAAAGAAGGTACCACCTTCTTTGGTAGCTTTGAGTAAAATTAACTTAGATTTGGTAAAAATAATGACTAATGGCTTGAATTCGAGTGAGCAAATGTATAACTTGATTATGGAGATGTACAGACTTTTCTAAAAATTTATTAAACAATATTATAAAATATTACTAAAAATGCCAGTCTAAATGTCTTTCAACTCCCCCATACTTGTATATTATGGCACAGAGATCAGAAAAACACAGCTCTCGGATAAAATCTGGCTTATGCCCTGTTTTAATGAATGAAGTTGTACTGGGACACAGCCATGCACATTCGTGTACATGTTATCTCTGACTGCTTGTGTACTACAACAGCAAAGCTGAGTAGTTCCAACAAGGCCTTTAAAGCCATTAAGGCCCTTTTCTGAAAAAAGGGCCTTATATATATTGCCTCCTGTTCTAGCATATTCTGGATCATGTGCAATTCTAATTCTTTTGTCAATAGATACTGTTATGTTAACATGTAATTTTGGTGCATTGTGAGTCAGTGTAGGTTTCACCTATGCATTAAAATAATATTCCTATTGATACTGAACTCTTGAATAAAATAATAGCAGATGGATAACATTTTATGAAGTTAATGTGCCTTATATTACAAAGCTACCATTACAACAGAACTAGATTCTAGACTTAGTAACTTTTAGTTTGATTAGTGGGTCTTCCTTTCACTGTCTCAAAAACTTTACAAAATTTTCAAAAATTATTTAAGCATTAGGCCACCATTTTTTCATGTGTATGACAGGGATAATGATAGTACCTATCCCATAAAGCTATTGTGATGATCAAATTTTTTAAAAATCCAAATAAAGCACTGGCAATGTACTTGGCACATAGTCCATACCCAAGAAATGTAAGTTACTGTTGCGTTTCAATGCAACCCTTAAATGGAGAATGAGAGCCTGCTTTGAAGGTAATTCTTCTTGGAAGGTTTTCATTTTCTATTTGGACAGAATTGTTATTCTGAGTAGCCTGCACCTGACCCCAAAAGAATGAATATTAAAATGTTTTCTCATTTTAAAATGTCAGTTTTATAATTTCTTGGCCAATTGAACCTTCCACATTGAGGCACTCTCTCTGACCTTTTTTGGTAGCACCAATTGTTTAAAAGTCTCTATATAATTTTAAAAAGCTTTTGTGCTACTTTTCCTTGATGCTTATTATGGGTTTGAAATCATGTTGCTATAAAAAGTATTTGGCTGTATATGCTTTTATAATGAAAGTAATTTAATTGGGCATTCTGCCTCCACAGATCAGCAAGGGTCAAAATGACTTTTTTAAGAGAACATGAGAGAAGCATTAGAGAAGGGAGAGAGAGAGAGAAAAAAAAAAAGACCTCACCATTTGTTTTCAGCCCTGAATGATGCATGCTTCATTAAGATCAATGGCGAGTCTCGCGTGTTGTGTATTTGCAAGCCTGCTTCACTGACAGACACCTTCCCACATGTGTTCCCTGGAGTGAATGGTTGGTCACCTCACATCTGTTTAGTTTGTACCTGCACAATTTGACAATCCTGGGCCAAGGGCACCTTAAGCACATGACGCCAACTATCCTTACTCACTACTTTTTTCTGAAATTCTTGCTGCCCTTGAAGTTTCCTCATTGAATTTTTCCAAGATTACACTTGTGCTGTAAGAGTACAAGAAAATACATAGAAAATAAATACTTTTCTTAAAGGTTGGATACCCCAGTCAAATTCATTTACGTAATCTACTTCTTTTTTACACAGTGTTGGTAGATTGTAAAGTTAACTACCTCTTTGCCACTGTTGTTAAGGGTTTTCTGGAAGTGGAGCAAGTACCATGCTTCTCACTTAACAAACATGTCCTTCAAACACCCCACTGACAGAAGATGAATTTAACGTTAGTTTTCAGAGTTATATCCCATTTGAATGAGATCGGGATAAAACGGAGTGAGAACTTAGGGGTTCTGCCAAAATTCATGCTTTGTATAACATTAAAACATGCGTATTCTGTAACCAACTCTCTGATAAAGGAAGAATGTAGGTACAATGATTAGGAGAGGAATCGTCTAGAAGACACCATGTCTGTCCATCAAGATTCCTACTTAATTCGGTCAAGTGAGTCTTTCAGATCTTTGAATCTTTGTTTGCTGTATATTTTATAAGCTCACAATGGTAGTCCAGTTAAGTATTATATTGACAAATTGCTCTTCAAAATATTCACAATAACATTAATTGGCAAGTCTATAAAATCAGCAAAAATATTATGATGTTTTCGTGTAGCTGAAGGTGGTGGAGTTAATGGAATAATGTTAATATATTCTTAAACCAGAATGGAATTTTTGGCACAAGGTCTCTGTTTTTCTTTCTAACTTTGACTTAAGGATCTACTAAATCTTTTTGTCAGAGAGTTTTCATTGCATGCACACACACACATACACTCACATATACATCCTCTGAATCATCAGAAGCACTTTCATTATTACTATAGATGAAACCAACATGGATTCATTCATTCAATCCTTCATTTAAAATATCTTGAGTGCCCACAGTGTTTTAGGCATTGCCTTGATCAGCAGTTCTCTAAGTGTAGTGTGTTGAAGCTATGTGTTTTCCAGACACCTTCAGGGAGTTTATGAGGTTAGAACACTGAGAATGATATGAACTTTATTGTAGCAGTAAGACTCATAAGAACTCACTGTGTTGACATTTGCACTGCTGGAGTAAAAGCAATAGTAAGTAAAACTGCTGGTCCCTTAGTACAAATCAAGGCAGGGACACAAAACTGTATTACCATTATGTTATTCACTACCTTTTGCTCACAGAGGTTTTACATTAAAATGTTGGTGATGAGTCAGTAAAAAATAATAATAATAATTTTGTTAAATCTTCATCCTTGAGTGAACATCTTTGTAATATTCTGCGTGCACAGTGTAAGTACGCATAAATGTCTGTTTCATACGGAAGCATGATGGTTGTTACAAAGGAAAAACAATCACAGTGGCCTTGTTTCAGATTGATGCTGAACTACCTACTTATTTCAGGGAACATCATTTGTGCTTGAAAGGACTAACAGATGAACTCTGGTTATTCAGACTTGGCTATTTTGCAGATATTTTCTCAAAAATTAATCAAGCGAGCTGTCACCACAAGGAACACAGTTGACATTACTTGTTTTCAATGATAAAAATTTGAGCTTTCAAGCAAAATTTAAATTTCGGAAAAATTGTGTCCACCACAGTGAGCCTGACAGCTTCATAATAGTTACAGAATTTTCTGGTGAGATTGATGGTGATATTAATTAATGTGGCTTTTTTGGTATTAGATATCATTAAAGTGACAAAATTTGGATGATCTGCATAACTCAGTGAACAAATATCTTAAAAATGCATGTTACAAATCATGCATGGGTAAGAGATTCATTGAAAATACGACAGGTTTTAATATAAAGTTTTCACAGCATGAAAACTTCATAGAAATCGTTTAAGATTCCACTTTGCATCTCATTTTTAAGAAACCACTACTTTCGAGTTAGGGTGTATTTACCAAGTAAAATATCCACAATTACCTAAAAAGACTACTAAAATACTCCTCTCTTTCTAACTATATATTTGTGTGAAGCTGGATTTTCTTCATTTGTATCAACCAAAACAACGTATCGCATAACAGATTGGACTTGGAATCAAAGACACAGGAATCTAGCTAGCTGTCTTTAAAGCCAGACATTAATGTGATTTACAAAGATACAAGGCAATACCACTCCTACAATAAATATTTGAGTTAGAAAATATAGCCTCTTTACAACAAAAATGTGTAATTTTAAAAACTATGTAATTGGTTTATTTTTAAATTGTTTGGTAGATATATATATATATATATATATATATATATATATATATATATATATCCCCATAAACAAAAGTCCTTTGGTGTACTTAATAATTTTAACAGAATAAAGAGAACTTGAGAGCAAAAATTTTGAGAACTAGTGTTTTAGATATGGAAAGTGCAGCATCGAAGACACAGACTCCACCCCCACAGTTTAATAGAGGAGGTAGAACACGCATGCAGCTCCTACCTTTCATGTGATGTTGTCGTGGAGGTCTGTAAGCAAGCTATGGGACTACAGAGGCAGCATTTCTAACTCACAGAAGTGGGAGAAGGAAGGCTTCTTAAGGGAAATACTATTCTACCAGAGCCTTAAAGTTTATCAGAATCTGGAAGTTCAAGTACATGTTAGGCTGATAAGGAGAGAGTGGGCATTCTTGTAGAGGGAACAATCTGTTCAGAGAAACTGATGATAAGAGAACAAGCCGTGTTCTAGGAACTGCAGGTTTAGGTTGCATGAGTGACCCATGGGCACTGAGTCTGGAGCGGAGATGAAGAACAGCACAGTTTGTACAGGGTCCTGACAGTGGGGGTGCAATGAAAAGATTTCTGTTTTAGAAATTTAGAAAGGTAACTATTTTAGAAAGATAACTCTAGCAGAAGCAGAGAGGTTCGTGTGGGCATTGGGACAGAAGGCAGAGAGAGAGATAATTTAGGACTCTATTGCAATGGTCTGAGAAAACATTGGTAAGTGCTATCCTAAGGCAGTAACATCAGGGAGGAAAATGAAGAAGTGGATTTCAACAGTGTTAAGGAGCTTGAATTTATAGGACTTGTTAGCTGAATGAATGCAAAAGATGAAAGAGAATGAGAACAAAATACAGCTTTAAGTCTTTTACTTAGGTGGTTGGAAAATAGTGGTGCCATTCTTTGAATAAGAGAATAAAAAGGAGGAAAAGCATTGGGGAAGGAGGGTGTTGATAAATTTACTATAACATTTTGGAACTTTAAAGGCTGTGGACCCTCACGTGCAGATAGTCAGTAGACAGTTGAATGTACACTTCTGTTAGGTAAGAAAAATGCAGAGGCTAAAAATAGAGATTCAGGAGTCATCACTCTATGGATGTCAGCTGAATCCATGTGTCTGACTGAGAGCACTCAGACAGTGGGTATAGGATGAGAACATAGTCAGCCTGAGGATATCTACATCAAAGAGATGAATGGATGAAGAGGAATTATATTGCAAGTGATATGGGCTGCTATAATACATGTAGTCTTATTTAAAGTGGAGATTAAGGAAGATTCCAATTGATGATCTGCTCATAACTGAATAAGTCAGTGATCAGTTCTGTCACTATTCTTATATGCCATTAGTATTGTGATAATCTATATGCATTTTTTATGTGGGCAAGAACAAGAGAAAGGAAGAGGGAGAGAAATGGGGAAAGAGAGCAGTGGGGGAGGGAGAGAGAATGGAGTGAGTGTGAATGCATATGGAAACTGTGAACACTGTCTAGTACACATCTTCCCTTTTTGAATATCTGGCAGTAGTTAGGTAATTTAAAACATTTTAATTTTGGTTTAGATTCAACTGCATCTTTTGCTAACTATTTATGATCGATATATAGCCATTAAGATTGTTTCCTCAAAAACAGGAAAAATCTTTACTGTGGTCGTGATGGTTTGGCAGAGAGATGATAGTCCAAAGCTGAAAAGTTAACCAGTAATTAGCCATATGTGCTTGCATTTTACATTTTAAAATTCATATTAAGCTACATTATGGGGATTCTGTTCCAAATTACAGAGAGCAAATGTAAATAATTAGGTCCAAACACAATTATTTAGCAACCTTTTCATTTCAGTTCTATCTCAGAAAAATCTCTGAGTCTAAAAATGCCAAGCCACATACCTATGGGACACAGCCTGAGGGATTTACTCCACAGATTTGCACTTGGTCTGCCTCCTATCCATGTACTGATGAAGTTCAATGAATCAAATGACGTGTTCAAAATAAAAACATTTAGATAAGCATACCTAATGTCTCATTTTATTTGTTTAATTGAATTAACTTTATCCAAAAATGGATCTCACATTTTGACATTACTTACATTCTTAGAAGTGTTATTTTCTCTCCAGAGGTCTCCATTCCCTAAATCCCATTTTATTCAATACAGATGTCACGGCACATTATCCTTTAGTCTTCTGTTTCTTGGTCCTTTAATCAGGTTGACTAAATGTTCCCTGAGTTCTCCACCTGTTGGAGTTATTAACCTCCATAGGGCCTCTAATCCTAAACGGATCCACCCAATACCTCAACCAGCCATGAGCCAAAGTGGAGACTAGGTGTGGCTCCAGCATCTGGACAGCTCCCCAAAGTATGCGTAGTTGGAAGAGGCTACAAGGGCAAGAAGGATGCAGAGAAAATTCAAAATGAAGATACCAGAGGTTCCTCCACTGTCTCAAACACTTATGAACAAAAGGAGATAATTGAGCAAAAAGTCCCGTTAATAGTGGGCAAGTAGCTATCTGTAGATATATATCTGATATCTAGTAAGTGTCTGAAAAATATTTTATTACTATACTTATTTAGTCATTATCAAGTTAAATAGTCATGAACTAGAGACTATTAATAAGTGTTTATTTTTCTATCAGGCTCTGGAGATGCATATATTTGTGATAAAGGTATTTTACTTTTATTACAAAGCATCTTCTGTAAGAACATTTGTATTCATTAGAGAGAAAAAATATTTCAAGATAAAATTAAAGGATGAAAGTTAAATAGGGAATTTATTTTGAATTAAAGTAAGCTCAACTATTGGTTTATGTATTACTTCACTACATTTTTCTTATGTGTGGAAACGAAAAAGGAAAGGAAGTAACCACCTATTAAATATCTGTTCTCAATCAGACATTGCTCGAACTTTTATGTACCTTATTTAATTTAACATAAAATATATCATCTCCTATGCTTCTTGATGTAACATATTAAACGTGATTCTATATGTTGTGAATACAAATTTTCTTTTTACTTAAGAATTTTTTCAAAGGACAGAAATTATTATACTCTGAAGACTTTCCATACTTTTACACATGTGGAAGGTGCTAGTCAATGGTCAGTTATTTTTGTCCATAATGTGACTATGCCCTCCATCTCTAGTTACATAAAGCAAAGCTTTCATTCATCACAACCAACCAACCTAATAGCAATGAGCACTTACATCAAGCATTCACATGTAGATTTTTAACGGTAATTTACCACTTACGGGAAATAGTTCTTCTTGGCGAGATGACAGCCTCCAGGTCTGGGGCAAGAAATGTTCAGGATGAGTGTAGAGTATCTTGTTGCACCAGACACCTAAGAAACCAGAGACTGCTGAGGTTGTGTCAAGAAAGGACTCAGAGCCCACTTGAAAGGACTTCGCTAGTGACCAGTGGCACATTTTGAAAATCGAAAAGAATATTCACAGTTAATTGAAACACATTAAGTGTGTTAAAATTCCATGGATTTATAATAATACAAGAAAATTGGTAACTTTTAGAGAATGCTAGGGGCAGAGCACAACCCAACATTCTGAAAACTGTTAAATAAAAGAATCAAGCATTTTTTCCTGGTTTTTCTTTGCAAACTGTACCTCAGGCTGTACCAAGTAATTGAAGAAGGAAATGTTATCCTTTTGAAGAATTCCAGTAAATAACTGATGATAACATTTATTATATAATCAGATAAATGTTATAAGTGTGCAATGAGAATTTTTGTTATTTTTTAAGTTGGGATGCTGGTATAGTGATTATACCTTCTTTAAAGTGTCTTTTAGCAACATATACTGATGAGTATGCAGACAAAATGATGAGATAGCTGGGATTTGCTTCAAAACGACCCAAGATGGAGAGAAGTAGGTGGGAACTTAGATGAAATAAGATTGCCATATGTTGACGATTATTGAAACTGGGTGATGGAATTCGTTATAATGTATCTCTACATTTGTGTATGTTGGAAATTTTCCATTATTTAAATTTTCAAAATTCTTCCTATTCCATAGCATGTATTCATTTGAAATAGAGGGCATTTGCATTTGCTCCAAAAGGGTGGTTATGTTAGAACAGGAAAAGAATTATTATACTTTTGATTTGCCGATTTTGGTGGGTGGAAAATAGACTGAATATTCTGCTAAGAGTCAGAAACGGAAAACTTTATTATAAAATCAATGTAACCTGAGGTTAACATCTTTAATGTCAGCCTAGTAGAGATCAGTGTGACTGAAGTACTACCCCAGGAGTCCAGTATGTGTCTTCTTTCAAAGCGGAAGTCAAATCGTTTCTATCCCCACGTTCTAGATGGTGCTGATTTGCTGGATGCATAAATAGGGTATTCAGAGCACATTGCTTGTGTCCATTTCCTGTACTGCCAGATCATCATGTTCAGCACTTGCCTCTGCTGCTGTCTATCTGCTGCAACTGCAGATGTTTCACGTAGCTGACAAGTTTTAAATGAGAGGCATTTTTTCCTGCTTTTGTTACTTATTTTTAAATGATAAGCCAAATTTTAAATTACGAAATCATTTTGAATGTTTTTCTCAAAACAGGCCACTGTCAAACTTTTCTTTCCCAAACATGGATTCATTAATTTCGAATCAAATAAAAGTGACAAATAAAAACAACAAACAATAAATGAAGCAGTATTTTTTGGCTAGAGGTATAAGTTGCTGCCCCGTTTCTTTTGCTGACCATCTGTAGTAGGTTATTTGATCATTGCCTCTTGAGGGTTGATTTTGGTTCGATTAGTTCTTTTCTTCTTTTGTCGTTGACAATGTGCCTGGAGAAAAATCTTTCCCACTCCGAAAAATGCTGATAAATTTACATTATTAACAATTTACACTAACACAAACATATCAGAATAGGAGCTATGCTAAAATAATTCAGCAGCTGAGACCATACAGGAGGGTTTCCTTGGGGATACATGAATGTGCCATGATGTTTTCTGGCCACTCTCTTCATCAGTGAGGAATCCTTCTGCAGATGCTATGGAAAATAAATTAAGAACAACAAGATCCCCAACTTCAATGCCTATCTCCAGGCTCCGTTAAGATTTAAGTCTGAAGGGCAAGGAGAACTAAATCCACCCTAATGTTATTTTATTCTCCTCTGAATAATAGCAGCTAGATAGACGACTGCACTTTCCCTATATGCACATGTAACTAAAGTGCTTCATAAATATTAACACCTTTAATCTTCACAAAAGTCCCATGAGGAAGAGATTATTCATGATTGCAGGCAGATATGTCATTTAAGGATGTGGCAGAATAGAAAGGAAATAAGCTGCCCTAAAGCCTATGAGCCGGACCAATAGAACCAGGATTTGATCCAGAATCCTCCCTGCCATCTCTACTTAAAACAACCTCTTTGAGGACAAATAGTTTATTATGATTAGATAACAAGCAAGGTGTAGTTAAAACCACAACCAACAACCAAGCAATAATAACATAATAATAACATAAATTATCTAAAACTTTATACATCATTCTATGGTACAAATGATACCATCTTTACATGCATTATACATAGGGGCATTGGTGTGGGAATGAAGAATGAAGGATTTATTTCAGGATCTATTATCAGGTATTCAACCTTATGACTCTTAGACGAATATACAGTGCTACAGATTTTGCTTTAGAGCCTAAGTTTGAAACTCTATCTCAGGTTTTTGCTTCTGAAATTTTTCCAAGATAAATTGCCAAACTTGTTAAAGTTAGTTCCATAACCAATGATGCCAATACAATTTACCTTTCCAGCACTGCACTAGCAACTTTTTTTTTTTGAGATAGAGTCTCCCATTTTCACCCAGGCTGGAGTACAATGGTGCAATCTTGGCACATTGCAACCTCCATCTCCCAGGTTCACTCAATTCTCCTGCTTCTTTTGAAGTAGCTCCAAAGTAGCTGGGATTATAGGTGCATACCACCACACCAGCTAATTTTTGTATTTTTAGTTGAGACAGGGTTTCACTATGTTGGCCAGACTGGTCTCGAACCCCTGACCTCACGATCCACCTGCCTTAGCCTCCCAAAGTATTGGGATTACAGGTATGAGCCACCTTGCCCAGCCATTTCATTTTCTTATATATAATAGAGTGCAATAAAGTAACTTGTAAAGAATTTGCCTATAAAAACAGTTGGATTTGAAATTCACATAAGTTATTCCATTGGGTAATCATAGAAATCAATTCTCTGCTCTTAATTTAGTTTTACATGAAAGTTCAGTCTTTCTGAAAACGTGTGAATATACTTACATAACACATTTATATTTGTATAGAATTACTGCTACTGCTGAAGTATTTTTAAATAGTTTATTGTTATTGGTTCATTTAAAGGACTTTTTTATCCCCAAAATGAACTCTGGCTAAGTAGGCATGTGACTTAATATCAATATTTTCTTCATATATATTACTTATCTAATATATTACAGTAAAGTATAAATAATTACAATAATGTGCCTAAATCCACTTAAAACCATTAGTCATCGGGCATATTTAGTAGAAGAATTTTCATTCCACATTTTAATAAAATGACCAAATAACTTTCACAATGCAATTATTGCCTTTTATCACCATGAATAGTGAGTAAAGCCAGTTTGCAGTGATCTGTTTTGACAAAATAAATTTCCAGAGAAAATCTGAGCTAACAATGGAACTTAAATCTAACCACTAAATCCACACTCAGTCATGGAAAGTGTGATAATGTTACTGTTGGGATAATCACCACAAATCATTTAAAGTAAAAACAAACAAAAAAAAAAACTAAACCCATTTAGTTCAGATGTTTCAAATGCCATTCAGCAAAGTCCCAAGCACATGGTTCAAAACTCAAGCTCTGACACTTAGCTTTGACCTCCCTCACTTTTGCAACACCCTCTGCTCCTCACCCTTAAATTAGAACCACTTTCTTCTTGCACATTTTTTTATTGCATTTTAGGTTTGGGGGTACATGTGCAGAACTTGCAAGATAGTTGCATAGGTACACACGTGGCAGTGTGTTTTGCTGCCTTCCTCCCCTTCACTCACATTTGGCATTTCTCCCCAGGCCATCCCTCCCCAGCTCCCCCACCCCCCCCCGCTGTCCCTCCCCCATTCCCCCCAATAGACCCCAGTGTGTAGTACTCCCTTCCCTGTGTCCATGTGTTCTCATTTTTCATCACCTGCCTATGAGCGAGAATATGCAATATTTCATTTTCTGTTCTTGTGTCAGTTTGCTGAGAATGATGTTCTCCAGATTCATCCATGTCCTTACAAAGGACACGAACTCATCATTTTTGATTGCTGCATAATATTCCATGGTGTATATGTGCCACATTTTCCCAGTCCAGTCTATCATGGATGGGCATTTGGGTTGGTTCCAGGTCTTTGCTATTGTAAACAGTGCTGCAATGAACATTCGTGTTGCACATTTGTTATCACTGGTTCTTGGCTGCTTAGACAGGCACTGTGGGTTGACCACTGTTTCCCAGTGGGTAGAGCACTGTTTCCCAGAGTTGGGCTGACACTATTTGCAATGTTATGCTGCTCTCTGTGATGTGTTTGTTTGAAGGAAGAGATTACCCATAAGACTCCTGCCTAGCAGACAATACTTACGCATTACAAAGGTATCTTTTAAGATATCTGTAAGATCAGATCTCAGATAGTCAGCAGCTGAAGGTAGCTGATCTTTCAAAACACATATGGTTTATTAAAACACAGACAAAAAAACACCTAGAAACCAGCGGCAGAAAATATGATTGACTACGTCTGTTTCTTCCTTGTAATACCAATCTGGGAATGAGAACAACAACAACAACAACAACAACAAAAAAGAAATAATTATCTATGAATGAAGCGTCTTTGATTTGTCTATTCGTTTTATTAGCAGTAACATGTGAACACCCCTAAATGGGTCAGTTGTGTGGGTTTTGCTTTCTTAATTTAAATGGTTTGTGGTGATCATCCCACCAGTAGCATTATCACACTTTCTATGACTGAGCCTGGATTTAGTTCTCTTAGAATTAAGAGAACAACTTGCTGGGCCCAGGGGCTCATGCCTGTAATCCAAGCACTTTGGAGGCCAAGGTGGGCGGGTCACCTGAAGTCTAGAGTTCAAGACCAGCCTGGCCAACCTGGTGAAACCCTGTCTCTACTAAAAATACAAAAATTAGCCAGGCATCGTGGCATGCACCTGTAATCTCAGCTACTCGGGAGGCTGAGGCAGGAGAATCTCTTGAACCCAGGAGGCAGAAGTTGCAGTGAGCTGAGATCATGCCATTGCACTCCAGCCCGGGCAACAAGAGCAAAACTCTGTCTCAAAAAAAAAAAGAGAGAGAGAGAGAGAGAGAACAACTTTAAAAATGAATACAGGGTTTGAGTTCACAATGGCAGGCTTGCAGTGAAACATCAACGTGACTAAATTTTCTCTGATGGTACCTTCTATCTGCATTTTGATCATAAGCCCTTGGTTCCTTCTCTCGCCCAGTCCTCATCCCTGATAACCCCACGCCCTTCATTTCTTGCTCTGAAGTCATCTGTAATTGTAGGATGCATCTATGTAGGGAATTTGAGAGAAACTACATTATTGAGTGCTTGGGCACCAATGCCCAGTCTGGAGAGCCCTGGCTTGTAGTCAGTACTGGAGCTTAATGGTAGGGCCGGCAGGTGGTCAGAGCCAGCCAAATGGGGATTATGATCCCAGGGCCAGGCTCCTGGAGGGTTTAGGTGTCCAGTAAGCATGTATAAATGAGACAATGGAATACATTCATTTTAGGGCAGTCAGAAAACAGTCCCTCTCTAGGAAAGTGTGACTGTCCTCTTGAGTACATGGATGTGATCAATTTGGTATCAGAAACATGTCAAATAGATGATTGAACTTGAGGAATGACATGAGAGAAGGTCAAAAGTCTATTACACAGACCCATGACTTTCTTTTCCCAGATCTTGTGTACTAGGAAGAGAAACTTAAAATTAACCATTTGAGCACTCTTTCTACTCTCTCAGGAGGGCTTGTAGAGTGTACTCTGAACAGTCAGAAAAGCACTGTGTAAATAACAGATATTATTCAGACAGTCCTGTATCTATTAGAAAAGGACTGCAAAATATCCATCCATGTATGGCCCTGGAAGAGGCAGCTTTCACTTAAGGTTTATTTTTGAGGAAGAAGTCTTGGTCACTGCCAAAGCACAGCGCATGTAATGTCTCTTCTGAGGTTGCTCCCGGAAGATTTTTGCACCTGCTCCCCTTACGTTGTCCCTACCTGTTTCCATAGATTTCAATCGTTTTGTTAATGTTCACTACAGGAAGCACTAAGAATAGACTTGCTACTCTGAGCAGATTCTATCTTGGGGCATGATGGATGGAGAACAGCCAAGAACATTGTAGCAAATAGGTGCCCAGTTGGGCTTTTCAATATTATGTATTTGACAGGGCACAGCAGCACCAGCATGCATTGGCATTGGAAAAATGCATTGCCCAGTTCTGTTTGAAAGCTCCTGTCATTTCAGAAGCACTTGAAAACGGGCATGCACGTTTTGCTGCTGTGCTTGCCAGGACTATTAATAGGAGCTCAGGACTTACACTTGTATTGCCCTTTTTATTAAAAAAAAAAATCCAAAAGTACTTTTCCAAAACAGTGCCAGTCAAAGCCAACTCCAGCAATCTTTCACCATAACATTGCATCGCTGTTGAAACTTCAGTCAGGTGAGCTAAATCACATTCATTTTCAGGCAAGAAACTCCCTTTGTGAACAGAATATTTTAGAGTTCACACTGAATGAAGTTGGTGAATATTGAGGTTTCCTATTCACTCTTGGAAATGGCTAACTCAGCTATGATGCTAATAAGGCTGGGGCATTATATTATTCTGAAGGCATCATATTATATGCTCAGATAACCTCAGTCACATGCTGGAAGATCTTATTATGTTTTAATGTTTTGCTAGTTTTAAAAACTAAACTAGAAAAATGGGGCATGTCCCAGTCATCCCAGGGAAAATAATGAAAATGATATCAAAAGACTTAGTGTCTATTTTCTTTAGCAATCTAATGTTTTCTAAAGATATCGATACATTTGGATTGTTCTTGCACTCTGCTGGCTGCTGGGCCCTTCACATCTGGAGGCCAGTTGACTTTGTTCTTTGTCCTGGCGCTGAAGACATGAACACGAGATGCTTTGCACGAGAGAGGTGTCCAGGGAGTTATGTGTTTGTGTGAGGCTTCACCTCTCTCTGGGCATTAATGGAATCAGTGTGTGGGCTTTGGAGTCAGAAGGTCGACAGAGAAGGAATGTATTTCAAAAGGGGTGGGAACACAATGGGGTGGTATACTGAAGAAGAGTTCACCTGCTATGAGATATTTGGGCATCTCTTGCAAGGTCACTTTCTGTCATACAACCTTTCACTTCCTGTCAGGCCAGAAATAATACAATGGAATAGGATACACTCTAGTCCAAGAATTTGACAGTTAAAACTGAAGCTAAGAAAACTATTGTCTTTTAATACAACAACCGGAAATTGCTTCAAAATAATACTGTGAAATGCTTCGTCTAAAATTTGAAGAAAAATTGTTTCTGTTTTTTCCCTCACTAATGTTTACTGATTTTCAAAGCAGGAAATCTGAAATTTTGACAAGGTGTTCCAGCTTGCTTCATGGTACCACTGTCAACCAAGAAAGTTGACAATGAGGGTGTTTTTGTTTATTTATTTTTTACTCTAAGTTCTGGGATACATGTGCAGAACGTGCAGGTGTGTTACACAGGTATACATGCGCCATGGTGGTTTGCTGCACCCATCAACCCATCATCTAGGTTTTAAGCCCTGCGTACATTAGGTATTTGTCCTAATGCTCTCCCTCCCCTTGCCACGTACCCGCTGACAGGCCCCGGGGTGTGATGTTCCCCTCCCTGTGTCCATGTGTTCAAAAGAAGACATTCGTGTGGCCAATAAACATATGCATAAAAGTTCATCATCACTGGTCATTAGAGAAATGCAAATTAAAACCACAATGAGATATCGTCTCATTACAGTTAGAATGGCGATTATTTTAAAAAGTCAGGGAACAACAGACGCTGGTGAGGCTATGGAGAAATAGGAATGCTTTTACACTGTTGGAGGGTCTTTTTATAAATATGTACCGAGGTGAGGGTGAAGGTTAAATTTAGATATTAAGTAAATGTGTGGATGGTATGTTTTGGATGATTCTCTTAGCTTAATCTCATCCGTCCCTGGTATTTTTTTCCTGATGTATTCATATACTAGTCTTCCTAACTCTTTGTCTGTGTTCTGTAAGTCTCAGAGAGTAAGAAACTATCTTTCCCATTGTTAGGTTCATGCTAAAATTCTCATAACAAAGATTAACGGAAGCAACGCCTACACATTTGTTTTCTGTAAATTTTATGTGACATGGGAAACTTCAGAAGAGGAGATTCAAAGAAACAGGCAAACTTAGGTATTTTATGCTTAAATCTGATGAAGATACTCGTGGAAAAATATGGTTAGAGGACAAAAAAACCCAGAATCTAATGGTAATAAACTTGGGAGAACTTATCAAGGCCTGTTTTTTCGGGTGCTTCTCTGTGTCCCTGTGTCTTCAAAGATGGGATATTCCTGGTATTCCTGGATACTGCCAGGTATAGGGTGGAGGACATTTGTCACATGAGGGTCTTATGACCTTCAAGGAAGGTTAGGACAGGCTTTCTAGGTTTTCTGGCCTGCTTCAGGGGAAGAGGGCAGGAGAAAGTCAGAGAGCAACTTCCTGCTTCTGCTGTTTTCTCAAACGCCAAGGTACCATATTTTAGGGTAGACTGTCCTAAACCACATCAGCCCTCATATACTTCTCATAAGGCATGTGACTTTGAACAAATAAATGAAAGGATTTCCACCACTGAAGTCAGTCAAATATTGGTTGGATGCAATCAGCTAAAGCCTTTTAATTTTTTCAACAACATGTACCTACACTACACACATGTACTGTGCACTCACAAACAAAACCCACATCTTACATTTATATGTAAACACAGAAGCTGTATTTAGCTTCACAAGGACAGGGTTCGAGAGCTGCGGTGTATTAGAAGAAAGTAAAACTTTCTTTTATTTATTTATTTATTTATTTATTTATTTATTTAATTTTTATTGCATTTTAGGTTTTGGGGTACATGTGCAGAACATGCAAGATAGTTGCATAGGTACACACGTGGCAGTGTGTTTTGCTGCCTTCTGCCCCCTCACCC
>CM052666.1:36841583-36878675 GCA_028533165.1 Leontopithecus rosalia
TTCACTTATATTCCTCTCTAAGTTGTCTATTCTCATTAGGATTTCGTCAAACCTTTTTTCAAAGTTCTTAGTTTCTTTACGTTGGGCTACAACATGTTCTTTTAACTCACAGAAGTTTCTTATTATCCATACCCTGAAGCCTGATTCTGTCATTGGGATGCGCTCATTCTCCATCAAGCCTTGTTCCATTGTTGATGTGGAACTGTGATCATCTTTAGAGGGAGAGGCGTTCTGATTTTGAATATTCTCAGCCTTTTTACACTGGTTTCTTCCCATCATTGTAAATTTATCCTCCTGTCGTCTTTGAAATTACCAACTTTCAGATTAGGTCTCTTGAGTGGACGTCCAAGTTGTTAGTTCCCAGGGCCAGAACAGTGGCGTTAAGACTGATGGTGTTTTCTGCCCAGGATTATCCTGTCTGGCTTCCTTCTTGTGTCCGTAGTAGGCGACTCTGCCTTCCTGGAGCTCCAAACCTCGGTCAGAAGGGGAACCAGTCCCGTTTACTCTGCGCCAAGAGCTGACGCACTGAGGTGCCGGCACAACTGCTGCACCAGGCTCAGGAGTCGTGCTGGGGACCCATGTGGCTCCTCCAAACCTCAGTCAGAAGGGTAGCTAGCCCCATTTACTCTGTTCTGAGAGCTGCCGCGCCGAGGTGCCGGCAAAACCGCTGCGCTGGCCACAAGAGTCGTGCTGGTGACCCGTGTGGCTCCTCCACTGGCAATCTTCTGCTCCTGAGTGACCAGAATTTGTCTGAAAGTATGGCGTCCTCTAGTTCTGTGCGCTTTCACTGAGAGCTGCAATCCCGAGATGTTAGCGATCGGCCATCTTGGATCGTTCCCTCGATTCTTTTTATTAAGATGCTTTTACTTTAAGTTTTTTTAGACACTGGACATTTAGACTACTGCTATTTGACATAAGTAGCTAGTGAAACTCCAGAGAAACAAAGAATTGACAGTTAGAAACAAAGAGCATAGGCACTAAGTCAGACAGGTGGGGATTCTCATCACAGATCCACCAACTTATTCAATTTTCTCATCTGTACAACAAGAACAACAATAGGATCTACCTGATAAGATTTGTGGTGAACAAATGATTCAGGTAACATGCATAACACTGAGTGTAATACAAACTGAACAATTAAAAATAGAAACTATAATGGTATTACCATTATTTTAAAGATATGTGAGAAGACAGAAAATGGATTAATTTTGATGAAGAGCTCATCAGGACGACATATGGGATAGCAAATGTGAAGCTGTGACACTGTTCCAACAAAAGCTCCTTTGTAGTTCAGTGGTTCAATGAATGCATGAGTTTATGTATCGTTCACTTAATGCTCTTCAACTAGTGTTCCAGGACAGTGACTTCATCTTCATGGGGTCACTTTCACAGTCTCTCTAATTAGTATCACTGCAGCTTATACAAAAGGCAAAAGAATACGGAGGAGCAAATGTGCGGGATTTGTGGTCAGACATGGAAGTAGCAGATGTCAGGTCCACTCCTGTTCTGATTGTACCAGGGAAAAAATCATCAGAGAGCTATTCATAATTGCAAGGGATGCTGGGAAAAAGACTGTAGCTAGGCAGCCATATGTCCAGCCACTGTTCTATTTCTGTCGGAGAAGAGAGAAGGAATTTTTTCTTGAGCTGTTAATCTTCTAAGAGAGATTGCCAGAGCACACACAGGTTGTAAAGAAATTGCCTGATTTTTGAGTATATGAGCCAACTATAGTTTCTAGTTTTGTGGGTTTTTTTTTCTTTTATTGTATGTGTTAGTGGAAATAAATCACTTGCAATATCGCTTCCAATTCTCAATGCTATAGAATTAGATAATATTAGTTTGTTAGCAAAATACCACCTTGAATAAGTATTTTCTCCAATTGAAAAATTATAGGATACAAAAATATAGGATAAGTACCATGTGGATTTACATTTTTATTTTCATTTTCAAATGTGATTAATATCAGGTGGTGACAACTGCCATATTTATTCATTCAAACATTTAAAAAAATAGAATACTCTAATAAAGCTAGTTTTTCTAATATGGAAAATCCTAAAATTACTCTGAAATATGATCATTATTTTATTTTTAACATTTTTTTCATCAGATTTAAGCTATGGATTCAAACATCAGAAATTAAACAGAAAAGAATAATTAGGGTCAGGGTTAAAATGATTAACCTTTCATATCCCGGTAAAGAAAATGTGAAGCTTCAAGATATATGTCATTTTTATTGATATTTACATAGAAGAAGATAGGCCTTTTTTTAAATTTCTCTTTGAGGCAGCACAGTATTTGTTTGAAAGAACTATTTTGATAATCTGCCTCAGGCAGAGGGCAAGATTGCAAAGACATAAACTACTATGCATAAGATTAAAATAATTTATATGCTTTCTGAAATCTATTATAGTCAGCACACAAATCCCTATCAAAGAGATTAGCACCTAGGATGACTTCAAGTCAAAAGTATGGATATATCATTATAACTTTCTGAAGACAAGAATGTCTCTGTTGTTCAGAAGCATATAACCCCATCATCTAGAGTTATACCTAGTATTAATGGTATATTAGTCCATTCTCACACTGCTATAAAGAACTACCCAAGACTTGGTAATTTATGAAGAAAAGAGGCTTAATTGACTCACAGTTCTGGAGACTATACAGGAAGCATGGCTGAAAGGCCCCAGGAAACTTACGATCATGGCAGAAGGTGAAGGGGAAGCAGGTATAGCTTAACATGGCTGGCAGGAGAGAGAGAGCCGTAAGTGGGAAGTACCACACACTTTATGACTGTCAGATCTCGTGAGAACTTACTCACTATTACAAGAACAGCAAGGAAGAAATCTGCCCCCATGATTCAATCACCTCCCACTAGCTCCCTTCCCCAATACTGCCAATTACAATTCAACATGAGATTTGCGTGGAGACACAGAGCCAAACCATATCAGATAGTAAGTCATATTTTGTTGACTGAATGAATGCAGAAGTCTTAGCATGAGAGGGGTCTTGCTGAATCCTGGGTTATATCAGCAAGAAGTATGTTGGGAAGCTGTTATTTAGCCAATGACCATGGTTGCTACAAAGGCAACAGTGAGTATTTCCTAAGAAATTATTTAAAGATATTTTTCTACAGAGTAAGAAAAGTAATTTCATACAAGTAAACAAGTTTCCTCTGTTAACCCTTCCAACATCATCAATCATGTGTGACAGAGCTGATTTTTGTTTGTTTGTGGAAGTCTCCGTTGGTAGGTTAGAGGCTTTGCTATATTCATTCATTTACTTGTTGTTTAATATTTACTTATGCCAAACATTGTGCTTAGCATTGTGATTATAGTTACAAGCAAGAGGGTCAAGGATCCTGCCCTAAGGGAGCTTTAGTTTAAAGGCAAATACAATCACCAGCCGTTAAGAATGTGCAGACTATTTAAGAGAGACTACAAGCAAAAAACGTTTTTCAATTTCAGTGCCTGCCCTAAAAGAGCTTATAGTTTTAAGGCAAATATAATCACCAGACTTTAAGTATATTCAGACTATTTAACAGAGACTACAAGCAAACATTTTCAATTTCAGTATCTGGGTCAGAGGAGATGTATCTTATAACAATTATAAAGTATAAATATTTTTGTTCCACATGAACAAATAATCTGGAACCTAAATATCTTTTGCATATTGACCCAGCAATTATTTAATGAGATTTGTTATCAGTGCTAGCTCTATTTTAACCTGTATTTTGTCATTGGGTGGTGGTGGTGGTTGTTTCCAAAGACATTTCAGCAGATCTTCTAAAATGGTACTTCACTGAGGGCAATACCATCCTTCCAGAAGGCATTTGCAAAGTTATCAGAATGTTTTTGGTTCTCTCAATGACTTGGGACACTGGGCAGAAGTCAGGATTCATAGATACTCTACAGTAAACAAAGCTCAGTGAGTCATGCAGAGGATTGTTCTATGCAGAATGTCTTCAGCACCACCTTGGGAAGGTTTGGGAGATGTCAAGTCATTTTACTCCCTCTCAGTGTTCTGAAGTTCCTGCTTTAGATATGTGAGTATATGAAAAGGCAGTCCACTCACACTATGGGGCTCAGGACCCAAGGAACCCTACCAGAATCTGTGGGGACTAATGCTGTGTGCAGAGTGGAGACGTGACCTTTGGGTTACTCCGGCCTAACCAAGAGTGAGGAAGAAAAAACTTCAAATTCATGAGTTACTACCTAGTCCTCTAGAGCCTAAAGGAGGCACAAGGTTCTCCTTGGATGAAAGATTTTCTTCCATAATTTGTCTTATTGTGAAAAAAAATGCACAAGCTAATTCTTGTGTTAAGGTCATTAATTAATTTTAAATATATAGATCCAAAGCTGTCCTATCTTGTCTTAAAGGAATTAGGCATTGGATTAAGGGACTTTTCTGTTTCATTAAAGCTTAAAAGAGCTTTCCTATTTTACTGACATAGAATTCTTTTTAATGCTAATGAGTTTATCCTTTCTTTTTTCTCTTAAAATTAAATCCAAACCATACCCTCACCAATGCTTCTATTACCCAGGTTAAAGATTCCAGAGAACTCCATCCTCCTGTTTTTTAAAGGGAATCTGTCCAAAACCGTCAGGGATGTTGTGATCAACATTCTGAAAGTTTTACTTAAATTAAGTATGTGAGGCACCCCGGCTGAATTTTGTAAACCATTGTGTTTCATTGGAATAACACAATAAAAGTTCACTTAGCAGGAAGTGAGTTAACTGTAAACCTCAAATATCTAGGGTGGGCATAGTAACCCCAAGCAACAAACTTCCTGATTTTTATGCCAACAATGGAAAACCTTCAGACTACCCTCAAAGTCCATTTATTACTAATTTACATACAATTACAAGAAACTTGTTTATCTAGTTTTCTAGCTCACAACAGAAAATGAGCAGTGAGGAGATTTATGTAGTTCAAATTGACCACAAAAGGAGATTGCCTATAACCTAGCAAGAAAAAGGTACAGAAAAAAGGTATGATCACTTTTATGTTTTAGAATATCTTTTTCCCTAATAAAATGATCTGTATGAGGCAGTTGTATGTGGACTTCATTCCAGAAATCCACCTTTAAAAGTGGAAAGTATTCAAAGCAGAAAATAACACATTCTCTAGTTTCCTAAGCTATATCCAATGATATATGTCCTTCTGACCTACAGATTTCTTCATATTGTATGTATTATGGCAAAGCCTGCAATTGCTTTTGTATCAACTGGATTTTCTCATGTGCATTTGGATCCATAATCATTCAATCTCATAATAACATGCAGAGTCAGGCTGGTTCATTAACTTCTCAACACTCATTGCAGTGATGAAGGGAGCCTCTCCTTGTCTGTCTGTACTAGGATGAATAAATATGACTGAAGATGGCTCAAGCCTGTAATCCCAGCACTTTGGGAGGCCGAGGCGGGTGGATCACGAGGTCAAGAGATCGAGACCATCCCGGTCAACATGGTGAAACCCCGTCTCTACTAAAAATACAAAAAATTAGCTGGGCACGGTGGCGCGTGCCTGTAATCCCAGCTACTCAGGAGGCTGAGGCAGGAGAATCGCCTGAACCCAGGAGGCGGAGGTTGCGGTGAGCCGAGATCGCGCCATGGCACTCCAGCCTGGGTGAAAAGAGCGAAACTCCGTCTCAAAAAAAATAAAATTGGAAAAAAAAAGATGACTGAAGAATTTGACTGAAACTCAATGCTACCAAAATAAAAAATATCTGTTCCATAATAATTAAAACTTGCATAACAGATCATTATCTGTTTATTAATAACTCTTTCGTTAATATAATTGCATTTGTATTTGTGGAGTAGAATTCTACCTACCAATTTATTTCAGGGAGATGTTAATAGATGTTGATGGCATAACATGCGTAGCCCTAAACTGCTTGTATGTACTGGACTACTATTATTCTAGTACCCAACATCTAATAAGGAAGAAAAATATAATTGTTGCTGAAATAATGATAAACAATGAGGTGCTCCGAAAGAATGAACCGGGTGCTTTAAGTACAAAAACTGGTGGAGAAAAATGGCTGAGCTGTTTTCTGTATGTGAAGTTTTGAGTTATAGAATCATCGAGTTCTATAACTAAATTTTGATGCCCAGAGTTGACAGCATAGGTAAACTGTTCACTTTCCACAATGCTGCCTGTTCTCATATTATGCATTTCTGAGTTTTTTTAATACAATATTTTCATGTAATAACTTAGCATAATGCTTCGCATAATAATTTTGCACAGAGGTATATTTTAGGCTGTTTATATTTGGTTTCTAAGGGAATTCTGAGATGTATGCTATTGTTTGAGATTTTAAGCATTAGACAAGTGACTTGTGATCATTGAAGAGTTTTATCTATACGCTATTTAATGGAATTTAAAATAGACCACATATCTTGCTGTCGCCTCAAATTTTTCACTTGACCATAAAATTACCATTTTTCTCTCACATGACATTGTGAATATGATTTGTAAAGGACTTGGATAATTTCAGGACAAATGTATGAAAGGTTTTTACTGTTGTTGCAATTTATATCCTTCATCCATGAAATAGTTTCAAATTAATATTTATCCCAAACATCATTTAGTTGTTAATTCAAGGAGTGAGATGCTGAAAAATCGACTCTTTACATTTCTTATCCTGTTTTATTAATAAATGTGTATTACATCTCCATTCAGTATATACAGCCTATATTAAAGTAACTGTAGAAAAGGCATCCTTATTAAGAATGTCTGAATGGTGTATTTTTTTATGCACTTGCCAGTAGCTATGTAAGGTAGAAGTTCAATAAAAGCTATCCATTTTAATCCTGTACCTTCCTCACTTTAATGCTCAGTAAACATTTGGTAAATGAATGTTGAATGTCAATGCATTCTGTTTGCCCATCTCCTGAAAGAGACAGGAGAATGTAGGTACCTTAATAAACCAGCAGTAACTTAAGCACTTAATTCTGGTTGTATGAAGATGTTTAAAGGCAACTCACTCTTCTTGAGTCACTCTAGGTTAGATACAGTCAGTCAACTGCAAACACCTTCTGTGTGGTTAAGAAATCCAAGCTATTTCATGTAATTAAGTAATTCCCAGTACTGCCAAAGAAAATAATGCTAGCTCGCTCTTGGTGTTTGTTGTATAATAACAAGAACAGATATTGGTTTATAACACTTAATATCTTATGCAACTCTCCTACACTTAGTAGGGATACTTAAAACTGCCCATTGAGGCTCGGGTAGGGAAAAGCTTTTCTTGATGTAATAAAATACTTTCAAAGAATTACAGCTCCTGAAACTTTAAATAAATGTCTCAAAATACTAATTAAGTTAGAACCTTTTATATCTAGGATTTTTAATACTTGTGTAGTAAGTGGTGGGCAGAAGATACATTTTGTTAATCTTCGTATTTCCCATAGCGTTTTGCTCAGTGCTTGCACGTAGCAGGTCTTCATTAGTGCAACTTGAATGAGTCAGTGAATGGTAAGCGACATGTACCCCTTCCCCACCCCAACAAACAAGGTGCTATGTAATCACTGTAATGATACTGTACGAGAAGCAGCGCATTTACATGAAAATGGTTGGCAATTGCTTATTGGCATATGAAGATATTAATTGCATAGATGTAAATTATTCCAGATTTATACAACTTTTTGGGAGTCGTCTTCATGCTTTATAATTTTTGAGCTAACTGAAATTGTTAAATGCTTGAATGCTCACAGTTTAAAAAAAAATTGGCTCATTTATTAAAATCAGTTCTGCTTCAAATTGCCTTGACTATTAAAATCAATTTTTCAAAGGAAAGATTATTTTTTTATCTTACAGTTCTAGGATATTTTTCCCCTTTAGGAAAACTCTTTGTTGACAGAGACTACTATGCTTTTGGTAAATTATTGCAGCTATTGATGAATTTCAGAAGTGCACAAGTTGGTTTCATAGATATTCATGTGCTAGAGCTTGGACTATCACAGAAATGTAAGTGAGACAGTGGTGTGATTTCTAATCCTCACGCATCTGGTTATCTGAGACCTCCTGCCAGGAAATGTGAAGCCTGAGGCTTCTTTTGTAAGAAGTAAGAGAATCAGCAGTACAGATTGTCTTATAAGCAGGTACTTGATGCTTAAATTTGTAGATATTTCCACAGTGTTGGAAGTCAAACATTCAGGTTTATTTAAAGGCTCCATACCTAAATCAAAAAAGCAGGGGTGAAAGACCAGTCAGAACTTGAGCATTTTCCCCTCTGAACTCCACGGTTTTTTTTGAGAGGCTTATCCAGAATGTCTGCACTCTTTAGCAGAGATGAAGCTCACATTTGAATATAAATGCATATACACCTTTGGCAGAATTTTATCTCAATAGAAAATATGTTATTTTGAAAAACAAACTCTTTAGTATATTACCTATCAAATTTTATCTAGGATTTTATTTTATATTAGTTTATCAAAATGGAAGTAAGGATGAAAATGAGTACCCTAAACTTTTAAAAAAGGAACTGCAGCAAAGGAAATCACAGCTTTTTTGGCCAAACAAATCTTGGTCATATAACCACAAAACAAAAGAGGCTGGAGAATTAAACTGCAGTATTCTCCAGCCTTATCACCCAAAAGAAACAGCACTAGCTATGTCTTTTTAGATAGCTAAATTTGTTCTTCAGTTTGTGTATAAAATTAGAAAAAAAAAGTTGCTTTTTAAAATTTGTTTTGAAATAAACTGTAAATTAAGAGATTTTGAAATTAAAAAACAGGTTTGGTCATGCCAAGTTTTGCCCATTTTTACACTGCCAGAAAGGTACCGAGCAAAGAGGTCCAGCCCCTGCTCTTTCTACTGGAATAAAATTTTGAGTGCTTACTTAGTTAAGGAGTAAGGTCATTATTTTTTAAAGCACCTAGAGAAGCTTCATTGAATCATCTGTAATCCGCTTCTAAGATGGATCCTTTAATGTCTTTTGAAATATCAAATACTTTGATTTAAAATAATTTTATAATTATTTTTCTCTCCAAAATTTGTGTCCACAGTGGGTTCTCCATTCTTGATTTAGAGCAAGATTTCTAAAATATTATGCATCATATCCCACGTGAAACATCATCACTGAAGTCCACACTTTGTCTGAAAAAATAGTTTATTGTAGCACGACAGTCAAGAGCGTCTTTGAACGGCCACTAACCTGCCTTTTCACCTCATGACCAGCTTTGCCTCTTAGTCTGCTCTTTTGGGTGGTCTTCCTGCCTTGTCTATTCCTGGGCTTTTCCCACCTCCACACCCATTTCTTACAGGAGTCCCTCTCCCCTCATGAGTGCTTCTCTTTTTTTACTTTTGTATTTACAAGATATTTTCTCTGGCTCTGAGCTCCAGGTCACTTTGTTATTTCTTTCCTTTGAGTCCTCTAAAGGGGCCTCTCTGCTCATGTGTGGTTTGCTTGTCTCTGACCGGAATTCAGCTGTCTTTCTTACCTTGATGCCGCTGTTCATAATTGGATTTTTTTTCTCTGATCGTGTTGAAGATTCTGTTTTTATCACTGGTTTAAGCAGTTTCGTTATGACGATCCTTGGTCTGGTTTTCTTCGTTTCTTGTGCTTGGCATTTGTCAAGCTTCTTGAATTTTTGGGTTTACAGTTTCCATCAGATTTGGAAATTTTTCAGATGTTCATTTGTCTTCAAATATTTTATCTATTTTCCCCTCCCCTCACCCAAACCCCTACTGCTTCTGAGATTCCAATTATCTTTTTATTTAGCTATCTGATATTGTACCCCTGCTCACCTTTTTTTTAATGCTTTTTCATTTTTTTCCGGTCTTTTTTCTCCCTGGTTTCGTTCAGATGGTTAATATCTCTATGTAGCTCACTAATCTTTCCTTCAGCAGTTTCAGAATATACTATTAATCCCAGATAGTGTATTTTTTATTTCAGACATTGCATATTTTATCTCTAGAAATTTGATTTGGTTCTTTCTATGCTTTCTATGATTCTCCTCATCACATTCAGGTTTTCCTTTACCTTCTTCAACATAGAAAAAGATTGTGTGTGTGTATGTATAAGCTCTTTTAATGTCCTTGTCTACAAATGATATCATCTATATCATGTCTGGGTCCATTTATACTGATTGATTTTTTTTCTCTTTATGTGTTGTATGTTTCTGCCTTGTTTACATGTCTAAGGATTCTTTGATACCAGGTATTTTGAGTTGCTGGGGACATCACTGGGTCCTAGATTTTCTGTATTTCTCTAAAATGTTTTATCGTTTGGGGATGCAGTCAATTTGGAAACAGTTCAGTCTTTTCTAGGCTTGCTTTTAAACTATGTTAGGAAGAACCAAAAGTGCCTACTCTGACACTACTACTGAGGCAATATGCTTCAGAGTGCTCAGCCAAATGCCTCATGTGTTACGAGGCCTTTTCACTCTGGCTGCTGGAAATACAAACTCCATCTGGCCTGGGTGCTCTGCGGATTGCTCCTGCAGTGTCTTCCCAGTGGGCCTGGGCCTGGACGCAGGTGGATTTCTCACACACTGGCATTGATCGGTTACACCTGACCGATGTCTGGAATTCTCTCTCTTCGCCGCTTTCGTCTCTTTGGTAGTCTGCCCTTCTGACTCTAGCCACCTTAGCCCCCTGGAATTCGCAATTTAGTCTCTCAAATTCAGCAAGAGCCTGGACTCTGTTTGAATGTCCCTTCCCTGCACTGCAGCCTGGAAGCTGTCTCCTGGGAGTATACTGGAATGATCCTGGGTTCCCTTTGTTTGATTGCCTTTTCTTGGAGATCACTGTCATGCATTGCCTGTTGCCCAAGGTCTGAAAACCATGGTTTCATCTATTTTATCCAGTTTTGTAGTTGAGGCAGGAGGGTAAATCCAGTTCTTTAACTCTGTCATGACCAGAGCAGAAATCTAACTTACACTTTTCGTCTCCTTTAATACTAATACAACGATCACATCCCTAACCAAAGTTTGAGAATCTCTCTTCTTCCTGAGAGAATTGTGACTTCATCTGAAGTTTTGCAGTCTTTCACTTTCTCTAGCATCATTATAAAACATCTGTGTTCTATGTTGAGAGGTTTACAACTTGCCTCTCAATAAATCATGAACTTTTTGAGAGCAGATTTTATGACACACCCTTTTTGAAATCCACTGTTGCATAGAACAAAGTGTGTGGTATATAAATGGTCCTTAATAAAGGTCAGTTGAATGAATGGACCGAGTGTTTCCAAGGGTATTTATAACATGTTCATATTAATTAATATGTGAGAATTGGGCCTGTGTTTAACATTGCAGATAAATACCTCTGCCTGTATTTGCTTTCACTCTGCTTTGCCCCCTGTAGTTTTCTGTATAATTTTACTAGTGGCAAGAATGAGGAAATAATGAGAATGTGCATGAAATTTGTAGATGATAACAAAATCCAAAGGGAATCATAATCTCAAAATGTAAGATTAGAGCTAATTATGCCCTTGACAAGGAGGACGATCACATAGAAAGCAAGTCAAATGAAAGGAAACTCCAGATATTTAGTTTTAAAAGGAAACTAAGCCACATGTCATGATAAAAATGGCTGCATTCAAATAAGATTGTAGGAGCCATAGTGAATCACCAGTTAAAAACGAGTTGAAAATGAAATTTCTTGTTGTTATAAGATGCTGTGTAAAAATGGCAGAGTAGGCCCGGCGCGGTGGCTCAAGCCTGTAATCCCAACACTTTGGGAGGCCGAGGCGGGTGGATCACGAGGTCAAGAGATCGAGACCATCCTGGTCAAAATGGTGAAACCCCTGGGCATGGTGGCGCATGCCTGTAATCCAGCTACTCAGGAGGCTGAGGCAGGAGAATTGCCTGAACCCAGGAGGCGGAGGTTGCGGTGAGCCGAGATCGCTCCATTGCACTCCAGCCTGGGTAACAAGAGCGAAACTCCGATTAAAAAAAAAAAAAAGAATGGCAAAGTGTAATTGTCCATTTATAGTCATAATTGAAAAACTATTATAAAATTCTGTGGCATTTTTGAGGTCCAATTTTATTTTAAGAGCATCCGAAAATACACGGTTTTAAGAACTCTACTAAAACGCTGCAAAAAAAAAAAAAGGAAATCGTATTCCCTTTTTCCCTTTTGCTTTGTTTTTCTGGAAGAACAAGGTGCATACACAGAAAACTATCATGTTTTAACAAAGAAAACATTCAAACCAAAAAGGACAACCACTGCCTTAAACTGAAACAGAAGCCTTGGTATTGGGGTCAATCAGTGAAAAACATGACAGATGAGCATTAACAATCACTACATTTCCAATGGGTGCTGTACTGCTTTTGAGACATGCAAAGAATACCTAGCATGCAGATAGCTCCTTTGACTTTGCAATGTGTCATGAATATATAATATCATTTAAACCTGACAGCTATTCTGTGAAATACTATTTCTGTTGCACAGATGATAAAATTGAGTAGTCTCAGAGAAAGGAACTTTTCTTTCAAGTCAGGTAGCTAATTAACCACATCACCTAGACAAATATAGAGCTCTCTACAATACTATGTAGAAAAAATAGTAATCCCACATGCGTGATATAGGCCAAAGTGCTTTGAAAGGACCAAAGTGCTATGAAACGGGAGGCAGTAAATATTATTGTCTGTAATCTGGAGGTCAGCCCCCAACCCAGAAAAAGTGCTGCTCTGAACTCCCATGAATTATTTCAGTATTCAGGAAGAAAGGACTCAATTATTTGTCACATTCTGGCACTGGGAATATAAAAGACGAACAATTTAAGACCTTTTCTCTCAGTGGAGCTTTGATCTCATTAAGTCTTTGGGAGACTGGCCAGACATGGTGACTCATCCCTGTAATCCCAGAACTTTGGGAGGCCTTAGAAGGAGGATCAGCTGGGCATGGTGGCTTACGCCTGTAATCCCAGCACTTTGGGAGGCTGAAGCAGGCAGATCACGGGGTCAAGAGATTGAGACCATCCTGGCCAACATGGTAAAACCCCATCTCTACTAAAAATATAAAAAACCAGCTGGGCATGTTGGCACATACCTGTAGTCCCAGCTACTCAAGAGATTGAGGCAGAAGAAGCCCTTGAACCTGGGAGGCAGAGGTTGCAGTGAGCCCAGATTGTGCCTCTGCAATTTAGCCTGGGCGATAGAGTGAGACTCCTTCTCAAAAAAAAAAAAAAAAGAGAATCACTTGAGGCCAGGGTTTTAGACAAGCCTGAGCAACAGAGCAAGACTCCTACTTCTAAAAAAAAAAAAAATTAGGCATGGTGGCACATGCGTGTAGTCCCAGCTACTCAGGAGCTGAGGTGGGAGGATGGCTTGAGCCCAGGAATTTGAGGTTACAGTGACCTATGATCACACCACTGCACTCCAGCCTGTGCAACGGAGTAAGATCCTATCTCAAAAAAAAAAAATCCTCGCGGGCTGAAGTGGACATTAGTATGATAAGCTGATGATACTTCCAACTTTCCCCCAACTCCACGTTGTGCCAGTTAGTAATTTGTCCTGTGCCACCTTCATTCACGTGCTTATCTTATGTTGATTTGTATATCTCTTTAAGGACTCTTAAGGTTGACATGGTCCTTTGAAGTGGATGTTGAAAATTTGGCCAAAAAGGGTAATATTGATGCTAGTTGGAAGAATTATCCTTGGCATGAGAAAGGGTCCTCTTCCATTAAACGGAAGGAAGCGAGGAAAGAATTAGCATAGAAGCTTCGTGGTGGGCGCCTGCTGAGCCAGCTCCCACCCGAGCTCTTCTGCTTTCTCAGTGAATTCTATGGGGCAGATCAGCTGCTGTGAGTATGTGTACTGGGCATGAGACTTGGGTATGGGCAAAGGGGTGAAGTGGAATAGGAGTTTGAGGAAACCCAGAGGGATTTTAAATAGCTGCTGTAAAAAAAAAAAAATGCACTTCTCTGAATCACTTTATCTCCTTTCTCGGTGTGCATACAGATGCCTGCTGCAATTCTCCATAACAGAAAACAATTATGTTAACAGGCAAATCTCCAACTATGAAAAAATGAGCTGATAAATTCAGCTGCATTAACTCAATCAATCATTTTGGCAAGAAGAGGCTATTCTCTAGCCACGTCTCATGAGATTTCTCTGGGCCTGACAAATTCTGAACAAGTAAAGACATCTTCCACATAGTTACTACTCAAGAGAGTACAGTTCAGTGAGCCAGAAATTGCCTTTTGTTGGTGAACAAGTGTGCTCTGTGAAGGAATTTAGTCATGCAGTTGACTGGCCTCCACTGAGGTGAAATACCGTGATTCTACAAAGGCTTTGCCTTTTTCTGTCATCTACATTTCAGAATATTCCAGAAAAGAAAATTCAATGGGTCATCTGGAATCACAGACTTACAACAGTGTGACAATGAAAGGGACCTCGGGGATTATTAGTAATTCCTCATTTTAGAGATGGGAAGATGGGACTGGTCACAGGTTGCCTTCACCAGATTGTTCGAGAAGGCACTAGGGGTGCCACAGTTGGGCCTCCCAGTCTTCTTGCAGTAAAGATTGACCTTGACAGAAGCAGCAAACTGCTTTGCAGATCTCTTCTGTTCAAGCAGCCTAGGGATATGTGTTCTTCCTCTGCTCCATCGCCTGCTAGCAAACACTGGGGTCCTTGGCCATGGGTCCTTGTGCCTCGCCTGCTACTTATGCACTCACCACTAGGGAAGTAAGTCCTTTTCAGGGTCAGGCCCGGTTAATGCTTTATTATTTTCTAGTTATGGCATTTGTGATGCTAATTGTTGATAGCAACAGACAAGAAACCTAGGCAGACTTTATTTTGACAGTCTGCGACATTTGACAGAAATCAACTGAATACACATTTTAGGACAAGGGACCAAGCTGTTGAATTTCTTGATATTGCTGGTGTCAGATTGGTATTAAAAACTGAAACCTACTTCTTTCCTCACACACAAAGTGGCTCAGTAGGGAGAGAGTCCAATTTCTTTAACTGCTGTATTTGATGTAAGAATATATGAGTATGTTAAAAAAAAAAGGCCTCGAGCAGTCAGTATATTCAGCCTGCATTCATATGATCAAACTGGGGAAAAAAATCAAATTGGCAGTGAACTAGGTTTAATAAAATGAATGAGTATTTTATTTTCTTTTTTTATTTTTTTTGAGACAGAGTTTTGCTCTTGTTGCCCAGGCTGGAGTGCAATGGTGCGATCTCAGCTCACTGCGACCTCTACCTTCCAGATTCAAGCAATTCTCCTGTCTCAGCCTCCCAAGTAGCTGGGATTACAGGTGCCCTCCACCACTCCCGGCTAATTTTTGTATTTTTTAGTAGGGACAGGGTTTCACTATGTTGGCCAGGCTGGTCCTGAATTCCTGACCTCAGGGAATCCACCAGCCTCAGCCTCCCAAAGTGCTGGGATTACAGGCATGAGCCACCGTGCCAGGCCATGAATGAGTGTTTTCCTAACAAAAATAAGTGGGAGAGTTAAAAAAGAAGAAATGGTTTGTCTAAATAACTGAAGCCCTGAGGGCTTATTATCAAATGTAGGATGACCATACATGGCTATGATGCTATATGGAGAGAATAAAATGGAGAGAAAACAAGAAATGAAGCAGTCCAGGCATCACCAAGTGTCACCAAAACGTGTTGGAACCTAAGACGGATAACAAGAGTCCTTCAAGCTAAATAAATATATTTGTAATAAATAAATAAATTTAGAGGGAGAGGATCAAGAAAAACAGCTAATAGGCATTAGGCTTAATACCTGCATACCCGCATGAGGAACTAATGTATTAACAAACCCCCATCACACACATTAACCTATGTAACAAACCTGCACTTGTACCCCTCAACTTAAAAGCCCCCAAAAAGGGAATAAATGAAATGTGCTCTGGCCATTTAAAGCATTTGTGAACACAAAATACATATGAACTTCACAGCATGTCTGTCTATCTGTCTGTCTATCTATAGATAGTATCCATTATACATATCATGGAGTTGTTTTATTTTATTTTTTTTTTTTGAGACAGAGTCTTGCTCTGTTGCCTGGGTTGGAGTGCAGTGGTGTGATCTGGGCTCACTGAAACCTCCATCTCCCGGGTTCAAGTGAGTCTCCCGTCTCAGCCTCCCGAGCAGCTGGGACTACAGGTGCACACCACCATGCCTGGCTAATTTTTGTATTTTTAGTAGAGAAAGAGTTTCACCATTTAGGCCAGGCTAATCTCGAATTCCTGACCTTACTGCATCCACCTGCCTCAGCCTCCCAAGATGCTGGGATGATAGGCATGAACCACTGCACTTGGCCTCACAGGACATATATTAAATAATGTAACAAAAATAGAAAATATGGATGGAAAGGATATGTGCTTGCTAATTATATTTTTTGTCAGTTTCACCTCATCCCCAATTGACTTTTGTATTTTTTTCTGATAATAATTCAGAAAATCTCTGTTACATGGAACAAGAAAACTAGGCTGGTGTGATTTTTTTTAAAATAAATGGATATTGTTTATACATGCCTAAGATAAATTGAAGTTGAAATGCTAATTAAATATTAGGGTATTCATGGCACAAAATGTGTGGTCCTTAGGAATCTGAACTTTCAGGCATGAGAAATTCCAATTCCAAGTCCTCCATTTTTTGCTCCAGAGGAAAGGAGGGGATGCAATTCAAAAACAGACATCTCGGACTCACATAAAACATCTTCCTATTCCTCTATAAGTATAGATTTCCTATAATTAAAAGAGCTTCTTTAAAAAGGAAGCAAAAGGGGACTTTGGGGGTTATGAAATTCTCTTTTGATTGTAGCACACATTAATTATACTAACCTTCTAGAATCAGTATGGTTAACAAATCAATTCTGTTGGTCAATTAAAATCAATGACTGTAATGATATAATAAGCAAAGTATATGTAGAGCATGAATAATGATCCTAACATAAATTTCTGTAATTTACTTAGTATTTATGGTGTGCCAGGTGATTTAGGTGTATTATTTTATTTCATCTTCACAGTGATTGTGCAGGATCCAGAATTTCTTGCAGGAGGTCACAGAATTTGTAAATGGTGGAATCAGATGGCTCTATCTGGTTTTCCAAGCCAAATCCTTGTTTCCTCAGATGTTTTCTGTAGTGATGTGCATGTGAATCACCTGGGTATCTTGTTTAAGAGCAGGTGGCCCTGGTTCCCAAGAGCTGGAGTGGAACTGAGAGCCTGCGTTTATAACAAGCCCCAGGTGATTTCAATGCTGCTGGTCCCTGGGCCACAGTTTAAATAGCAAAGTTCTAAAGGACAATAATTCCAGAGTATGTTGATTAAAACAACAACAACAACAAAATGCTCCTATTCAACATAATAGGAATGGACTGGGCAAAACAGGCTTGAACTGATCTCTTCATTGTAAGTCATCTCAGAGGCTTTAATTTGCTAATATGCATTGTGCGTTCCAAAAAGAGAATAGCGTATGCCCAATTTTTCTGATCTTTTTGGTAATGTCAATTTTTTCTCCTAAAGCATATCTCGAGATCAGCGTTCACTTCAGAAGCATTGAACTCCATCAAGCTGACTATTTAAAGAAGACATTTGTGGGGAAACACTGAAATAAAGGCAGTGACCAGGATAGGGTAAAATTACATAGCTGTTCATGTACCTGATATGTGTCAGGTTGACCCTGGAGTTGGGAGGGGATGGATGCATATGAGATACAAAAATGAATAATGCAGCACTTGTGCCTTCCAGGAGAGCTCAACTTGGTGAAAATAAGCATGTAAAAAATTAATTGCAGGGCAAAATTAAATAAGTGCTAAATGCAGGTTGAAAATGTAAGGAATAAAGGAATTATGGATTCTAAATATTTGGTAGTGATTTGGAATTCTGCTTTTATCCTTCATCCTTAGACACTGTGGTGATTGCTCACGGAGAGATGTAGAGGGTTGAGAATGTTTTCCAGATGTAACATTTTCACATATCCTAAGTCTCTTCTTTGCCTTACTTCTCCTTAGGGAGCAGAGTAAAATGACAGCATTTAATTCTTTTTCTTTTTCTTTTTCTTTTTTTTTTGAAACAGAGTCTCACTCTGTTACCCAGGCTGGAGTGCAGTGGCATGATCTCAGCTCACTGCAACCTCTACCTCCTCAGTTCCGGTGATTCTCCTGCCCCAGTCTCCTGAGTAGCTGGGATTACAGACATAAGCCACCATGTTCAGCTAATTTTTGTATTTTTAGTAAAGATGGGTTTTCACCATGTTGTCCAGGCTGGTCTCCAACACCTGACCTCAAGTGATCCACCTGCCTTGGCCTTCCAAAATTCTGGGTTTACAGGGGTAAGCCATCGCACCTGCTCTAAGCAATTTTTTTTTTTTTTCAGAATATATTTTGCATGACTTTGCACATCTATGCCATGGATTTCTCTTCATTCAATTGTTCTATAGGGAAAGTGTCAGGGATTTTGATGCCTGCCTTTCCCTGCCAGGATAGAGAGAACAGTTAGGCAATGGATAAGTAGGAAAGGATTGCTGTGCCCGCCGCCGGCCTGGTAAGGCCTTCATCTGTCCTTCCCTGGATCTGTTCTCAAAGGTCTCAGACAAAGGGATTGATGTTACTGTTATGTCAGCCTTGTAAGACTTGGCCTCCGAGTTGTCTAAGAACTTTAGTATCAAAGTTGCTGGATTTCATAGACAGAGAGCCCCAAGATGTTCTTTCCTTTAAAATGTGAATTTGGTAATGTGATGACTGATCTATTCAGCATGTGGAACAGTTGTATAAGTACTGTGTTCCCAAAGGAGTCGTGACGTTTTGCCATCAACTTTGTTGCCGAGGCTCTTCTCCTTCCTGATCACTCAGTAAATGCATCAATTTTTCTCCTGTAGATTTAGAATTATTTGTGTGGTACCTGTAATTCCAGAACTTTGGGAGGCCAAGGAGGGTAGATCAACTGAGGTCAGCAGTTCAAGACCAGCCTGATCAACATAGGGATATCCCATCTCTACTAAAAATACAAAAATTAGCCAGGCATGGTGGTGGGCACCTCTAGTCCCAGCTACTAGGGAGGCTGAGGCATGAGAATTGCTTGAATCCAGGAGGCAGAGGTTGCAGTAAGCTGAGATTGTGCCACTGCATTTCAGCCTGGGCAACAGAGAGAGACTCTGTCTCAAAGGGGAAAAAAAATGAAAAGAAAAAAAAGAATTATTTGTGTGGGGCTCACCTTATTTCTTTTATGACCATATGTCACCTTCTTTTTAGCTAATTTCTGTTACTGGTACACCTCCCTGCTTAAAAATTGCAAAAATTAACCAGAAAAGCCAAACGTAATGATCTCACCTCATTTTTCAAGTACATTTTAGATTCTGGAGCACTCTGGTTACATACTCTCAAAAGCTCCGTATCAAAATATGTTGAACATTGTCTGTGGAAAATTCCATAGTGCTTGGAGAGTATAGCTGACCTATGGTATTTTCAGATTTATTAGTTTTCTGAAATTTATTTCAGATTTATTAGATTTCAACCACGTGCTGTTGCTCCTGAAATTCACGGGATGTAGGCTTGTGGAGGCCTAGATCTGAATGGGCTCCCAGATCAGTGGGCAGACCTAGTCAGTGTACGTTGTTTGCACATTCATTTGGCTTTGTGGCACTTTCCTCATCTCAGTTTAATCAGTAATGCCTATATAGTAAATTAATTTTTTTGCAACAACAGGAAAAAATGGTCAAGCAAAAGACATAATCTTAGTGACATGTGAAAATATCACTGGTTTAACTTGTGATATGATATAGACAGGAAATATGTGCCTTCGTATGAAAATGTTCTTCAGAAGAAAGCTAAGAGCCTGGAGAGATATTTCATGATTTCAAGGATCTTTGCCTTAAGCATGTAGTCTTCAGTTATGGGGCATAAGGGAAAGGACTGCATGGAATATGACTGCTTGAATGATCGGGAAATGTTTGCTAGGCTCAAGAAACTAGAGAGACCACAGTGATGACAGCTACAGAGGAAACATTAGACTTAAAATAATCATCATTGGTGATATAAGGAACCACAAGCCTTTGTTCATGATCATGCCTGCTTGTCTCAAAATGAAAGTACCCAAGTGAATTTTACATCAACTTGTCTGAAGACTTTGAAAAGTGACATTCAGGCCAGGCGCAGTGGCTCACACCTGTAATCTCAGCACTTTGAGAGGTTGAAGCCGGTGGATCACTTGAGGTCAGGACTTTGAGACCAGCCTGGCCAAGATGGTGAAACCCTCTCTCTACTAAAAATACAAAAATTGGCGGGGCCTGGTGACGGGTGCCTTTAATCCCAGCTACTCAGGAGGCTGAGGCAGGAGAATCGCTTTAACCCAGGAGGCGGAGGTCAGCTGCAGTGAGCCAAGATCGCCCTACTGCTCTCCAGCCTGGGCAACAGAGCCACATTCCATCTCAAAATAAAAGTGACATTCAAATAAAATATCTTTTCTTAGTTTCACATTTCAGATGATGCTAATATTTTTATTTTCAGTGACTAATCTTATTCTCAACCTTTCAATCTCAGAAGCATTTTAGCCACCCTCTCCCTCCTTCATGTTGTCCAACATGTCATTCTCAATATTTCCTCCCAAATATCTCTTCAGTTCTACCCTCTTTCCGTTCGCGCCTTTGGGCTTGCATCCGCCCTAGCCTGGATTATTGGAATAGCCTCCTAATCGATCTCATTGCCTGAGATGCCCAGCTCAGACTCCTCTCCACACTGCCACCAGGATTCCTGCCGAAAAAGAAAAAGGAATGGCAATCTTTTCACAGAGCACCTCCGCTTCTAGCAGACTCCTATAGAAACACTCGCTTTTGAGCACAAACATGTATCAGGCTGTTCATTGCAGTCTTATTTGTGACAAAACAACTGTATCAGCTAAGTGGACATCAATGCAGAAATGATGAAATTCGCTCTAGTGTGTACATAATGTAGGCCAAGGGTTGGCAAACATTTTCTATATGGGGGCAGATAGTATTGTAATATATCAAGCCTTGTGGGCCACATAGTCTCTATCATAATTACTCAACTTTGCTTTTGTATCAAGAAAGCAGCCATAAATAATACATACACAAATGGGTGTGACTGTCTTCCAGACAGCTGCCGGATTTGGCCTACACGCCCATAGATTTCAAAGCCCTGTTTTAGATTAATACGTAGATATTAAAAGCAGTGTGGTCAATCTGTATGTGTGGACAGGAAAGGTATCCGCAATATATTCTTAGGGCAAGCAGTAAACCACAAAAATATCTATATTTCTTTGAGGTTCTATCTTTGTTAAAAATAAATAGATATAGAGACAGACAGGAGATAGAGACATACAACAGAAATAAAAGAGAGATAAAATAGGTGATATAGCGTGTATAAAAATAAGAAGTCCAGAGGAATATACAATTGTTAGGAGCTTCCCCTGAGAGAGGGAGGGTGTGAAGGCAAAGAAACTTTCCGTATCTATGTATATACTTGTGTTTTTTGTTGTTGTTTGTTTGTTTGTTTTTGAGACGGAGTCTCGCTCTGTCGCCAAGGCTGGGGTGCAATGGCGCGATCTCAGCTCATTGCAACCTCCCCCTCCCAGGTTCAAACAGTTCTCTTGCCTCAGCCTCCTGTGTAGCTGGGATTACAGGCATGCATCACCGCACCCTGCTGATTTTTTGTATTTACATGGAGATGAGGTTTCACCATCTTGCCCAGGCTGCTCTCGAACTACTGACCTCAGGTGATCTGGCCACCTCGGCCTCCCAAAGTGCTGGGATTGCGGGCATGAGCCACCATGAAGGGCCTGTATTTCCTTATTATTTAAATTTTTACATGATTGTGTGAAGTAATGAAAAATCTCCCCAGATCTGACCCCATTCTCTGCCGTTTAAAGCTCTTCTATTGTTCTACGTTTTCTACAGGTTAAACTCTAAGCAGTTTGTCAGAGCATTTGAGGCAGTTTACAGTCTGATCTGGCCTTACATCTTATCTTCCAGCCCTTTTTGCAAATTCTCCTGCCCCACAGTACGCAATCCCGTTCTGTGACTCCATCTATAGAATTAATTGCCCCTTGTTTCTCTGAATAGCTTTTGCCCTGCTTGTCCTGCCAACAAGTTCTTACCCATACCTCACTGCCTCCACCAGATATCCTCCTCTCTCGTGTCTTTCCTGTCTCCAAAACGCGGAAGTTGCTTTCAACCTTTTATTTTAATGCATATTTGTTTCTATTCTTCATCTCCACTATCAGACTAAGTTTCTTCAAGCAAGGATGTCATCTTGTCATTTCTGAATCCCCCAACTCGGCACAGAGCTTAGCACTTGGTAAACACTGGTTAAATCTACTCAGAGGAAGACTTTTTTTGAGATGTTTTGAGATTGCTAGTGATATGATAGGAAGATTGTTACACTGAAATTGAAAATGTTGGGGAAAGTCTACAACATACACTCATATGTCAACAATGTTTCAACATCCGGATCTAGAAAAGTTATTCACTATGAAGAGGGAGACCCAGGCTTCTCAGAGCAACTTCCCCTTTGACTATCATGCTGCATTTCAATAGAAGAAAAGGTTGACCGACTGGCGCCTCCAGTTTTACCTTCCTGTAGGTGACAGGCTAGGCCTTGGGGAAACTCTCCAGAAGGCACTATTTTTACTTAAAACAAGATCAAACCAGAAACCTTTTCACATGTGAGTCCTAAAACTGTAAACCAGAACCCTTTCATATGTGATTCCTGAAACTGTAAACAGAAACCTTTTCACATGTGAGTCCTAAAACTGTGAACCTAAGATTCTTTCACCTGTAATATCTAAAGTATAAGCCTATATAAAGGCTGAACCTCCCTTTGTTAGACAAGCTGGGTTTTGGACAAATTATCACCCAGGCTCCCAGCCGTGATAATAAACCCCTCTTCCTTCCGCATTCGGTGTTTGAGAGATCCATTTTCCACTGCTGCTCCTGCTACAACTATAATCTGTAAGAGGCGAGTGTGTATTTGAGTCTGCTTTACTGCCCAGGGGTTGCGGGTATTCTCAGCATCATCTAAGCAATCAACACAAACAAAAGCTTTTTACATTGTTCACTGAATAGCACATTCTAATATAAGTTGACTTTATAGCTGTATTGATAATGAATGTATTCCATTGCAAATAATAAAATACCCTACTATTAATGACCTAAGAAACTGTCTACTTATCTCAAATATGAAGAGGTCTGGAGGAAGGCAGTTGCTGGTATTGAATTAACTGCTTAACTCTGGTATTAGGAGCACAGGCTCTTTCCATCTTTCCATTTGCCATTTCTTAGTATGTTGGCTTTCATGCCCATTCTTGCTGCTTTGTATAACAGCTACGACGTGTCTACTGCACTATCAGAAATCACAGCCACATTCCAGGCAGGAATGAAAATAAAGGAGCAAAAGACTTTCTTTTCTTTGTCTTTTAATTCTGAAAAGTAAGTCCATTGGCCCCTCACACGTGGCCCTTCAGCTGTCAATCACTAGTCAAGGGAAATAAGATGAAGATGGCTCATTGCAATCGATCATGCTTCAATTCCTAGACTTGGGAGGATGAGAGTATACCCTGTAATTAAAGGAATTTGAATGTTACCTCAATGCATAGGGGTTTTGTTAGAATGGAACAAGGAAAGAGAATGAGTCTTTGGTGAGGAAAGACGACCTGCTCCAATATTCCTTAGCCACTATCAGATTGGTAAGTAATTAAATGTAGAGATACTAGAGAAACAGTCATGAAATTTGAGGTTAGACAGGAAGATTCTACAGTGTTCTACTGTTGACCAGCTATGGGTACTACCTGAGATAATTACTTACCTTCTCTGGACTTATGTTCTGTCTGTAATATATGAGAAAATACCACGTAACTCATCAGATTATTGAGAGGACTAGACCAACGTAACCTAATCTAAATCCTAGCATGTATGTGTCGTATGGTCAACATGCCAGTAATACCAGGACTCTTCCTAATTGGTCTGTGTGCCGGAATTGAACTTGGTTTATTCATCTTTGTCCTTGAGTTTCCTTCTCTGTTCCATTCTGCTGGTGTCCCTCTCTTTGTACAGTTGCGGCTGGGTTAGTTAGATACAAATGGTGTGCTTTTAAAGTATTTTAATAGTTATAGTACAAGTACTGAGGCAATACGCTTATTTAAAGAGGAATGGGGTACTCAAAACACATAGGAGTCCCTGTGTTTGCTTAGTCATGAAGGCCAATTAGTCTTTCAATCTGAGGAAAAGTAAGAGTTTTATAATCAAGATATAGTAAAAGAAAATTTAATTTAAATCAGTGCAGAATGAAATTTCTTTTGAGGCTGAAGTCTTTGGATGGCATAGTTTTCATCAAATAAATTTTTTTGCTCATCAACAATGACACATATTTCATTAAATAAAATAATGAGTCCAAAAGATTGTATCATGTTTCAGAATAATGTTAGCCATCCTTTCCTTCTGGAAGTTTTCTCCAATACCTGGGGTTGCACTGGTTCACAGAAGGCTATGGAAGAAGTCCCTCAATTTAGCAACAAGAATTATCTGATCCCTGCCTTGTCAGATATTTCTACTAATAAAAAAGACCAGGAAGTGTTTCTCTTCACAGAGGAAAGGACATTGTTTATTACCATCAGATGTTTTCTAACAGCTACTCTGGAATGTAGACAGGGAAATATTTGAGGGAAGGGGAAATGGCTTATTTAAACCTTAATGTGCAATAGTTTTGGAAATCTGCTTTTCATAGGAGAGTGAATCAAACTCTGTAGAGAAAAGGAATGTGAATAAAACACCATGTAGTCATTATATGAATTCAGTCTTTTTAGAGACTACTAAATTAAAACTTTGTACTAAGTGCTATTTGATATTCTTCCATTATCTGATAGTCTGTCTTATCTAACTTGGGATCATGGCCAAAAAAAAAAAAGTTCGTTTTACTTCTTTAAGTTTATTTTTAAAAATTCAGATTAGTTTTAAGACTTACTGAAAAATCAAGCAATAATTTTATCTTTGACATCACATTAATAATCAGTTATCTTATTGACTCTCTGAAAAATATTTGGGAAACTCAACATTCTCTTTTTATATTTAATACATTTAGCTTTTTATGAGGTACAATATGGCCTGTGAAAAATTTTCAAGATTCAACCAGATGGGAGGAATCTTTCAGTTTTCAAAACCTTACTTAAAACAATTCTGCTGTGAAAAAGGTTTAAAACACATATTTTCCTTTGTTATATGAATAGAGACATAGTCCTAAACAGAAAGTACAATTCAGCTTTAACTTGTACTCTAAGAACTTCCGAAATCTCAACGCCAAAAAGCAGTTGCTATTTTCCCTGGTGAGTGTATAACTATGGCAAAGCCCGTAGGAAGTTTGATCAAGGTTCCACTTTAGGCCGCCTGGGGGGAGAAAGCACAAGGTATTGTAAAAAAGGAAATCGTAGAATAGGATCATGTTATGAGACACGATAGAATGTGGCATATTGCACCAGTCATCATATAATCGGGGAAATGGAGAGGAGAAACAGACTGTCAAGGGGCAGGATTTGAAGAGAAGGAGCCTAAGGCTTGGAACTGCTGCTACTGGTGACAGAAGAGTGTAAAAGAAAGTTTCCCATTTCGTATAGGTTCTTACCTGTGCCGAATGGAATTCATCTGTAAGGACAATTTCTGGGAAAGTTTGATTTGACTGTAGTGTAATCGTGCGGCATCTTGAAAGGGGTTTTTAACACTTATAGATATTTCTAGATCTGAAGTCTTAGATATTTTTAGAATAAAATAAATCTGATGGGTTCTGTGCACCTCAGCTTTTGTTTGTTCTTTTTTATTTATCTGTTTGTTTTCTTTGTATTGTCTTTGTTCAAAGACCAAATAACGATTTAGTCTCTGTGAACATTTCTCCTATTATGCTCATAGAAGCCTAATACAGTGGCTAAAAAAGCAGACTCTGGAGCCAGACTCCCTGGATTTGAATACATCTTCCATGTTATCAGCTTTGTGCCTCAGTTTTCTCATCTATAAATGGGTATAATAATATTAATAAGTGCATGAAGAGGTTGTCATAAGGATTACATGAATTAATGATTCCGAAATCCTTAAGACAATGTGTAACACATAGTAAGCATTAATTATGTAAGTGTATCTTAAATGTTTTAAAATGGCCCCAGTGATTACATGGTGGAAGGGGAGCAAACATGTCCTTCTTCACATGGCAGCAGCAAGGAGAAGTGCAGAGGGAAGTGAGGGAAAAGCCCTTTGTAAGACCATCAGATCTTTTGAGAACTCACTCATTATCATGAGAACCCGGTGGAGGTAACCACCCCCATGATTCAATTACCTCCCACTGGGTCCCTCCCAGGACACATGGGGATTATGGTAACTACAGTTCAAGATGAGATTTGGGTGGGGACACAGCCACTCTATATCAATAGTATATCCTATATGAGCCAACACAGTAATCCTTTCAACCAAAGGTTTTGACTGTCTATGTAACACACTGTGCTATTCTAGAAAAGGTGTATTCTGGGAAAGGTTATTAAACAGATGGTTGTAAGCCATAAGAAAGTGCAAGACATCTCTAGGAATAAACAAGAACCCACTAAAAGAAAATCAAGCCAAACCAACTTCATCATCTATGATGGGTGAGACTAGTAAGGTAAAACATTGCTGTCGGTTAGTTCATTTTGATTTCAGAAAGACGTTTGAGGAAGTTTCTCAAGGAACCATGATTGAAAACATGGATTGCTTAATAATTTAATGAGGTGATGTTTAGTGAGCCTAATCATTATAAAAATGGAAACTAACATTCTATAAAAATTTATTCTGGAAACCATGCTATTTAGGATGTAATAATTGACTGAATTGCGATGGAAAGTTCAGGGAGCTAAAATGTTAAATCTATCACATTTAGGTAAATAAACTTTAAGTCTCGAGTTTGAGCCAGGCACAAGGTTTTGTTTAAGGAATTTGAAGTGAGGGTGCAGATGATGCACAAAGAAACACAGCTTTCTTCTGTTCTGTGAGCATAGTTCTTTATGTTATTCTGACACAAATTAAGTGCAGAAAAAAAAAAACACAAAGAAATGAGCATTCATAGAGGGCTGTGAAAAAGGTTTAAAACATATTTTAGGTTCTGCTTGAGATATTAGCCCAAGATGTGAATCCTTCACATAGTTATAGGGTTATATTTTCTGAGCCTAGATAAAATGCCTTTGGCCAGTTTCTTTTCTTCAGGGAAATGTATATAAGAAGCACAGTACTGGATACAAGTGATATAATAAACTTTGGGGACTCAAGAGGATTGAGGGGAAGGTTGGGAGGGGATGAGGGATAAAATCTGGATATTGGGTACGGTGTACACTGCTTGGGTGACAGGTGCAGTAAAATCTCAGAAATCACCACTGAAGAGTTTATCCATATAACTGAAACCACCTGTACCCCCAAAACTATTTTAAAAATTTTAAAAAGGAAAGAAACAGTGCTGGGTTGATCTTTGACCAACTGTCCCAGTAATAACCTTGACAGCAGCACATCAAGTAATACCACATCCCTAAACTCGAAAGAATATAGTCTCAAAACATAAAAACTGAGTGATTAGACTTTAAATTATACAAACCATCTATTGGAGTTCTTTCTGTTTTCAGCCGTTTCCAATTCATGAGGTAATGAGTGACGAACATTTACTCTATATTGGATTAAATATTACTGTTATACGTCCTGAATTTACTTCTGAAATATCCAAATCATCACATCCACCACCCTCTCCCCAAATCCTGGTTTTAACAGCATCTGGCTAGAAGTTCTGTGTTTATCCTGTCCATGCCCCTTTGATGTTATAGACTTCCACCAGCCACCTCCCCAACATTTATCTTGGCAGCAAGAATTTATACAAATTTAACAATCCCTCCTGACCTGGATCATTCCCACTGCCTTTCTCTGGCCCTTCTCCAGCAACATTACAGGATTCTCATAGGGCAGTCGTAAGGAGTGCACATTCGTTGCCGTGAGGTGGATGATTGTGAACCCGTTGTTCGCATGCAGTGTTTTCTCGATAGCAGCTAAGGGATTTGGATTTGATTCAGAAATGAATTGGACATTACCCACACACAATCCTGTAATTCCTCTCTTTGGAGCCACGATTACAGGGGATGCCAGATCCTATTCATTTTGGCCTTTTTTGTCCAACTTTTCCTCCTCCAATTGTAAACATTCGCAATGACCATATAAAGTCCTGTCCTTAAAAGAGACACACTTATAGTTTCAAGAAGGTGATAAGTGATTGTTTCCATTTCCATTGTTCTTCCTTCAAGAAAGATAGATAACATTTTCCTGCTACTTGTCAGAGAAATAAGTGGACAATTTTCCCATCTTAATATTGCTTAATATTTCCATCTTAATGTTTATAATATTTTATATTCCCTTACTAGTGAAACTTCACTTGTTGGGGTTTGGTATTTTTTATTTTATTTATTTATTTATTTATTTTTTGAGACAGAGTCTCATTCTGTCTCCAGGCTGGTGTGCAATGGTGCAGTCTCAGCTCACTGCAACCTCTGCCTCCTGGGTTCAAGTAATTCTCATTCCTCAGCCTCCTGAGTAGCTGGGATTACAGGTATGCGCCACCACACACAGCTAATTTTTGTATTTTTAGTAGAGATGGAGTTACACCGTGTTGGCCAGGATGGTCTTAATCTTCTGACCTTGTTTTTTTTTTTTAATAGACTTTATGTAGAGCAGTCTTAAGTTCATGACAAACTTGAGAGGAAAGGACAGAGAATGCCCATACACCCCTTCCCCCAAACATGCGTAGCCTCCCCTGTTTTCAGCATCCCCACTAGGGTGCATAATTGTGACAAGTGACACGTCAACATTGATGCATCATCACTAAAGACCCTGGTTTACCTGAGGTTTTACTTTTGGTGTTGCATATTCCATGAGTTTGGACAAGTATATTCACAATTATAGAATCATGTATCCACCATTATAATATCATACAGAATAGTTTCACCTAGGCTAGGTGTGGTGGCTCATGCCTATAATCCCAACACTTTGGGAAGCCGAGGCAGGTGGATCACTTGAGGCTAAGAGTTTGAGACCTGCCTGGCCAATGTGGTGAAACCCCATCTCTACTAAAATTACAAAAAAAAAAATTGCCTGGCACAGGCCTGTAATCCCAGCTACTCAAGAGGCTGAGCCACGAGAATTGCTTGAACTCAGGAGGCAGAGGTTGCAGTAAGCTGAGATTGTGTCACTGCACTCTAGACCTGGCGACAGAACAAGATTCTGTCTCAAAAAAGAATAGTGTCACCTAAAAATTCTCTGTGCTCTACCTATTCATCCTTCCCTGCACCCCAAGCCGTGGTAGCCACTGTTCTTTTTATTGTCTTCATATATTTGCCATTTCCAAAATGTCATATACTTGGAATCATGCACTATGTAGCCTTTCACGTTGTCTTTTTTCCCTTAGTAACATGCATTTAAAAACATGTCAGTTCATGTCTTGATAGTGTATGTCTTTTTAGCTTTGAATAATATTCCATTGTACTGCAGTTTATCCATTCACCTACTGAAGGACATGTTGGTTGCTTTCAGGTTTTGGCAATTATGAATAAAGTGGCTATAAATATTCATGTGTAGGTTTTTGTGTGGACGTAAGTTTTCAGCTCCTTTGAATAAATGCCAACTAATGTGATTGCCAGATTGTACAGTTAGGATATGTTTAGTTTTGTAAGACATCACTAAACAGTATTCCAAAGCATCAGTACCATTTTTCATTCCTGTTAGCAATAAATTGAAGTTCCTATTGCTCCATATCCTCACCGACATTTGGTGTTCTCAGTGTTCTGGATTTTTGCTATTCTAATACATATGTAGTCGTGTCCTGTTGCTTTAATTTGCATTTCTCTAGATTGAGCATGTTTTTCTGTGTTTATTTGCCGTCTGTATATCCTCTTTGGTGAAGAGTCTGTTCAGGTTTTGCCCATTTTTTAACCAGGTGGTTGGTTTTCTTATTGTTGGGTTTTAAGCATTCTTTGTGTATTTTGGATAAGAGTTCTTTATGTAAACACGTATTTTCTTCCAGTCTGTGACTTGTTTTCTCATTCTCTCAACAAGTGTTTCTCACAGAGAAGACACTTTTAATGAAGTCCAGCTTAACAATTCCTTCTTTCATAAATGGTTACCTTGGTGTTATATCAAAAAAGTCATCACCAAACCCAAGGTCGTCCAGACTTTCTCCTTCGTTGCGTTCTAGAAGCTTTATAATTTTATGTTTTACATTTAGATCTGTGATTCATTTTGAGTTGATGTTTTGTGGAGGGTGTAAGCTCTGTGTCCAGATTTATTTTTCTGTGTGTGTGTAGATGCCCAGTTGTTGCAGTTGTGAGAAAGCTATCTTCAGTCTATTGTATTGCCTTTGCGCCATTGTGAAAGATCAGTTCACTATATTCATATGGGCCTGTTTCTCGGCTCTCTCTTTTGTGTCTGTCTGTTCTTTCACTAACAAGACACTGTCTCGATTGTCGTTTAACAGGTCTTGATGTGAGGTGGTATCAGTCCTCTGACTTTATTCTCCTTTAATATCGTACTGGCTCTTTTTCCTCTCCATATAAACTTTAGAATCATTTTGCCCATAAACACAAAATAACTTTCCGGGATTTTTATTGGGATTGTATTGACTCTAGAAATCAAATGAGGGATAACTGACATCTGGACGATATGGAGTCTTTCTATCCATGAGCATGAAATAGCTCTCCATTTATTCAGTTCTTCTTCGATAGCTTTTATAGTTTGAGTTTTATAGTATTCCTCATGTAGACCTTATACATATTGTGGTAGCTTTGTACCTATTTGGGGGGAAATTAACATTAATATGTGTTTTAATTTCAAATTCTTCCTGTTCATTGCTGGTACAGGAAAGCAACTGACTTTTGTCAACTGCATTCTGCAACATTGCTACCATTATTTATTAGTTTTAGGAGTTTGGGCAAAAGGGTTTATTCTTTTTTTGTTTTGTTTGTTTGGGATTTTTTTATGGTTTCTTTGGATTTTCTACATAGATCATGCTGATACAGTTTTATTTCTTCCTTCTTAATCTATATTCCTAGCATTCTCTTTTCTTGTGTTATTGCATTAACTGGAACTTCCAGTGTAATGTTGAAAAGCAGTGGTCAAAGGGGACATCCTTGCCTTGTACATGATCTTAGTGGGAAAGCTACTAGTTTCTCAGTATTAAGTATGATATTAGTTGTGAAGTTTTTATAGATATTCCTTAAAAATTAAGGCTAAATTCACAGAAATCACAGAAATGAATGAATAGGATTTATGTAAAACATGCAAGATAATCATACCCATCTTACAGGGATTTCAGATTATGCCCAAAAAGAACAGAGAGAAGTGAGTGGAGTAAGTAATCAAATACATGAGTCTAAAGTCTGAATTAACAGCTGAGAATTGAACAAATGAATACTTAATGACATTTAAGAATTGCAAGATAAGGGACCAGGTGCGATGGCTTATCCCAGCACTTTGGGAGGCCAACACGGGCAGATCACAAGGTCAAGAGATCAAGATCATCCTGGTCAACATAGTGAAACCCTGTCTCTACTAAAAATGCAAAAATTAGCTGGTCATGGAGACGCCTGCCTGTAATCCCACTACTTATGAGGCGGAGGCAGGAGAATCGCTTGAACCAGGGAGGCAGAGGCTGCAGTGAGCCGAGATCGCACCACTGCACTCCAGCCTGGCAACAGAGGGAGACTCCATCTCAAAAGAAAAAAAAAAGAATTGCAAGATAAGCTTGATTTGTTAATATTTTATTTCAACTTTTATTTTAGGTTCAGGGGTATATGTGCAGGTGTGTCAAATGGATAAAGTGCATGATGCTGAGGTTTGGAGCACAAATAATCCTGTCACTAGAGTATGAGCACAGTACTTGATGGGTAGTTTTTCAGCCCTTTCCCCACTCTCACTCACTATGGTAGTCCCCAGTGACTCTCCTTCTCTTCTTTATGTCCGTATGTATTGAACGTTTAGTTCCCACTTACAAGTGAGAACATGTTGTATTTGGCATTCTATTCCGATGTTGATTCACTTCTAATAATGGCCTCCAGCTGCATCCATGTTGCTGGAAAGGACATGATTTCATTCTTTTTGATGGCTGCCTAGTATTCCAAGATTCATCAATTCTCTAAGTTTTTGCTTCCCTTACTTTGACGCTTTCTCGTAAAGTTTCCTTGTTAGGTTTTCTTGGGGAGTTACCCCTTTTTATCATTGTGCAGAGCTGCTCTTTATTCCTGATAAGTTTTTTTTGCTCTGAAATCTGCTCTGTGTGTAATTAATATGACTGTACCTCCCTTCTTCTGATTAGCATTAGCATGGTGTTTCCTATGTGTTGCCCAAGTTCTTTCTTTGTTCTTATTTTCACTTTTTGCTATTTTCCTACTTTCAGTGGTTTTAATTGAACATTCTGTGTGATTTCATTTTCTCCCCTTTCTTAGTCCAGTGTTACTCCTTTTTTTTTTAATTTTTTATTGGTTGCCTTAAAGCGTGCAATACGTTTACAACTAACTCAAGTCCATGTTCAATTGACACTATACCACTTTGTGGGTGGTATGAGTACCTTATAACAGCAAAGTATTCCAAATTTCTCCCTGCAGTCCCTTATAGAATTGCTTTACTTTACTTTACTTATACATCAGCTCTGATTATTAATATGTTGATACAATTATTGTTTTAAACAAACTCTTATCTGTTAGAGTACTTAAAAATAAAAAAAGAGTTGTTATTGTACCTCTATTTATGCTTTTTCTAATGCTTTCCCTTTTTATCCCTACTGTTTTTTGTTTATTTGTGTTTCTTTATATTTTTAGTGACTGAATTAACTTATTAGCAACGAGGCTAATGGAAATCATTTGAGCCTCTCTAAGTCTTTCTCCTCCCTTGACACATTTGGAGGAGTGAGGGTGCGAAGTGATTTCTAATGTCCTTCCAGCTCTATTTTTCAGTGATTTTAGTGTAGCCTTTTTATTTCTTTTATTTCTTACAAGATTTGCATACCAAATTGTTAATTAAAAACAATCCACATTGTATCCTATAGTTGTCTAGAATTTCTATTGTCTTCTCAGTTCTCTTGCTTTTTTTCCAATTTGCCATCTGTCAGTTTGCTGACTTGGCAATATTTCCACTATCCATGTGCCAGCTTTGCAACCTCTCAGCAAGGCTCACAGCTCCTTCTGCACGATTTGAAGGTCTTGGCAGAAATAGAACCAGGAAAGCAGAGGGAAGTCTTCCAACCGATGCGGTACAATTGCTCCCCTATAAAGCCAAGCAGTTCGAGTCCAGCATCCTTGGGCCCATGATTGTGGATGAACTCTCTGTGAGTTAATTGAGGAGTATTTATATAGATCAGCTGAAATTAATGGAGATAGTAAACATTATAAAACCTAGTTAGGTGACTTCTTAAAGTTATATTGTGAGTTATGAAGGCAGCATTATTTGAAATGGATTTTGGAATTTAGTCGTGATGAACATTTGAGGATTTAGAAATAGAAAAATAAGTTGTGTAAACCCCTAGCTTTCTGCCTGCTTGCATGGAGACCGCATAGATAGCTTGTTTGCTTCTGCTAGTCTCATTGACTTCTCTGCTCTCGTTAATCTTCCCCTCCATGTTTTCCCCACTTATCTTTCTTATTTCCATGCAGAATTTCTTTCTTTCTTTAAATGCCTATCTAGTTTTCTATTATTTCTATCGGTGTTTTCTAGATTTCGCAGCTTAGTTTTGCCTTGGACATCTTCTTCCATATTCACTGGTATCAACTGGGATTGACGTTAGTTTCTTCATGGAAAACAGTGGGAACTAAACTGTCTGGTGGAAGCAGCTGCCACTACTAGGCTTTTTCTTGTTGTTTCAATCTTCATGGAAAGGTTTGGTGTGCAAATTCTTCCTGCTTTGAGATTTAGGAGCCTTTCCTAAGGAAAAGAGCAGAATTATTTTCTTTATTTAAAATTGTATATGTGTTTAAAATCCCGTCCTCTGTGTGTGTATTTATGTGTAGTACGTGTGGGTATAACTGGCCTTAGGAAATAGGTTCAAGTGTGCTTGATTTAATCAGTCTAATATTTTAAACATATTATCTCAAGTTATTTGTTTGAGTATAGTATACGTTGAGGGGTTCATGAGCTTTACTTTTAACCCGTTCTCTTCTATTTCCTCTACAATCGCATTATGCTAGAGCTCTCCTGATATACAGTTAATTTTAGAAGGACTGGATATCACTTTAGTCAAGATGCAGTCTGACTGAATTTTATTTTTAAAACAAACAGCACTCCCCCTTAGCTTTGTAAAATTCATGTTATTAACATTTTGTATCCACCATGCTGGATTACCGTGAGGCAAAAGCAAATAATAATATTACCCATACTTGCAATGTACTGTGTGCCAGGAACATTCTAAACATTTCATGTGCATTTTCTCTTTTAATCCTCACACCATCACTATGAGATACATACTGCTATGATTCCCATCTGAGAGATACAAAAGCTGAGACCTAGAGAGGGCAAGTTATATACCCACGGGCCACACAGCTAATGAGTAGTAGGAAAGGAATGTGGTGGTACAGCTTGTAAATCTGTTTAGCTTCTAAACTGCTTCTGTACTAGTCTGAGATGAGCCTTACCTAAGCAGCTCAAGCAGGGACAGTGCCTTGTGATCGCTGTTGTAACAGAGATGTGCTGCTCAGACGTCACTGGGCTCAGAGGATCACCGCATCTCATACTGCAGGGTGCTGAGGGCAGGAGGGCTTTCCACAGTGGGGAATATACTGCTGTCACAGGCACAGCAATGGGATGACACCCTAGTGTCACCCGTCTTTGGGGAATCATGTGCATAGTGGAAGTCAGGGTAAGGACCAAGTGAACAGATAGTACAGGAGAGAAGGTTACAGAGAAGGTTACCGGGAGCCACAAGCAGACACAATGATTAAATTTACATTTTAGAAAGACCACTCTGGCTTCCATTGAGAAACATTTGGCAGCGGGGCCAGATGGGAGTCAGGAAAATTAATCTATGGGTGATGCAATAAACAGTGGGTGAAGACTAATCAATGGTACATGAGAAAAAAAAATTCAAATCTAGGATCTTGCATATAATTTGGGCTTTCATAAATAGGTGAGTGATTGCAACTCAGACGGAATGCAGGAAGGCCAGGTTGGAAAGGAAAGATGCTGAGTTTGATTTTAGGTTTCTGAAGTCTGAAATGCCAGCGTCCTCTAATCATGGTGTCTGCCTGGTGGCTGAAAAGCCATGTCTGGAGCTTAGACAATGTCTGATTTAAAAGAAACAGTTTCTCCTCAAGGTTAGCTGGTAAAACTGTGGATTCAGGCAGTTTGGTTAAAGCCATCCCCATGTGGATTGAGGAGTTCCCAGGGCAGAGGGTGAAGCCTTGGCAGTAAGGATGAAGGAGAAGCCGTGTAGCAGCTTGAAAGAAGCCTGCCTGGAGGGAAGAAGCCAAGAGACATCAGGTCTTAGAAGCCAAAACAAGAGCCCCCAGTGGCAGGAAAGATCAATAACCTGGATTCTTGAGAGAGGTAAAATGAGGATAGAGAAAGTATCATAAGACTCGGCAATCCAGAGGTCCAAGCGACCTTAGGATGGTTCAGTGAAGAGAAACAGACAGACCCAGACTGCAGTGTGATCGTGCTGGCCCATGCTGGGAGAAAGTGGGAACAACCATCTCAGACTCCTCTGTTAATGAGAATGAGCATGATAATCAGCACAACTAAGTTTAAATTACAGCCCTGTCATTGACAAGTTGTCTGATCTCATGTTAAGTGTCTTAACTTATCTTGCCTGCAATTTTCTAACATGTAAAGCTAATTCTATGTATCTCAACTCATATTTGAGAATTAAATGTAAGATGATTATATATATTTAAGTGCACTGTAATTCTTACAGTGGTTATTTCACTGTAATTGTTATTTCACTGTGATTCTGAGGCTAAGTAGTTAAGTGGGCCAAGTGCAATGGCTCACACCTAGAAACCCAGCACTTTGGGAAGCAAAAGCAGAATCGTTTGAGGCCAGGAGAAGACTGTCCTGGGCAACATAAAGAGATCCCTCTCTACACCGATTTTCTTTTTACTATTTGGGCGTGATGGTGTGCATTTGTAGTACTAACTAATTGGGAGTCTGAAGGGGGAGGATCACTGGAGCCCAGGAGTTCAAGGCTCCAGCAAGTCATGATTGCATTACTGTAGTCCCGCCTGGCTGGCAGAATGAGACCCCCAACTCAAAATAATACAACAAAACAAAGGAAAAGTTGTGTTTTTCTTCCCCGTGTAGGACAAATATTTTAATATTGAGAAATTAGACAACCACTGAGCTTCGGCACCGAGCTTCAGCAATTAGACATTTTTTATGTGTTGTATTTAGATTCTCATATGATAACCGGGTTTCCTTCCAACCTCCTCTAAGGCCTACGTCAACAGTCCTTTCAAGGCAATTCTTGTTCCAAATGGGTCCCCTGAGGCTGAGCACGGCAGCTCACACTTGTAATCCCAGCACTTTGGGAGACTGAGGCAGGTGGATTGTTTGTTGTCAAGAGTTCCAGATCAGACTGACCAACATGGTGAAACCCCATCTCTACTAAAAATAGAAATATTAGCCAGGCGTGCTGGTGGGCATCTAGCTATTCAGGAGGCTGAGGCAGGAGAATCACTTGAACCCAGGAGGCAGAGGTTGCAGTGAGCTGAGATCACATCACTGCACTCTAGCCTGGGAAACAGAGTGAGAATCTGTCTCAAAAACAAAAATAGAATGAGATCCAAGATGGCTGATCGCTGACAGCTTGGGATTGTAGCTCCCGGCGAAAGCCCAGAGAACGAGAGGACGCCACACTTTCAGACGCATTTTCGTCACTCACGGACCAGAAGATTCCCAGTGGAGGGGCCCCATGGGTCGCCAGCGTGACTCTTGTGGCCGGCGCGCAGTTTTGCTGGCGTCTCGGTGCGGCAGCTCTTCGTGTAGAGTGGACGGGCTTGGTTCCCCTACTGACTAATGCTTGGAGCTCCGGGAAGGCAGAGCCGCTTGTTACGGACTCAATAAGGAAGCCAGACCGGAGATTCCCAGGCAGAGGAGCACCATCAGCCTTATTACTGCTGTTTTGGCCGGCGCAGTGGGTTGCTCGGATTCCAGC
>CM052666.1:36879175-36930562 GCA_028533165.1 Leontopithecus rosalia
AAGGCAGGAGTTGCAATTCTCGCTTTTTATAAAATAGATTTCAAAGCAACAAAGATACAGTGGTAAAAGGATCAATGCAACAATAAGAGCTAACGATCCTAACACCCAGATACATAAGACCCATAACGAGATTTAGACTCAATGAGACAGAAAATTAATAAGGATATCCAGGACTTGAATTCAGATCCAGAACAAGTAAACTTAATAAATATGTATAGCGCTCTCCACTTTAAATACACAAAATATACATTCTCCACTTTCAGTATACAAAATATTGATCAGCCATTATTAATAACCATTCTTAGAATTAAGCAATATTCCTGTTCTCTCTCCCTCTTTTTCTTCCTCTTTCTTCCTCTCCTTCTCTCCTTTTTTTTAAAAAAAGAAACAATCATTAGAGTAAAAAAAAATAAATAAATAAATAAATAAACAACAGCTAAAAATAACAAACGATAACCCTGAGAGAAAGACTGTAATACATGTTAAATTGACTAAAAATGAAATTTTCATTCAGTTGTAAAGTATACTTCATGCTATTTTAATTCGTTGAAAGGAAATTTAATGTACATTAGTAATTCTTTTTTATTATTATACTTTAAGTTCTGAGATAAATGTGCAGAACGTGCAGGTTTGCTACATAGGTATATACGTGCCATGGTGGTTTGCCGCACGCATCAACCTGTCCTCTACATTAGATATTTCTCCTAATGCTATCCCTCCCTTAGCCCTCCACCCCCGAAAAGGCCTCAGTGTGTGATGTTCCCCTCCCTGTGTCCCTGTGTTTTCATTGTTCAACACCCACTTATGAGTAAGAACATGTGATGTTTGGTTTTCTATTCCTGTGTCAGTTTGCTGAAGATGATGGTTTCCAGCTTCATCCATGTCCCTGCAATGGACATGAACTCATCCTTTTTTGTGGCTACATAGTATTCCATGGTGTGTATGTGCCACATTTTCTTTATCCAGTCCACCATTGATGGGCATTTGGGTTGGTTCCAAGTCTTTGTTATTGTGAACAGAGCTGCAATAAACATATATAAGTGCATGTGTCTTCATTGCTGGGTCAAATGGTACTTTTTATTCTGGATCCTTGATGAATGAATCTCCACACTGTCTTCCACAATGGTTGAACTAATTTACACCCCCACCAACAGTGTAAAAGTGTTCCTATCTCTCCACATCCTATCCAATATCTCTTGTTTCCTGACTTTTTAATGATCACCATTCTAACTGGCGTGAGATAGTATCTCATTGTGGTTTTGATCTGCATTTCTCCAATGACCAGGGATGATGAGCTTTTCACATGTTTCTTGGATGCATAAATGTCTTCTTTTGAGAAATGTCTGTTCATATCCTTTGCCCACTTTTTGATGGGGTTGGTTTTTTTCTTGTAAATTTGTTTAATATCTTTGTAGATTCTGGATATTAGCCCTTTGTCAGACGCATAGATTGCAAAAATTTTCTCCCATTCTGTAAGTTGCCTCTTCACTCTGATGATAGTTTCTTTGCTGTGTGGAAGCTTTTGAGTTTAATTAGATCCCATTTGTCAATTTTGGCTTTTGTTGCCATTGCTTTTGATGTTTTAGTCATGAAGTCTTTTCCCATGCCTATGTCCTGAGTGCTATTGCCTAGGTTTTCTTCTAGAGTTTTTATGGTTTTAGGAATTACATTTAAGTCTTTAATCCATCTGGAGTTAATTTTTGTATAAGGTGTAAGGAAGGGGTCCAGTTTCAGTTTTCTACATATGGCTAGCCAGTATTCCCAACACCAACCAGTATTTGTTAAATAGAGAATCCTTTCCCCATTGCTTGTTTTTGTCAGGTTTGTCAAAGATCAAATGGTTGTAGATGTGTTGCATTATTTCTGAGGCCTATGTTCTGTTCCATTGGTCTATATTTCTATTTTGGTACCAGTACCATGCTGTTTGGGTTACTGTATCCTTGTAGTATAGTTTGAAGTCAGATAGCGTGATGCCTCTAGCTTTGTTCTTTTTGCTTAGGATTGTCTTGGCTATATAGGCTCCTTTTTGGTTGCATATGAAATATAAAGTACTTTTTTTCTAATTCTGTGAAGAAAGTCAATGGAGTTCGATAGGAATAGCTTGAACCTATACATTACTTTGGGCAGTATGGCCATTTTCACAGTATTGATTCTTTGTAACGACAAGCATGGAATGTTTTTCCATTTGTTTGTGACCTCTCTTAATACCTTGAACAATGGTTTGTAGTTCTCCTTGAAGAGGTCCTTCACATCCCTTGTAAGTTGTATTCCTAGGTATCTTATCCTCTTTGTAGCAATTGTGAGTGGAAGTTCACTCATGATTTGGCTCTCTGTTTGTCTACTATTGGTGTACAAAAATGCTTGTGATTTTTGCACTTTGATTTTGTATCCTGAGACTTTGATAAAGTTGCTTGTCAGCTTAAGGAGATTTTGGGCTGAGATGATGGGGTTTTCTAAATATATAATCATGTCATTGGCAAACAGAAACAATTTGACTTCCTCTCCTCTTATTTCAATACCCTTTCTCTTGCCTGATTTCCCTGGCCAGAACTTCCAATACTATGTTGAATAGGAGTGGTGAGAGAGGGCATCCTTGTGCCTGTTTTCAAAGGGAATGCTTCCAGCCTTTGCCTATTCAATATAATATTGGCTGTGCGTTTGTCTTAAATAGCTCTTATTATTTTGAGCTACATTCCATCAATACCTGGTTTATTGAGAGTTTTTAGCATGGAGGGGTGTTGAATTTTATTGAAGGCCTTTTCTGCATCTGTTGAGATAATCATGTGGTTTTTGTCATTGATTCTGTGTATGTGATGGATTACATTTATTGATATGCATACACTGAACCAGCCTTGCATCCCAGGAATGAAGCCGACTTGATCATGGTGGTTAAGCTTTTTGATGTGCAGCTGGATTCAGTTTGTCAGTATTTTATTGAGGATTTTTGCATTGATGTTCATCAGATAAATTAACCTGAAATTTTCTTTTTGTGTTATGTCTCTGCCAGGTTTTGGTATCAGGATGATGCTAGCCTCATAAAATGAGTTAGGGAGGAGTCCCTTTTTTTGTATTGTTTGGAATAGTTTCTTCTTTGTACCTCTGGTAAAATTCAGCTGTGAATCCGTCTGGTCCTGGACTTTTTTGGGTTGGTGGGCTACTAATTACTGCCTCAATTTCAGAACTCATTATTGGTCTCTTCAGGGATTTGACTTCATCCTGGTTTAGTCCTGGGAGAGTGTAGTGTCCAGGAATTTATCCATTTCTTCTAGATTTTTGAGTTTATTTGCATAGAGGTGTTTATAGAATTCTCTTATGGTAGCTTACATCTCTGTGGGATCAGTGATGGTATCCCCTTTATCATTTTTTGTTGTGTCTATTTGATTCTTCTCTCTTTTCTTATTAGTCTAGCTAGCAGTCTATTTTGTTAATCTTTTTTTAAAAAAAGAAAAAGCTCCTGGATTCATTGATTTTTTTTGGAGGGTTTTTTGTGTCTCTCTATCCTTCAGTTCTTCTCTGATCTTAGTTATATCTTATCTTATGCTAGCTTTTGAATTTGCTCTTGTTTCTCTAGTTCTTTTAATTGTTATATTAGGGTGTCAATTTTAGATCTTTCCCAGTTTCTCCTGTGGGCATTTAGTGCTATAAAATTCCCTCTAAACAGTGCTTTAGCTGTGTCCTAGAGATTCTGGTACATTGTGTTTTTGTTCTCATTGATTTCAAAGAACTTCTTCATTTCTGCCTTAATTTCATTATTTACCCCATAGTCATTCAGGCACAGGTTGTTCAGTTTCCATGTAGTTGTGCAGTTTTGAGTGAGTTTCTTAATCCTGAGTTCTAATTTGATTGCACTGTGGTCTGAGAAATGGTTTGTTATGATTTCTGTTCTTTTGCATTTGCTGAGGAGTGATTCACTTCCTACTATGAGGTCAATTTTAGAGTAAGTGCAATGTAGTGCTAAGAAGGATGCATATTCTGTCGATTTGGGATGGAGAGTGCTGTAGATGTCTATTAGGTCTACCTGTTCTAGATCTGAGTTCAAGTCCTGGATACCTTGTTAATTTCTGTCTTGTTGATATGTCTAATATTGACAGTGGAGTGTTAAAGTCTCCCAGTATTATTGTGTGGGAGTCTAAGTCTCTTTGTAGGTCATTAAGAACTTGCTTTTTATGTATCTGGGTGCTCCTGTATTGGGTGCATATATATGTAGGATAGTTAGCTCTTCTTGTTGCATTGATCCCTTTACCATTATGTAATTCCCTTCTTTGTCTCTTTTGATCTTTGTTGGTTTATAGTCTTTTTTATCAGAGACTGCTTTTTTTGCTCTCATTTGTTTGATAAATCTTCCTCCGTCCCTTTATTTTGAGCCTATGTTTGTTTTTGTATGTGAGATGGGTCTCCTGAATACAGCACACTGATGGTTCTTGACTTTATCCAGTTTGCCAGTCTTTGTCTTTTAATTGGGGCATTTAGCCCATTTACATTTAAGGTTAATATTGTTATGTGTGAATTTGATCCTGCCATTATGATGCTAGCTGGTTATTTTCCCATTATTTGATGCAGTATCTTCACAGTGCTGATAGTCTTTACAATTTGGATATTTTTTCAGTGGCTGGTACTGGTCTTTCCTTTCCATGTTTAGTGCTTCCTTCAGGAACTCTTGTAAGGCAGGCCTGGTGGTGACAAAATCTCTCAGCATTTGCTTGTCTTTAAAGGATCTTATTTCTCCTTCACTTATGAAGCTTAGTTTGGCTGGAAATGAAATTCTAAGTTGAAAATTCTTTTCTTTAAGAATGTTTAAGCCGGGCGTGGTGGTTCATGCCTGTAATCCCAGCACTTTGGGAGGCTGAGGTGGGCGGATCACAAGGTCAAGAGACCGAGACCATCCTGGCCATGATGAAATCCTGTCTCTACTAAAAATACAAAAATTAGCTGGGCATGGTGGCACACACCTGTAGTCCCAGCTACTCGGGAGGCTGAGCCAGAAGAATCTCTTGAACCCAGGAGGCAGAAGTTGCAGTGAGCCGAGATTATGCCACTTCACTCCAGCCTGGTGACAGAGCAAGACTCCGTCTCAAAAAAAAAAAAAAAAAAAAAAAGAGAGAGTGTTTAATATTGGTCCCCACTCTCTTCTGGCTTGTAGGGTGTTTGCAGAGAGATCCACTCTTAGTCTGATGGGCTTCTCATTGTGGGTAACCCGACCTTTCTCTCTGGCTGCCCTTAACATTTTTTCCTTCATGTCAACTTTGGTGAATCTGATGATTAGGTGTCTTGGGGCTGCTCTTCTCAAGGAGTATCTTTGTGGTGTTCTCTGTATTTCCTGAATTTGAATGTGGCTTGCTAGGTTGGGTAAGTTCTCCTGGATAATATCCTGAAGAGTGTTTTCCAACTTGGTTCCATTCTCCAGTTCACTTTTAGGTACACAAATCAAATGTAGATTTGTTTTTTGTGGTTTTTTTTTACATAGTCCCATATTTCTTGGAGGTTTTGTTTGTTTCTTTTCATTCTTTTTTCCCTAATCTTGTCTTCACACTGTATTTCATTAAGGTGATTTTCAATCTCTGATATCCTTTCTTCTGCTTGATCAATTTGGCTATTGATACTTGTGTATGCTTCATGAAGTTTTCATGCTGTGTCTTTCAGCTACATCAGGTCATTTATGTTCTTCTCTAAGTTGGTTATTCTAACTTTTCTCTGGGTTCTTAGCTTCCTTGCATTGGGTTAGAATATTCTCCTTTAGCTCGGAGGAGTTTGTTATTGCCCATCTTCTGAAGCCTACTTTTGTCAATTCATCAAACTCATTCTCCATCCAGTTTTGTTCCCTTGCTGGTGTGGAGTTGTGATCCTTTGGAAGAGAAGAGACGTTTCAGCCTTTTTTGCAATGGTTTCCCTCATCTTCATGGATTTATCCACCTTTGGTCTTTGATGTTGGGGACCTTCAGCTGAGATTTCTGTGTGGACATCCTTTTTGTTGATGTTGATGCTATTACTTTCTGTTTATTAGTTCTCCTTCTGACAGTCAGACCTCTCTGCTGCAAGTCTGCTGGGGTTTGTTGGAGGTCCACTCCAGAACCCATTTGCCTGGGTATGCCAGCAGAGGCTGCAAAACATCAAAGATTGCTCCCTATTTCTTCCTCTAGAAACTTTGTCCCAGAGAGGCACCCACCTGCCAGCCAGAGCTCTCCTGTATGAGGTATCTATTGACCCCTGCTGGGAGGTGTCTCCCAGTCAGGAGGCATGGGGGTCAGGGACCCACTTGTGGAGGCAATCTGTCTCTTAGCAGAGTTCAAGCACTGTGCTGGGAGAGCTGCTGCTCTCTTCAGAGCTGGCAGGCAGGAATGTTTAAGTCTACTGAAGCTTTGCCCACAGCCGCCCGTTCCCCCATGTGCTCTGTCCCAAGGAGATGGAAGTTTTATTTATAAGCCCCTGACTGGGGCTGCTGCCTTTCTTTCAGAGATGCCCTGACCAGAAGAATCTAGACAGGCAGTCTGGCTACAGTGGCTTTGCCAAGATGCAGTGGGCTCCACCCAGTTGGAACTTCCCAGCAGTTTTGTTTACACTGTGAGGGGACAACTGCCTACTCAAGCCTCAGTAAAGGGGGATGCAGTTCCCTCCACCAAGTTGAGATTCCCAGGTCAACTTCAGACTGCTGTGCTGACAGCGAGAATTTCAAGCCAGTGTATCTTAGCCTGTTGGGCTCAGTGGGGGTGGGAGCTAGACCATTTTGTTCCCTGGCTTCAGCCCCCTTTACAGTAGAGTGAATGGTTCTGTCTCACTGGCATTCCAGGCGCCACTGGGGATCAAAAAAGACTACTTCAGGTAGCTCAGTGTCGGCCCAAATGGCTGTCCACTTTTGTGCTTGAAAACCAGGGCCCTAGTGGTATAGGCACCCAAGAGAATATCCTCGTCTGTGGGTTGTAAAGACCATGGGTACAGTATAATATATGGGCTGGAATGCACTGTTCCTCATTGCACAGTCCCTCATGGATTCCCTTAGCTGGGGGAGGGAGTTCCCTGACTCCTTGTGTTTCCCGAGTGAGGCAACACCCGCCCTGCCTTTGCTCACCCTCTGTGGGCCGCACCCACTGTCTGGCCAGTCCCAGTGAGATGAGCTAGGCACCTCAGTTGGAAATGCAGAAATCACCTGCCCTCTGTGTTGATCTCACTGGGAGCTGCAGACTGGAGCTATTCCTATTTAGCCATCTTGCCCAGGTCCCCCTAGTTATAGTAATTCTAACTATCATAACTTACAAACTCCAAAAACCCAGTGGATTAAAACAGCATTACCTTACATTTTGCTTGTGGAAGAGTCCACTTGGTGTCTTCCTGGCCAGGCGTCTTTTCTCTGAGCAGTGATTTGAGGATCATTCCTTCTTTTGGCTTCACCATGTTCAAGTGTGGTTTAACAAAAACACCTCAGTTACACTTAACTTTTGCTTTGGCTCTCCCACTTACTAGTTTGTTCCTTTTTTGTCTTTTCTCCTTGGGATGACCTATTATTTGGGTTAGATTTACTGTATATCATTGTATAACTCAAATGGATGATTCAGTAACATTCAAGATTTCAGACATTAGAGCAAGATGAGTGGTAACCAAGAAACTGTAATATGCATCCTGCATTTTGTTTTAATTAGTGTCAGTTGGGTACTTTATACATAATCTCTCTGTGTTTTTATTTTCTCACAAGTAAAATGTGGGAATTGAGCTATACAAATTCGGTGACTTATTTCAGATATGACTCTGTGCTTTTAATTACTATCTTAACAGGCAGTAGTGTTTCTGTTTATTAATTTACAAGTTTTGTGACATATTAAAACACCTCACATATTAAGTAATTGATTCTACATTGATATATCTCCATTCCATCATGTTTCTGTTCCATTACTTATTTTTAAGATGTTTGCAATCCTATCCGTAAATTTCATAGGTCTTTTAAAAAGCAAAATAGCCATTATGTTGGTCAGCTAACAATATTTAATTTGGATCGCATCTCTGTATATGTCTGATAGTGAATAATTTCCAAAAACACTTACATCATGATCCATACATGAGAATAGATCATTAATGTATTAATTAACTCACACTTGTGAACTAACCAATCTTGACAATGTTGTAGTGTTGGTTATTCTTAAAAGGACAGATTATCTTTAATAAATATTTTGCCTTTTATGTGAAAAACAATGTATTTTCTGCAGCAACCTTTATTTTTTAACTGAAAGAAAATAGCTTCTCTGGTGTTAACTTACCTAAAATCCTTTGAATTGTTTGCCAAGTGACATTTTGAAAATGAACTGACATAAAAGTAGGTGGGGGATGATGGATATTTTTATTGATGATAACTAAAAGTAATTTTACTTAACCAAGGTGGATTTAAAGGATATTGTAATTGACGAGCCTTAAAGGTCGTTTTTCTCAAGATCTTCCAAGAAAATGTAAGCCTCTGACTAATGGAACTCTAAGTTCTGCTCACCAATTGTACTGAGAGTGACTTGGACAATAATTACTCGGTTCAATCCCTTATGCCAGGAGTTAGCACCTCAGTGACTCTGGGGAAGTTCTCTGATTATCTTTGTGAAGCAGATTTCCTCCATTGTGTGGAAGCTGGCTCTCTTTCAATCCTTGTAAACTGTCCAAATACATGTCCATTAAAGACAGACAAGAACAACTCTCCATTTCAGAATAGAGATGAAGCCTTCTCTCAATGTCTTTTTATTTCCATCTTCCTATTAAGAACTTTAGTAATCTATGATAATATAATTCTTATTGGATATACTGTCACCTTAAAAATTAGGAAAACATTGAAAAGGTTCATAATTTTTATTGGAAGTTGATCATCCTGATGTTCATGTGAATAGTGGATTGTTTTTTCCAGACTTGGAGAGATCTTGTTTTGAAATAATTGAAATTTTGTTTATTGTACCTAGCTGGCAGCACACTGGACCTGACCAATTCATCTTAGTCTGAGCCAAGTATAAATAAACTATTGTCTCCACAAGGATGAGGGTGTAAGGGGACTTTATGCTGATATTTTTACATTAACTGTGTTCAGTGACATTTACATTCTGACTTGGGGAACACTTTTTTTGGAGTCTTTTGGCTGAGCATTTTCTTAAGTTAATCAAGGAAATGCAAAATGCTGAAACTCATGTTGCTATTATAGTTTATTCTGTGACATTACTATGACTTCTATGAATGAATATCTATTAAGTACATACCTAGATGGAGGCTTGTCTTCTTACAAGAGCATCCAGGGTTGCACTTCTATGTAGGTCCTGGAGGTTTTTTATTTTCCTTCAGTCTCAGCACTCCTATCCTTTCCATGAGAGTTCAAGAAAGAAAATAGAATAATGATAAAGTGAAACGGAGAGCAGTCACAGAGAAAAAACCAAGTGGAAAACAGAGACTTTTATCTATGTAACACAGGGGACAAAAAGAAAATCACAGCATATTTTAAGGAATAGAAATCTCCTAAGAGGAATGTATACCAAAAAAGGTCCTATCATAGTTAAAGGTCGACTCTCATTGGCATAGTTTCAGTGTAACTTACCACTTGTCTCATAAATAATAAATGGGAACTTAAAGTCAGTTGTGGAGGATTCCTGGACATTTTGGTGCGATTCATTATATGCTTAGGCTCTCGTGGGTGTGTTCTTAACGCACATGGCCACAGTCGGAGCATTGGGCTGATCCTCATCCTGGAGGCGTTCTCTCTGTTGCAGGAAAGCCCAGTTCCCGGTACTCCTTCTTGGCATCCACCAAGGCACACTGCAAGACCTTTTTTAAGAAACAGATTTATCAGGCACAAGTGCATTTGTGTGATGTGGATATGTTGCATAGTGGTGAAGTCTGGGCTTTTAGTGTGTTTATCACCCAAATAGTGCGCATTGTGCCCAATGGGTAGCTTTCCATTCCTCACCTGACTCCCACCCTCCGGAGGCTCCAGTGTCTACTATTCCACTCCCCATGGGACACCTTCTCCACTATTGTTTGTAAACAAAATAAAGTGATTTCATCAACTCTGTGACTATTGCCTTTCACCTTACGCTACACTGATATGTTCTGCATCAAGAGTACAACCATTCACGGTGATGAAAAAGAATGAAATCCTGTCTTTTGCAGCAATATGGATGCAGCTGGGGGCCATTATCCTAAGTGAATTAATGCAGAAACACAAACCAAATACCGCATGTTCTCACTTACGAGTGGGAGCTAAACATTGTGTACTCATGGACATAAAGAGGAGGACAGCAGACACTGGTGACTCCAAAAATGGGAAGGAAAGGAGGGGGCAAGGGCTGAAACACTAACTATTGGGTATTATATTCACCATTTGGGCAGTGAGTCCCATAGAAGCCCAAACCTCAGCATCATGCGGGGTTATCCACGTAACGAACCTGCACATGTACCCCCAACTCTAAAATCAAATGAAAATCTATATACAACTTTAAAAATAAAAGGGAAACTCATCCTTTAAAAAAAAAAGAGTAAGAAACAAGGTCTCAAATGCTCCAAAGTATTGGTTTAAAAATATGAAAATGGCTAGGCTACCTGAAGGAATAATTTGATTATGTAATAGAAACGACTCTATATGTTTAATGACTGCTTCTCAGTGTGTGGTGTACAAAAGCACAGTAGCAGTTTGTGTCACCTGCCTCATTCATTTCCCATGGGGTCTATTTCCTTTTGTTCCGAAGCATTTTAAAAGCTGTGTTTTCAGTGCAGTGGTCATCTAAGGGTGAGGTAACTGGGGCATATTTAACAAATTGCTTACTTGATTCTTCACCTGGATGTCTAATACTATACTCTCCTCAAACTTAAAAAGTCCAAGCTGCATGTGGTGGCTCACACCTGTGGTCCCAGGTACTCAGGAGGCCAGGAGTTAGAGATTGGCTTGGCCAACACAATGAGGCCTCTCTACAAAAAATAAAATAAAAACTTAGCCACGTCTAGTGGCTTGTGCCTGTAGTCACAGCTGCTCGGAAGACTGAAGTGGGAGGATCACTTGTGCCCAGGAGTTCAATGCTACAGTGAGCTGTGATTACACCACTGAACTCCAGCATTTCTGACAGAGCAAGACCCTATGTCTACAAAACAAAAAATGTCAAAAACCAAATTCCACATTCTCGCAGCCCGAACCTTCCACCTTTTGACACCTCCTTTTCCCAGTTGCTCAGGCTTAATATGTGGGAGTCATCTTTGTTTCTTCCTTCCTCCTGCTGTGTTCTTTATTGTAAGAATACAGTATGTAACATACATAAAATATGCAAAATATGTGTTAACCAGCTGTTTGTTATCAGTATGAATTCCAGTGAACAGTTGGCCATTCATAGTTACATTTTGAAGAAGTCGAAAGTCATGTGGATTTTTGATTGATAGCAGGGGCAGGGTTGACACCCCTAATTCCCACATTGTTCAAGGGTCAATTGTATATGACAGGTCTTCCTCCCATTCCGGAATATAAGCTCCTTGAGGGCAAACCCTTTTTTGTTGATCCTTCTATTCTTAGCATATAGAACAGCCCCTGAAACACCATAGACACTCAATAAATACATGCTAAATGACCACACGGTAGACAGACAGAATAGCCCCTGGCATAGAGTAGACACCCAACAAATATGTGCTAAATGACCTTGCAGGTATGCGAGGCAGAAAAAATGCAAAGTAGAAAAGTCACTCTGCACACCAACAAACTTCTCAACGCTGCATTGTCTTGGGGAGAAAAATGGCTCTGTGAAATAGCAAAGATCAAGGATGACTTTGTGACTCTCAACTGCCAAAGGGAGGAAGAGAGGTTATTCTAGGCTTCGAAGCCACTGAAGACTTCCTGGTGTCGATAAGGCTGGCACTCAGCTTGGGAGATGGCTAATCTCGAAATTAGGTGCTGGTCAGTGGAAATATTGTCAATCATATGCAAATACCGGTCAAGCTGTGGGACATGTATTATTTAATCCTAGAAGAAAACTGAGATTTTCATGTGTATTTTGGAGGCATTTGCAGCGATGTGTTGTTTGAAACTGCTGAAGTGGATGAGTGTCTAAGGATGAAAGTGTCGCTAGCAGGAGGCAGAACTGGACCTTGGGAAGTGGCTGTGTTTCACAGACAGGGTGAAGGGTCATGCCATTAAAGGAAACATAGAAGAGAAGACCAGATGTGCTGAAAACCAGCAAAATAACGAGGTGCCAAAGGAAAAGAGAATGTTGAAAGAGAAAATGGTTTCAAAGGTTGGAGTAAAGTCTTAGCAGAAGACCTTCCGGAAGACCATTGGACCGGGAACTTAAGAGGTCATTGGTAGACTTAGAGCAACTGAAGTGGTGAGGAGTAGAGTGCACTGGACTGACTGAGCTTGAAATGGAGCTTGTGGGAAACAGAGGTGGCTGGTATGGAAAATATGTTCATGACGATGGGCAAAAACAGGACCAGAGCATCGTACATGTCTTCAAGGAGTGTTACCAGAATTGAGGGTCTTCACTTCTCAGGGGCAGAACTGAACATGCTGTTTACCCTCCAGGCACTGAGGTTCAGAGGAACCAGGAAGCCTGCTCACGGAATCCCTCGGCCCACCCTCCCAGGGAACCCACTGGTTGTAGCCTCATCTTCCTCTCCACCAATGTGCCCATGTCCGCAGGTCACACTTTGCCACTGTTGTCACCTTTAGTGACACAGCTGTACTGCAGACAACAGGAGAAGCAGCCATATTAGGCTTCCACTGACTTTATTGCTTTTTTTCCTTTACAGTTTTTTCTAACAGTGCAGATCCCATTGTCTTTAGGCAAAAAATGTCACTCTGCACAACATCAAACTGTAACTGTTTCACATAGCCCTGTCTCAGGGGGAGAAAGGGAGGGTTTTATAAAATACTGAAAAGCATTTATTCCTGTACAACTCTCAATGAACCCACGAATTACGAGTAGCAGAGTCAAAGGAGAGCACATTGGAAGCTTAGAACGTAAACAGGTATCTGCAACCCACAGACTTAACTCATTACACACCCTAAGGGTTGCCTTAGGGAAACTGCTTGTTATTAATCTGTTTAAAATGCATTGTTATTTCTTCTTCAGGTCAGGTAGCTTTTTGTTTGTTTGTTTTCCATTTTCGCTCTTCCGTACACTAATGATAGGGTGGGAATGTAAAAATGTTAGATGAGAATGGTGAAGAATTTGTTAATAGGTCTGGAAATAGGCAGGGGTGTGGGGAAGGGGATATTAAAAAAAAAGGACAATTATCTTTACTGTTTTAAGCTCCCCAGGTTGAGATCATCAATCTCCTTTGTGTTCAGTTCTCCTTAAGGATGGACAATCCCTGTAAGAATAGCTCAGTACATTTACAGCTGGACCAGTGACTGGTTTCATTTTTCCAGGTCACTGCTGCCTCCTTGTTTCCAGCTAGAAAACTCCCAAGAACACTTCATCATCTCTGTGTTCCTCATATTAAATAGCACAGTGCCAGGCTCCCATTAGATACTCAGTTGAGTGTTTGCTGATTTCCCCATTTTATTTAATTAATTAATTATTATTAATCAAAGAGCACCAGAAGTTTGTGGGAAATCATCTAGTTCAACAATTGTCAACTTTAACCTGCAGGTGAACCTCCTGGGTGATTCAGTCAACCCAGAACAGTTCTGAGCCTGTTGGCCAGGCTGAAGAGTGAGATTCTGCAATTCTTACAAAGTTCAAGGAGATGCCAGCATGCTGGCTCTCAGACCACACTTTGAGTAACAGGGATCTGGTGGACTGCACCTGCTACAGGGTCTGCCTACCACTGTGGGTGGGTGGGGGAGCCCAGAGCTATGAGATGATCATAGTTCATCTTCCTACAGCATCAAATATGATGGAAGATCATTCAAACTGTATTTTTAAAAATACTGAAAGATTTATTATGAGGCAGAATACATATGATTAAGAAAAATATAAACTGTAGTCCGGCACACTGGTTCATGCTTGTAATTCCAGCATTTTGGGAGACTAAGGCAGGTGAATCACAAGGTCAGGAGTTCAAGACCAGCCTGGCCAACACAATGAAATACCATCTCTACTAAAATGAAAATTCGCTGGGCATGGGGGTGGGTGCTTGTAATCCTAGCTACTTGGGAGGCTGAGGCAGGAGGATCACTTGAACCTGGGAGACAGGTTTCAGTGAGCCAAGATCACACCACTGCATTCCAGCCTGGGTAACAGAGCTAGACTCCGTCTCAAAAAAAATAGATAGATAGATAGATAGATAGATAGATAGATAGATAGATAGATAGACAGATAGACTTTTTTACAGTATATATACTATAAAAATGTAAGAAATGTAAGAAAAATGTAGGATTTCTTTTCAGTTAAGGTTTCGCCTTTCAAGTTACACTACTAGTTGGCCCCCAGAGGATGTATTTATTATTTTCTCTTAGGGATAATTTAGAGGAAATGTTTCAAAATCACTATTCTCATCCTAATGAGAAAACAGGGTGCCAGGAAAGCTTAATCAGGTAATTAGCCTGAATGTAATACTGATGACAACCACTAACATTTATTGGGCTCTTACTATAAGCTAGGCATGGTGCAAAATGCATACACTATTGACTCTGCATGGAAGATTTCTGAAGTTCGTATTATTGCTGGCCCAGTTTTGGATCTGAGGAAACTGAGGCTTAGAGAAGTCGCATAGTTTGCCCCCAAACACATACCTATCTGACATTAAAGTCCTTGTTGTCAAGCACAGTGATTTAGGGCTTTGTGAAGTAAGTACAGCCAGAGCTAGACCCACTCTCTCTCCCATCCAGGACTTGGTTTACAGGATGGCACTGCTTTCCGTAAAGAAGCTGAGATAAAGCAGGTTGGCGCAATTTGGCAGCCCCTGGCATTTCTAAAGAGTGTCTTTAAAAATTACAAAAGCCTTATAGGAATCTGGACACTGATTCCTTTTTTGTTTCCTTCATGGTAATGATAAGCAGGTTTACTGTGTGCTGTTTGGTAACTAAGCCATGGTTCTAGGCTCATAGAAAATCAATACTTTCTCACTAATGTGTACTTTTCCTGCCAAGCAGCCATCAGAATTAAAGGAAAATGGTATCTATAATCAGCTGTTATAAACTGCATTACTAGGTGAATAATGTGTTTCATTTCTTACATAAATAGAATTTTTAAAAGGTAGCATCAGGGCAGTTATAAAGCATGAATTCTCCACTGTGCATTTCGACTCAACTTTCTGCAAGCTTTCCAGACAAATGTTGCAGGGTTTCCCCGTGCTTACGATACTGTCACGTTCATGTTTGTGATGCCAGATATGCACTGCGCTCCTCCTAGACAAGAGCAGTCATGCCTGCTGCCTACAGATCTACCCAGTGACCAAGGGCAGCTGCAGGATTAGCGACTGTTCCAGTGGAAGGTCCATTTTTCTTATGCCGTATGGCCCTCTGTTCTATAAAAATAAGCTTAGTTCTCATCTCTTCACTATAATGAATCCCTGACATTTCCAAAAATGAGAAATTCTGGATTGCTTCTGCTAAGTGAAACTTTGTACAAGTTCAAGTTTGGAGAAAATCAGGCAGCTTTGAAATGATGTAAGCTGACATGGCGGATACCATTGGTAGATTCCAGGGCATGCAGAAACCCTGAAGTTTTATCTCTCTCTCCTTCAAGCTAATAACTATTAAGCATATGCCATAGAAACAATACTATCTGAACCACACAGGATTATCATTTTGTATGCTGTTTTATGTCAATGGCTGAGAATATACAAAAATTTAACACAGTTCATTAACCAAGAAATACAGAAAGAGCTGAAAACACCAGAGTAAGGCTGTTCAAAACACCACTACTCTGCGAGTGCCATGGCAACGATCCCATTAAAAGACTTATCAGTGCCCTCTGTTGTCCAACAGCAGCCTTAAAACAGTACATCATACTTGCGGGGGGGAAAGAAGCAAGGGTTCATAGGACCCCCTTTGTATATAAGTGGCAGGTCTCATTATTTATTTTTGGTTTTGTTTTCGAAACAGGGTCTTACTCTGTTGCCCAGGCTGGAGTACAGTAGTGAGATCAAGGCTCAATGCAGCCTCAACCTCCCTGGGCTCAGATGATCTTCCCACCTCAGCCTCTCATGTAGCTGGGACTACAGGCATGCACCACCACACCCAGATAATTTTTGTGTTTTTTGTAGAGATGGGGTCTCGCCATGTTGCCCAGGCTGGTCTCAAACTCCTGGGCTCAAGAGATCTGCCTGCTTCAGTCTCCTGAAGTGCTGGGATTACAGGCATCAGACACCACTCGTAACCAGGTGTAGTTATTTCTAAATCTTAATCTGAGATTTGATTGAGAGGTGCATGGAAGCTGCCTCACAGAAAAATCTCTCTTCTAATAAAGCCTAAAATGTATTATATGCAATCTGTGGTCCGTGCCTTGCCATATTGTTCCATTGTTTTAAAATACAAATATATCTTTAATGGGTAACAGTACATTCCTTACATCACAAAATAAAATACTCTTAGACACTTTTCAGGGGTAACAAGGTGAAAGCTCTATTTTCTTAATGAACAAGGAGGTTAGGAAACATTCGTGTGTCCTATCTTCTTTCTAGGTTGGAGTAGGGCAGGAATTCATTGTGCCAGGCAGTTTTGGTAGTCTGTTATTACAACACAAAAGCCTAACTCCAGGTAAGACATTCAGAGACCACTTTCCTTAGAGCACATTTTACAGGTAAATTTAAGTACATATCTTCATAGCATTTGCTTCCTTATTGTGGGGAAAATGAAAAGAATAATTACTTTAAAAATGCAGGGCAAGCAGCTCCAATATCACACACTCTTCAAAACCATGAACTGGCTTACCAAATTGTTTTTAAATATGTACATTTCCCAGGAAAGTATATTATATCAGTATGTTAGGCAAGAGTTCTAGGGAATGTTTTTTTTTTGTGAGACAGAGCTGATACGTGGAGCCTTGAATTTCATGAGGCGCCTTCACCCATCCTCACTGATGGTCAGAGATCTGATCATGTCAAGTTTAACCATAGATTAAGTGCTTGAAGATCACCTTTTTTCCCTTCACATGAATTTTATAGTTAGCTACTAAAACCAGGTGTGGAAGGCAGAAGGTAGGTGATCAAGGTGATCAAGTCAAATGATGCAGGCAAGCTAAGGGTATACACCACATTGCCAAGCAGAGTGGGGTTCCACCAAGAGAAACAGATAGTGGGTTACCCACCCACCCTCCCAGAACCACTTATTGGAGATCCCAGTGACTGCAATAAATCGTGATAGCACATTTGCCTGAATTTAACCCTGCAGAGGTAGCCCTGGGTAGAGCAGCAGACAGACTGCCTTTGTACAACTTGCAAGAATTGCCAAATAAATCAGTCTACCACTTAAACTCTGACTCTTGGAGGATTTATAGCCTCCAGCAGCAGAAGACATTGTGGTAACCGGAGAGAGGCAGCATCCCCCTTCTCAGGGAGCTTTTATCTCTCCTTAGTGGTGATAGCTTTATGATTTTCCTGTGAAAATCCATGGAAGGTGGCTTTATAATATCGACAGTCTTTTGAGATAGTTCCAAGAACAAAAGCACTGGAAGGTGGGAGCATATTATGAAGTAGATGCTGAATAAAACCCAGGAGTGAAGAATGAGATGCCATGATCATGAGGAGAAATTGACTTCTTTCCTGCAGTTCATCCCATTGTATCCTCAAAGGTCATTCATTGTATTTTACTTACTCACAGTGGAGAACAATGTAGAAGTTGCTCTTTCTGTAGTAGAGAACTCTGCCTTTTGTTTGACATTCTCTCCTGGGAAAGTTTTTAAGTTAGGGCATTTGAGCTACATTGTTTCTGTTCTGTGTAGGTGGAGTTCCTGCCTATCACTTATTACTGTTGCCAGTTGTGTCCTTACTTGGATCAGAACTGCCATTTGTTTTTAAGGGAGTTTGTTTTCCCAGTTGGGTTTCAAAAGGAAAAGAGCTTATGATGACTTTGAATGCCACAGAACCTTTTCTGTGCAGTCATATCGCTCCATGGGCCATGTGCAGGTTCATCCCCAGATCCTGCAACTTGGTTTAAGCTAAATGCAATTCCTTCTTCCTAATCGATGCCAAGGAGGTGGCAGAAGATAGAGTTGTGATTCTTCAAAATCTTCCCTTCCGTCTCGCATTGACTCTTTGCTGTGTTATTTTGCACTCATGTATTTTTCCCTTAATCTCTCTGTCTGGCTGTGATTTGTGCCTGCTCTTTTCTTCTCTATAAAATGTTCTCCTTTATCACTTCCGAGTATTACTGTTTCTATTATTTAGTCTCTGCTAATTCTTCTCAAAGATCATGAACTCATTTCCATCTCCAGTTCTTTCACATTCTGAAACTATCCTCTGCCGGTTTCCTTAACTCTTACATAATTTCCACTCTGGACCTAAAACACATCATAATGACAAGAGTAATAGTTACCCTATGTTGAAGATTACTTTGTTTCATGACGCACTGGGCTACATACTTCACATTTGGCATCTCATTTAATCCCTGCAAATGGAAGGATGGTGTCATGCCTTTTTCACGTGTGAAATTCAGTGAGGCTCAGGCCATGAATCACTGGCAGACCTGCTAGTCCAGCACAGATTACATGACTTCTGGTGTGCAAAACAGTGATATGTTTTACTTAATCATGAACTGTAACTCATAGGCCTGGAGCTAAGTTCGCCATTTTACTCAGGACCATTCACTTACCCATATCCACCGAATAGATAAATTCCTTCAACTGCAGGTCTATCAGTAAGTATGTATTGAGAATCTATCTGAAGGATGTCATAACTTAGGTATTGTATATAGACAGGTGGAGGATTAAGAAAAGGAAGAGGGGAAGTGGGGACAATAGAAGCATTCAGGAGAGAAAACAAGGTGAGAAGAACTGGCTCGTTCATGCTTTTAAAGCCTCTGCTCCAGGTCACCTCTCCTGCAGTCTAGGGACTTGATGGGAGGGAGATGGGGTGAGTGTGTATGTTTGTGGGTATGTGTATACACATAGATATATTCTCCTTAGTTTCATTTTTATGAATGATAAAAATATATTGCCATGTATCTCAGTATATTATTGTGAGAACTAATAAACTGGTGTGCTTTAAAATGCTTTGTGAAGTACAGAACACTTTCCAAAGATGATTATTAGCATCATGATTTTTATTATAATTAAGAATACTAACATTCAAGCACTTGGTTTTCCCCTCTTGGTTAATTCTAAACAGATTTGCTTTCACTGTTTCTTCCTGGCAACTTGATAGTTGCTACTTCATTACACTACAAACAAAACAAAACAAGAATCTCTCCTGGAGCTCAGTTCTGCACTCTGAAAGCTTTCGATTCCCTAGTCTGTGGGGGAGCCCAGCCCGCTCGGCCACCTTTGGCACAGCTCCACTTAAAACACTGACTCTACTCCTGTCTGAAAAGCCATGAGAGAGGTTCTGAGATGTCGTAATTAGCCCTCAGCTGCCAGCCTCTAATTCGGTGGCAGCTTTTTCCCAGCTTTGAGCAACAACTGAAAAACCTCAGTATGTCTGATCTTCCAGTGTCCCAACTGTCTGCTTCAAATTGCTTTGGCCTCGTTTGCTTGTAAAGCCACTTGTGCTCCCAGGTGTTAAGTGGACCTGCAGTATCCAATGGGATGCAGTTAGTGTACACACACACACACACACACACACACACACACACACACACCCCTGTGGACATCCAGAGATTATAATTGTTGAGTCCACTGGGAGCAGATGGGAGTGCTTAGGGAAAGAATAGGATTGACTGCAGGAATCAAACAGAAAGCAGTAGGTGAATTAGTAGGCCCAGATGCATTCACCCTAAAGAGTAATGGGCTGCCTAGTTGCAAGTCACGTGACTGGGAGGGTGTGTGGGGATGAGCTGTACAGGCAGGTCTTCCTCTGGGAGGCGGAAGCTACTATGCTTGCTTTTAGAAATGCACATGTTGTACGAAACATACACATACCTGCGTGCTATCTCACCTTTTAAAAAAAGATACATTTTAACCTTTTTATTTTCTTTAGTTGTTCAGAAAAGGTAATGCTGGTCAATAAAGAGAAATGCTGGAAAAAGAGAGAGAATTAGAGTATCTGGCAAAACTGCGTACACTTCCATTATCTTTCAAGACATGAAATTAATAAACTGTTCACAGAAGAACCCCAAAGACGTGCACATTCTGAGAGTAGTACCTGACATCATTATTCTATAGGCTGCTCTCTAGCCAGAGAATATTCCACATGGTTCTGGTTCCACGTGAGTTTCGATGGTGGTAATAATGAAAATTCCCATTGATATAATTTCTTTATTTGTGGTTGGTATTAGATGATTGCATCCAAAAGCAAAATGTGAGGATTTGACAGATATTTTCTTCTGCAGGCTTTGATCGTGAACACAGTGAGAACATAAAAGAAATACAAGTCTTATTTAGGTAGAAGATTGTGTGACTTTTTTAACTTTAAAAATGCAGTTTCTTTTTACTTACTTAGAGAAAGAAAAGTAGCTCAAACTCCTTAATATCTCATTGTAAATAATTCTTCTTCTGGCCTTTTTACTAGCGGATTTTTATTTATAGTACTGTGGCAAGAATAATGTTTATAGGTTGGCACAACCTTAAAAAAAATCACCTTGTTTAAAATTGACCTACCATTTAAATATCATTATTTTGGCAATGAACACCTTCTAAACTTACCCTTCTCAATTGTGGGCATTAAGCCCATAAATAGAAATGCTAAAGGGGGAATTAGAGGGGGGCAACTTCCACCCAAAGAGAAACGTTGGAGAAGTGAATGGAGAAAGTTGCCTGTGTTTAGCATGAATGAGCCTGGGATTTAAATAACATTCTCAGGCCAGATAAACAGTTTTTCTCTGGCTTAGTAATAATGCGTTACATTCAGATATTGAAGTGAAATGTTTCTGGCTTTCCTCACTTCATCTTTGATCTTTACATGCTCTGTTATATTTCAGCCCATCAATGTAGTCACACTAAAAATCTAATTTATACCTTTCCGTATATATAAGAGAAGCAAATTTGCTGTAAGAAACGGAGAGTACATGTAATTGAGGTTTTTTGCTTTGCGCACGTGTGCGCGCACAAACACACACACACACACACACACACACACACACACACACACACACACACATTCCAGAAGGCTGGGATGTACCAGAGAGATAAAAGACTTTCCCACTTAGTGGCTGCATCATGAGTCATTATGATTATCTCATTATTCTTTTCTTCCCTCTCTTTTCAAGCTGTTCTGCAATGAATATTCATTAGTTATATAAAAAAATGAAGTTTTATTTTTAAGAAACATATTTCAAAATTCCTTGGAATTCTTTTATTGGTAATCATCTGCCTTTTTACATTTTGACAAACTGGTTGTTTTGACCCCACATCTGACTGGCCCCAAAGTCCCAGTGTTTTCATGGGAGTTCAAATTCCATGGGAACTGGAGGAAGACAGCCCTGGAGAAAGCTCTCCAGCTCCCTGTGACAAGTAGTAGCTGAAGTCAGATGCACAGAAAGGAATTGCAATGCTGTTTTTTGTTAATCTTCATATGTGACCATCAGGCAGAGTACATCGGTACAGCTCTGATACCACTCAATACAATGCTAGGTTATTTTATGGACAGGTTTAATCTGCAGCAGAGAAGATGAGATTCATGTTGGACATATGAACAAAGGGAGACAAATATAGTTTGCCCTGGAATCACACTGTGGGTAAGGGGACAGCTTGGTCCTGCCTTAATTACCTGCTGTGTGAACTGTTTGCACTCTTGTAGCAGTGATCTTTTCCAGCTATAGCACTAGATCCAATCTAAAGGGATAGAGAGGAGAGTCTGTTTGCCACCTAAAATGCCTAGTGATAGTTTTTACCACGTCCATCGGACCAGTTCATCACAATATGCCCTCCTGCTTCCTGTAACTAGAAATGGATCAGGAAGGAAAAGCCAGGGTGAATCACTGATTTTATTCATAACCTCAGACTTTTCCTATACTTTCTCTAATAGCCTTCCAAAGAATTGCCCAAATATTTGCATTTCCTAGAAATACACCGATTGTAAGAATTAATCAGTATTCTCTTATAAAGCCCATCAGATGATTGTTTGTATTGGTGCAGTGGACAGCAGTTATTGAAGACTTATTTATAATACTGCCTTTTCCTACTTGTAAAATCCTGTCAAGTTCCCACTTAAGCATTGCATTCCTACTTTTTACAAAAGGAGGAAATAAGAAAGTTGCTGAGTTGATATTTCCCTCACTCTGTCAAGGTCTGTGCTAGGGGTCTTTGACTCTGAAGCCCATTTTTAATCCAAAGGCCTTAGGAAGTCAACTTCTGAACCCAAAAGATTCCAGCACTGAACCCAGTGTCTGTTCCCCGCTTTGGTTTTTCCTTTCCATCTTCCCTCATTGTGTCCCCTTCCTAGGAATGAGTCTGAGGCCCACTGTTTGTTGTTGTTGTTGTTGGTGGTGGTGATTTTTTGTTTTGTTTTATTGAGATGGGGTCTTGCTCTGTGGCCCAGGCTGGAGTGCAGTGACATGATCACAGCTTACTGCAGCCTCAGCTTCCCAGGCTCAAGTGATCCTCCCACGTCAGCCACCCAAGTACCTGGAACCACAGGTGCATGTTATACCACCTGACTAATTCTTAAGTTTTTTTGAACAGACAGGGTCTCCCTATGCCTCAGCCTCCCAAAGCGCTGGGATTACAGGCATGAGCCACCATGCCTGGCTACAATAGTTGTAGTTTGCCAGTTTGCTTCACCGAAGGCTCCTTTTGCTGTTTCCACTGAGTTGGTGGTTCTTATGAGAAGAAAAGGAAGCCACAGTCTTCTGCACCCGGGCTGGTAGAAGGGTTCAGTAAAGATGAAGGTAGTGAGTGCTCCACTAAGGAGGAGGTGTTACAGCTATTGCAGTTTTTGATCTTGAGATGGGTAGGATCCCGCATTTGCCTTGAGATTCATTGTGCTCACGGGAGCTGCATGTGGAAGGCAGCCACTGTTATTGTTGTGTTGATCTGCCTGTAACAAGCCACAAGCTTGGGGGACAGAAGCTGATCTGTGCCTTGCAGCTGCCAGCATATAATGACTCTTCTTCCATGTATCCTTTTGCATTCCGTAGGACCGCGATGAAATGCCAGCTGTGAGGTAATCCTCGCCAAAAAAGGGATCCTGGTTGCTTCAGATTCCCCAGGCAATTTAAGGAATGCCGGGGACTTTGAAGGCATGCTTTGTCTTCCCACTGAAGCTCCACTGTAGAAAGAGCCACAGACATAAGGGGGCTCAGGTCACAGCCTGTGGTTTCCCCAGGGCTGAGGGGACCACCTGCTGGTCTTCTCAGGGATGAGCATAGCCAGGCCAGCAAGGGGAGTGTTACTTCCTGCTGTGAGATAAAAGAAAACGTTTCTCCAGGGTCACTCATCTCAGGATCTTTGAGGGGAGCAAGCTGGGAGGACTAGGAGGGAGAGGATTTCCAAATCATGTGCTTAGGATTCTAGAATTGAAACCTGTGCCACTCATCCCAAATGTCACATCCCTGAGATTTCCTGGAAGTTGCATTTTCCAGTAGCTACCATTGAGGGCTGAGTTACGAATACTACATTCAGAGAAATTGTAATTATTATCAGCGTGGCCTTGGCCAAGGCCAAAGGCACCTTGATCACCTGTTAGTGAGAGCTAACAAATGAGGCTGAACTACTTAGTTGTGATTAAACCTGCCACCTGTTTATCAACCTTTGAGGCCAAGAGAAGTAGTTGTCCTCATTTAACCAGCCACACCCTGTCCGGAGCCCTGGTAGCATTTCTGAAAATGGCCATCCATAAGAGTAAATTTCATTGCCAAGTACCTGTCCCTGTGTGTATAAGTTCTAACTGAGCTACGGCTTCCAAAGAAATCCTTAGAATCGCAGTAAGTTTTGCCTCTAAGAGTGTAGCACCACCTTCCTGTCTCGCCTATTCATAATCAAATGAAACATAGATGTATGAATTAAAAGTCTCCTTTCTTTCAAAGTGTTTTTGAATTCAAACGGTTTATGAAATTGAACTGTTTTGTTTTATTGGCAAAAGCCATCCTGTCTGAAATTCCCAGTAGCATTTCGAGGTATTGCAGAGAACGCTCTGCGACTGGAGAGCAGACCAACACAATGAGCTTCATGCCTTTTCTGCTTCCTAGGTAGTCTGCGATTAAATTTATTTTAGCTCTTATGATGCGGCAGCACCATTGGCGCCAGACAGCGTGCTGACATGCTCACTGCAAGACCCATTGTCTCCCATTCAGGCCATCCAAGACCGCTGTGAAAATTATCTTCCTTGCCAGCCACTTTGATCTTGTCACTCCTGCACTGAAAGCTCCTCGCTGTGCCCTAAAGCCCTTCACATCAGCCTCAGCTGCTGCAACCCAGCCCTTCCCTAACCACAGAGTCTCCCCTGATCTAATGTCAGCCTCCTCTGCTCCAGCCTAACAAAGCTATTCAGACTCCTTTGACAGCATCTGATACTTTTGATACTTTGCTTTTCCTAGTATAATTTACCAGAATAGAATGAGGTAAAAGCATTATCATAAAGCAAAATCTCTGTCTTGCATGTGCTAGTTTCTATTGGCTGTCTAACCTTGAGAACCTAGAAGAAGATACACTGGAATGAGACCTGCATAGTGACTCACGCTTTGCATATTTTATGTGGCTACCAGGCCACCTAATGTTAAAAGTTTCTCCAGGGGAAGTTTCTAGGAGAAGGAGATGTTCCAATATTACTTTAAGCAGCACAGTCTGAGGATGTTTGAAAGCCATTTAAAGACAAACAAAAAGATAGACAATTTATAGCAGCTTATGAAGAGGCAACCAAACGAATGGATAGGTTTTGCAAGTAAGCTACATTGAAAAAGGCATAAGGCACAAATCAGTTTTTAATTCATAGCGATTTCTGCATTTATTCATCTGTTTAACAAAACAGTGTATCAAGAGGCTGATATGTGCTAGGTTTTTTGTTTTTTGTTTTTTTGAGACAGGTTCTCCCTCCGTCACCCAGGCTGGAGTACAGTGACACCATCTCAACTCACTGCATCCTCCTCCTCCCAGGCTTAAGGATTCTCCCACCTCAGCCTCCTGAGTACCTGGGACCACATGTGTGTGCCACCACGCCCACGTAATTTTTGTATTTTTTTGTAGAGATGAAGTTTTGCAATGTTCCTCAGGCCTGTCTCATACACCTGGGCTCAAGCTACCTTCTGGCCTTGGCATCCCAAAGTAATGAGATTACAGGCATGAACCACTATGGCCAGCCAATGTGATCAGTTTTATACAGGATTTAGTGTGTGCTGAGTGAAGTACCTAACATCATTTGCGCAATGGGTGGCATTAGGTAAATGCCTTTAGGTAAGAAAGAGAACCCTGTCCACTGAGTAGAGCAACTCAAGGTGTTAAGTAAAATGAGAGATAAACAAGGGAGATTAGAGGGCTTTTCCATAATTAAGTGCAAAGCTGGTTGGCTTAATTTCCAAAGATTTTATTTAATGTGATTTTGTATAAAGGTCTATATAAGGCTGACTTAGCTAGAAACCAATTTTGTTTTTCTACAGTGCCAAAAAAAAATCTATTTTCAAACATATGCTTCTAATGAGCAAACCATCCATTGATCGTGCAAAATGAAACCAATGATCTAGCCACCGTGGGTTGGGTGTCTACCGGCGCCAGCGCTGTGCCAAGCACATCGCTCAATTTCCAATCCAACAACCTGAAAGTACAAAGTGTTTTAATTTACAGATGAGGCACAAGGCTCAGAGGGGTTAAATGCCCAAGGCCACACAAGTGGAAAATAGGCAAGTCAGAGTCTGCTCTCAAATGTCTCTCCCTCCAAAATGTGCTCTCTTTTCACGACTGCACCATTTCCTCAAAGGCGTCTTCCCGAAAGCTGGTTCCATGAAACTTCCTTTAAAAATAAATTTAGTAAAAGATACTTCCTGTATTCGCTCTTCAGAGATTCTTAGATACAAGTCAGTATATTAACAGTTCTAAAAAATAAAGCTTACACTTAAAAACAGAGAAAAAAATAATTTGGAGTAACTGGCTAAGTCCATAAAAGTCATTAGACTAATGACTAAGTGGCGTTGCTAACACTTCTTTGATGAAAACACTTGTTTCTTTATACTAATAATTTTTGCAAGTATTCCTCTTTCTCAGCTGCCTCAGCAAATGTGTGTCTTCTATCTTCTACTGCTCTAATCTTGTCCAAAATGGAGAGGAATACTTCAGGAAGTCCCAAGAAAATGAAGTACCAGCAACCATCAAACTCACAGTTGTATACTGCCCTATTATTGACAAAGCCCTTTCCTTTAATTTGCACCCAGATGTCACAATAATTCTGTGAACGTTATTATTTGCTTTAAGAAAAAAAAAACTAATGCAGAAACAATCTCAGAAGGCCAATTTAGGAATTTTTGGCTATTTAAGTCTAAATTTAAATGAGGGATTATCATCATTTTAGGTGTCCCTGGACTAGAAGTCAAATTGTTAATTTTAAAGTAAGAAGTTTAGGGTGGATTCTCTTCCTCTTTGTTTCTCTCTCTCAATATTTTAAATTCATACTCATTACCTTGGTCTGGCTCATGGGAGATGTTTGATTTTTAAGAAGGGCATGGCAGAGTGTGTTTGGTGCATTTCTCAGCAAATCCAGCCTCCTCGCCTTACAGCGCTGGCTGCTTTTACTCTTAGTCACACGTAAGAGAAATGGTCATGAGTCACATCAAAGCCGCCTGGGGCTGGAGATGAATGTAGTGTGCATTTCAGAGATGTCCAGCGCTCCCTCTGCCTCCCAGCCCCCACCACTAGAGGAAATGCAGCTATTTTTCTTACATCTGTAGTGACTGTCAGGCCTACCTGCCTGCACCTTGATCATTCTAGATGCCAATGAGATTGCCTTTAATGCTGATTAAGTCTTACCTGAGTTGAGATAAGTGATTAATGACCATGCCCTAGTGAGAAAGATATTCCACACACGGAAGTCATATAAATGGTATCTTGTGTTTCAGCCCAGCAAGTGGTTGCTGAGGGTGACTCATAATCTGGCTTACTGATTTTTCCTGTTACTCTGCCATTTCCTCTTTCCCCTTTCCTTTTTTTTTTTTTTTTGGAGAGGAGTCTCACTCTATCACCCTAGAGGGCAGTGATGTGATCTCAGCTCACTGCAACCTCTTGCTTCCCTTCAAGCAATTCTCCTGCCTCAGTTGAGTAGCTGGGACTATAGGACTGCAGGCACGCACCACCACGCCTGGCTAATTTTTGTATTTTTAGTAGAAATGAGATTTCACCATGTTGGCCAGGCTGGTCTGGAACTCCTGACTACAGTTGATTCACCCACCTTAGCCTCCCAAAGTGCTAGGATTACAGGTGTGAGCCACCATGCTTGGCCTACTGTTTGTTTTTATTTTTCTTTTCTCTGGCAAAGTACCCATTGATCTTTTTTGATGCATTTTAGCGCTGTGTCATGTTGTCCTACAGTAGAGACCACTGAAGCCAGTTGAGAGGGATTTATCAATTAAATTGAAAGTAGTTGTGTTGATTTATCTATGTTTTCCTCTTTACTGCCAGGACGCATCAGAATGTACCCATTCTCGTGACTCACCCACTAGAGTAAATGTGTGACTTTGAACCAGGCATTTAGACTCTCATCGCTTTGCCTGGTGGAGTTTTTCTCTTGCATTTTTCATCGTTTTGTTATTTGTAAAATTAAAAGCCTTGTCTAAAACTTTTAAAGTCCCCTCCTGCCTTTTTCGCTGATTCCATGAACAGTGTATGAATCCCTATTTTCATTTGAATGATATTATGCTTGCTTTGAGAGTTACAGTGATTTAAACCAAGGATATAGTATGGTGGTTCTCAAAGCTTGCATCTTGCAAAAACTTAATTTGAACATTTGAAAACAATAAGCTTATAGACCAAAGCATAAAGAAAATGCTAGCACATTTACCACAGAGTAGGTCTATTTCAGCCTACTAGTAACCAAGTTAAATGCGAAATGAAATGATATCTGAACACTGTGCAGAGGTAAATTGACACAATTACCTCTTTGGGAGGAGGATGAAGGCGTTCTCTTGAAACCTGTATTTGATCTTGGAGTACATGGTGCCTGGGTCTGAGGCTACATCTTAGGTTCAGGTTTTATGCATCTTTAAATTGCACTCTTCATTAACTCTTCTCTATGTAGAACGATGTGCAGTGACAGCCCTTCAGCAAAATCGATGTGCTGCTTTTATCTCAATGACAAATTAGATAGTATTTCTGTGTCAGTGTAGTTCATCAGATATCAATACATTTCAGTCTGGTTTGTCTTTTTTTTTTTTTGCCCCCTCTTTGCTAAAACTTTCTCATTCGGAAGGAAAAAAAAAAGGAACATACTTCCATGCCCCTTATTGCCCTTACACCCTCCTCCCAACTGTCATGTATCCAGAGGATTCACCCACCCACCAGTCTGCTGCCATCTAGATGGCCTAGTAGCTGGCAGAGCTTCTGAGCTGCAGAAAGGCATGCAGAATGCAGAGAAGGCGGTGCCTTGTGATTGATGGCTGCTGCTGCCCTTCCCACGAGGCTGATTCAGGCCAATGGAATGTGTTTGCCTTGCTTGGAAGACAGGATCTTCCCTAATACAGTCTTGCTTTACTGCTCCACCGGTGTGTCTCCTTTTTTTGTTCCTTTTTAAAAATCTACATAATCCTGTTTTGCTGAGGAGCTTTATTAATAACTTCTGAGCATTCCCTCACTAATCTGTACAGAGCATCTGACTGTAAGATCTATATTGCATGGCACTGTCTAAAGCAAGACAAACTGTTTAAAGCAAGGCACAGGTAGAAGAGGGAACAAATCAATCCCAGACCTCCAGGTAACAAGCTCAGAATGTTGCTTCCTAGGCCTGCTTGTCCTTTTCCTGGTCCAGGAAGGACTAAGCAAGGTGGATTTCTTCAGGGAGCCACTGGGCAGCATAATCTAGTAGACTGCCCTGGCTCAAAGCCTGATAAGCCCTTTTCTGCCTGTGTGACTGCAGAAATTATATCCAGCCTCTCTCTGCCTCAGTCTTTATCAGTAAACTAGGGATGATATTAGCCCATGTGAGGCACTGTGAGCTGATATATGCCAAAAGCTTTGCACAATATTTGCACAGACAGCACTTCCTAAGGGTTGACTCTGCCTGTCTTCTCTCCATAGAGACAGAAATGTCCACCTCTTTACCATTGCCCTGTGGGGAAAGCAAGACCAGACCCTGAAGGCTCTGAGGCTGTCCTGGAGCTCTGGATACTCAGAGAGTAATTTTGAAGCTCCCTGTGAAACCATGAAGATCAGTTTAAATCCAGGCTAGCTCTTCATTCCATCTGTGTAACCTTAAATCATTTGCAAAACTTTCTTTCTCTCCTTACTTTTCCTTTCTCAACTGGTATTTCACGGTCAGTTTTATATGAGTCATATTCCCTAATTGTGTCACCCCAAGAACTGCCCAAATCTTTAAGAGAGAACCTGGTACCACTGAGATCACCATGGGCCAGGTTCCTGTGAATCTCTGGGGCCTCCTACAATATCTCAAAGGCATGAGGAAGCTTCCCATGGGCTGCTGGAGGCACTGTCTGTGGCTTCCTCTGCCTTTCGCCTCCACCCCGCCCACCTCTTGGTGCACGAGGACACACGTGGAAGACTCCCATCTCCTCCCTCAGAAACTCACAATGTCCCCTCTACACGCACAAACTTGCACAGATCTCCAAGCTCAGACTTTTAGAAAGAAATCCTTTGCACACTCAGGAAACTGTGATTCAGTCCCATGAAGGGGCTACAACATTACTGTCCACCCCCCTCTCACTCTGTCAGCCCTCAGGAGCCACTTACAACCGCGCAACTTTAGAGAAATGCCCTTCTTTCCCTGGGCCTGTTTCTGCATCTGTGAGTGGCGATAACAAAGCCTGCCTTACTCACAGCCTTTGAGAATTAGATGAGCTAATAGCATGTATGGTATTTGGTACATTTTCTTAATCTGTTTGGGCTGTCACAACAAAATACCACAGCCTGGGTGGCTTAAACAATGGACATTTCTGTCTCACAGTTCTGGAAGCTGGAAATCCAACATCAAGGTGCAGGCGGAGTTGATTTCTGGAGAGGGCTGTCTTCCCGGATTGTGGACAGCCACCTTATCCCTGGGTCTTCACATGGGTTTTCCTCTCTGTATCCACAAAAAGAGAACTCTGATTTATCTTCCTTCTTTTACAAAGACACCCACCCTACTGGATTAGGACCCCACCCTTGGGACTTTATTTAACCTTAATTACCTCCCTAAAGGTCCTGTCTCCAAATATGGTCACATAGTGGGTTAGGTCTTCAAACTATGAATTTTAAAAAACACAATTCCTCCATAATATCAGTCTCACCTAGTTCTTCCACTCGGTGCAGTGAGTGACCTCCAGTGCAGTGAGTGACATTTGCCCTCACCTTTTCTGAGCATCTCCCACTCCCTGAAAGCTCCCTGGTGTCCAGTCTTTAAAGTACATGGATACATCTGCCTCATCTTGGAGTCCTGCTTTCAGTGCAGCCCATGGACTAAGAGCATCGTAGCTCTGCTTCCACACAGGGCCAGCCTCCCAGGACTGGAGTTCTTTGTGCTTCAGAGAGCACGGCCTGTGCTACTGATGCCTGCTTCCCTGTGACCAAAGACAAAATTATGACAAGTTTAGTTTCAAGACCTAATTGGCTTTTATTTGCAATTCTAGAATTAGGCAACACGTCATCCTATGAAATAGAAGGGATATTCTGCTGAGCTGAGCAGAGGGAGTTGGCTTTAAGAGCAGTAAAGGGCTGAAGAAAGCGGAAACGGAACACAAAGCAGACTGGTGGTTTCAGGGTAATTCTCCCAACAGTATTAAAGCTGAGTGGACTTTCTTATGATGCATTCTCAGGTAAACTAGGCCCGTTCCAATTAGTTGCTGTGAAGTTCCTGTTCTTTGGAAAAGTGACCCATGTCCAAGTTCAGTCTGATGACGTCATGGTGAGCACAAGTGACTCCACTCTGGTTTGGCCCAGTCTGCAGGGGGCTAGTGCAGGAGCTCAGTCTGAAACAATGGCTTCCCATAAACTTTGTTCAATATGAGCCGGTTACCCTCTCAACGTGCTGCCACTCAGTCAGGCGACTGCCTGACTGGAGTTCCTGGCTGAGCAGATAGATTTGTGCTCCTTAAAAGCTCTACCTCGCCTTCCTTGCACCCCACCCTGCTCTCCCCCCAGTCAGTGTCACCCTAAGTAAGTGAGGCTAGTGGCATAGACCCCCCCCGAGTCACAGATGGGTCTCTTGGGCCCCCGTGCAGGAGATCTCCCGTCAGGCAGGTGGAAGTTCATTCATGCACCTGAAGAGGTTGGGTCAACACTGTACATGTTCTGAAGTTTCTAATATTCCTTCTGATCAGGTATCATTTTGAGTCCTGTTGCTTCTTCAAAGGAAGAAAAGTATGAGTCCACGGTCACTTCTGGCTCAGCCTGTATCTGACCTCAATTTTCTATTACTGCCTTCTGTGTGGAGCAAAATAGTTCCTTGGGCTGCATGCATATTTAAGCAATCAGGGAAATTTGAGCCAAAAGTTCAATCAATGTATAAAAGCCTATAGGAAAGATTACTGAAAAGCTCAGGTAATAACATGAGATGGCTGTGGGAAGTATTTTCTGTGTCAAAATGCTCATTGAAGAAACTCGTATGGTAAAAATATCAGTAAGGCACCATCACCATGCGCTTAGACATATGCAGACCTGCTAAATCAAAATGAGATCCTTTTGTGAATGTGTTATTTGTAGCGAGGCTTGAAGCACAGAGCAGACGAGAGGTGTCTAGGAGCTTTTCTTCCTGCCAGTCATCTTCTGGTGTGCATGGGAGGAGAGGCGACATGATTGCTATGGAATTCTGTACTTCGCTCCCAGAGCCTAGCGCTGCTCATGACTTCATTCACTAACCATGATTTCCAGACACAGGCTGTCCACCCCATGCCTGGAGACGACCACTGGCTGAAACCGTGCTCACTGGGCAGTAAGAAGGTGGGCGAGATCACACCCTATATTTATCACATTGGTGAGAGCTTCATGGTAATTCATACAACCCGATTCCGAACCCTCAAGCTCAGAACAGCTGTAGACCGCTTCCCCTTTACCCTCAGAAGGTTTGCTGAAAAATCAGCTCACAATAAGGCACACTGATAGGAGAAAAGTCTTAATACATTTATTCCTACTGTCCACAAAGGGAGAATCACAGAACAGTTACCCAGTATCCCAGCAGGGGGCACAGATGCTTCTATATGCTACTCCTCAGGGAAAGGGAGGTAGGAAGTATGGGTGATGCTAGGTGCATAGTAAATGATTTTTAGGGGGATTTAATGGGCTTGAAGAATATACCGTGGTCTGAGCAAAGTCTGTTGGGACCGCAGAGCAGATGGTGATTTGTGACAAAAAGTCTATCCAAATACATTGACCGACTTTGGTATTTTAGTCTTCCCTCCTGTGACGTGTTCAGTTAATGGAAACTCGGGAAAAGGACCAGAGGTTATTGTTTTCTTCTAAGGTAGGTCCAGATTTTAGGCAGATAAGGGAAGTTCAGGAACAGTCTCATCCTGTGCTTTGGGAGAGATGTTGCTGGGGGAGAAGGGTGGTTAGAGAGACTCTGAGGCTTTTTCAGCACAGAATCTACAAAGTGCCGTATTCTGGGGTATTGGTTTGTGAGCCCCAGCAACAGGAAGATGCCACGTTGGTCTTCAAGACAACAAAACAAGCAGCCCAAGATTGTACCCCTGATGTTCTGCATTCCAGAAAAAAAAACTGCATTTCTGTCCTTTTTTCTTTTTCTATTATTATTTATTTATTTATTCTGAGATAGAATCTCCCTCTATCACCCAGACTGGAATGCAATGGTGTGGTCTCGGCTTACTGCAACCTCCGCCTCCCAGGTTCAAGGGAGGAAACATAAAAGATATGAGTGGAGACCCAAATCCAGCAGTTGCCATTTCACCACAGTTACAAAGTAGCAAAGAAATAGAAGAGAACCTTGGTCTTCAAAGAAAGAAAGACATGAATATCAGAAATAATTTTTCGCCAGGTACTCAACAGTTCAAGGCTGAAAGTTCATAAACCAATGGTAGAAAGTTTGCCACAGATTTATGCCAAAGTGAGAGATTTATCCTCACACATAACCTAATAAGCTCTAACATTTGTGCAGCATTTTATCCATTTCAAAGCACTATTTCCTACACCATCTTATCTGATCAGGAAGAAAGCTCAGAGAAGCAGAAAAGGTTAATATCCCTCAGGAAAGTCGACTCAGAGTCAATGGCCTAATCACATTCAACTAGGAATATAAAAACCAAGAGCCTCAAAGAATCATAGAAAAGAAACCTCCAGGTACCATCTGGTCAGACCTGGTGCCTTGAGCAGGATTGTAGCTAATGTGGCTAAGACAGCTGACAAGCCAATTCTGATCAGTCCCCCCAAACTTGGTCTGGGGAGGCCGCTTGTGAGATGCCTGGGACCCAGCCCGGCTTCTGCTGGTTTCCTGTGCATTTTGTTCATTCAGCGTTGGGACCGTAATGCCTTCGTCCCTGCTCTCTGCCCTCTTAGCTTCAAGTCAATATCGTCGGAAAGATGTATTATTATGTTGTCAGAAGGATATATTACTGTCAATTCTCTAAAACATTTTAATGTAATCATTTACTAATTTGCCAAAGTCATCTTTCATCTTTCATTGTTTTCATTCATTGAAAGTCATCTTTCATTTTTTCATAATTGTTTGGAAACAGTTAAAAACATAGGATAAGGATTAAATACATGATTTTTTTCATCAGGGAAGTGGTTTATGTGAGATTTTTCCAATAGGAATGGCCAAAAAAACAGACAACTCAATAGCACAGAAGACCCTTTTGTGATGTCTTTTTTAAGTAAAATGACAAATTTGGGGAAAAAATAGTTTTCCAAAAGGAATTGGCAAGAAAACCGGCGAGCAGATAGAATGTCAGATGATGCTCAAAGAGTGACAAATGCAGTCAAGGCAACTCTAACTGTGTAACTGTGGGCGGAATTAGATCAGACGCTGACCTTTCACAAACACCTAAGGAAAACAGCTCTCGAATAATAACTGTGGAAAGGCGCCTGCAGGGTCCCCCGTGTGCCTGTGGCTGTGACTCGGGAGCATGTGCATGACATCTGCTACCAGGCACGGAATGCCAGGCTGCCAGTGGTGCCCCCATCCCGTCAGCAAGGCTGCATTTCACTCCAGCTCCTTGTGCCATCATATCACACATCTTTGTTCTCCACTCTAAAATACAGCCACTTGTTTTGTATCTTGAATCTAGCATAGAGAAGCTTTGCAATTTCATCACCAAAGACGCCATGATGTGAGCCATTGCAGAGAACAAGAGTCAGCAATGGGAACCGTAATGCCTTCATCCCTGCTCTGGGATCCACCACTGCTTCATCCTTTCTCCATGTTGGTCACACAGGTCTCAAACTCCCGACTTCAGGTGATCTGCCAGCCTTGGCCTCCCAAAGTGCTGAGATTACAGATATGAGCGACCATGCCCAGCCAATGAGCATAATTTTAAAGTTTTCACAGAGCGATTCACAGATGGATCCCATGGATCCTCTTCCATTTAGGACTCAGATTGCACAAGGTGGACTCAGTGCCTTCAATCGGGGTGTTTCAATGTGCAAGTGTAGACCTTCTTCCCTTGCTTCGTATATAAGACTGTCTAGTCCCAATGTTTGATACTTGTACAATGCCAGTAGAAGTTCATTTCTTGCTGGCATATAATCACAAAGTTAGGTGAAAATGATTTAAAAAAAAAAACCTCTTATCTACAGATAAGAAAAAGATAATTAATGAATATATTAACTTTATTTCCCCCCGTAAGAGGGAAAAGCAGTCTAAAACAATTTGCGTATCTGTTAATTAGGATCGTGTTTGTGTTTCTGTATCCTTAGAATTACGATTATCTTAACAAGAAACTACTGACCAAAAGTGAGCCTTGTAAAACAGAATTAGCTATTAAGAACATATCTAGAGTAGAAGGGAAAACAATTAACATCTATGAAAATACTCATCAGTTATAAAACGTTAGAGTAACACAGGACAGACTAACACAGGTGTTGACAACAGCTATAAAAAAAAAATCTAGCCAAGGAATTCTAGTGGCTTTGTCTGAAAGATTCTTCCTCCTTAAAGTATTTCAGATCTAGTACCTTTGTTATTTCTTTCAGCTATTCCAATGAGGGCAGATTCCTTCCAATAAAACCTGCGATTCCAGCTTCCTCAGGTTTAGCCCATCTTCACAGTGGCAAGCCTCCTTGGCAGTTTGTGCATTCATTCATGTGTTTAACATACATTTACTGAGCACCTGCCAGTACAAGAGCTGTGATCAGCCCTGGGTTAGTCGTGGGCAAAGCACACTTCTTCAGAACTGCCCTTATGGGACATACGGCCCAGTGGATGCCTCTTTATTTCTGAGAAATTCACAACAGCTTCATTGTAGTGATTACTCTGTGAAAACTTTAAAACCATGGTCATTGGCCAGGCACAGCGGCTCACACCTTTAATCTCAGCACTTCGGGAGGCCAAGGCTGGCGGATCACCTAAGGTCAGGAGTTCAAGACCAGCCCGATCAACATGGAGAAACCCCATCTCTACTAAAAAGACAAAACTTAGTGTGGTGGCTGGTGCCTGTAATCCCAGCTACTCAGGAGGCTGAGGCGGGAAAATTGCTTGAACCCGGGATGGGGAGGTGGCAGTGAGCCAAGATCATGCCACTGCACTCCAGCCTGGGCGACAAGAGCGAGACACCATCTCAAAAAATAATAATAATAAATCATGGTTATTAATATTTTATATCAGTTCCCTAGCATTCCTCTCATCTATTCAGGCCAGTGTTATCTGAGAGAAAGAGAAAGAAAACAGAGGAAAAGCTCTCCAGCATCGGCGCATCTCTGGTTTCAGTAGTATGTGGTAGTCATGTTCTGGATGAAACCAGCGTCAATGTAGCCAGATGTTAAGGAGAGGATGTGGCAAGCAACCTAATATGCAGAAAATGACCTTAATCTATAGGAATGGAAAAATGAAAAGTATCAGGAAAAGTAACCAAAAGAAAAGCTTTAGGATTAACATGGAGGGAGGGGACTTTGTTGAATAGATTTTTGATAAAAGGTAGAAGCAAATATGATCCTAAATGAGAAAAACCTATGAGCAGTGTACAGAGAATGGATAAAATAAGGTGGAAGAAAATGCCTCAGTCTGTTGAGGGAAAATGCAAGAAAATATCCTCTCTACAACAGAGAAACGACATGAACCAATGAAAATAATAATATTGCTTTCCAGGCCGACACTAAACATAAGTTGCAGAGCTGGCCTGTGGTGGAACTCACAAGTCTTATTGGCAATATATGTGAGGAGACAAAAAGCAACATATGGAGAAATACAAAAATACACTCCCTAGAGATACTGCCTCTTCAGATGTCAAGAAAAACCTGGATGAAGTGAAGCAAGAGTGGCATGCTGCAGAGTTACAAATTCAAGGCCACCCACAGAACCAAACATTAACGCTTAGGTGACTTAGGACTGAAATAGTCCCTTTCTTTTATGACTTCAGTTGAAGACTCTAGGGAGGGAAAACAGAGAATTTGGCTCATTCTATGATGCTAGTGACTCCACCATTGAAACAGGACTCCCAAGTGGGAGGAGGAACTGACTCCCTGCCCGGTTTTGTCTCCCCAGGTGGAGCTGGTCTCTTGGGCGGCCTGACAGCTGGTCCACTCCTCTGTCCTATGCCGGGATCATCATGACCGTAGAGGTTGCATCCCTGTTTTGCATCCTTGTTACATAACTCAGTTCCTGGTAGACTGTAAGTACACAATAGGTGTTTTTTAAATTAAAAACAATGGATGACCGAGTAGAAGAATGGACAAACTGCCTTTTTGTATTCTGGCCACTGTTGATGAGTTATGTGACCTCGATTAGGATATTTCAATCTGTCTGTCTCAGTTTCCTCATTTATATGTTGAAGGTAATGATAGTTCCTACCTACCTCACAGGCGTCTTGAAAATTAAATAACATAGGGTAGGTGAAAGGTCTAGACTAGTGCCTAGAAATAGCATGTTTCACTAACTATTACCTATTACTCATATTACTTTTACTATGTGATTGTATAAGCCTCGTGAACATCATATATTTTACTATGCACAGAGAATTTAAATATCTTATAAATGCAAATCTAACCCACAAAAAGAAATTCAACATAGTTGCCACCCAACAATAAAACCTTACCTGTTCATGAATTCATTCGAGGCAGTAAGACATATTGAACTGCAATAAGACATATTGAACTACAAACATTTTTACAGTATCTAAGTATTAAACACTAGAATAACTTTGAGGTATTTTAAATGAAAGCATCATTCTAAAGTGCAGCATGTAATTATTTACATTCTTTTTTCTAACATGGGAGATAATTTAACTTTGTGTTTCAGATTTCTGCTCTGATCAGAAATTATTTATCTTTCATTCAACACATATTTAATACCCACTGTGTTCTAGACACAAGGGATGCAATGGTGAAGTAAACACAGATCCTGCTTCATTTGAGATTATATTTCTGTTAGGAAAAATGAACACACACACACAAATACACACATACATAAATACACACATGGTGACACACAGAGATACACACATACACAGATATTCACACATATAGACACATATGTAGACACACATAGTTACACACACATATGCACACATAGATATACATACACATAGATACACACATTTGTAAATACACCCATAGACACATACACATAAAAATACATGTGGATATACATACACATAGATACATACACACATGGATATATATACACCTGTATATATGTACACACACATAGATACATTCATAAATACACCCATAGATACATACGCATAAATATACACGTGAGTATACATACACATATTTACACATATAGATAGATATACACCTTTATATATGTACACACACATAGATACATTCATAAATACACCCATAGATACACACACATAAATATACACGTGAGTATACATACACATAGATATTTACACATATAGATAGATATACACCTTTATATATGTACACACACATAGATACACACAGGTGTATATGTACACACACTTATACACACACACAATGTCATGGGACAATAACTGCCATGATGGTGACAAAGGGTAGAGCATGAGTAAGATGGCTTATATAGTGTATTCAGGGAGGGACAGTCTATTATCATAACATTTCAGCAAAGAACTGATTGAAGTGAGGGTGCTCTCTGGGAAGGGACCAGGTCAATGAAGACAAACGAGGAGGTGCAAAAGTCTGAGGTGGGAGCATGTTTGAAGTATTCCAGGAACAGCATAGATGCGTTGTGGACAGAGAGCACTAGGCAAGGGCAGAGGAGTATGAGAGGTGACTGGGAAGGCAGCTGGGAGCCAGGATATCAATGCAGATTTTGCTCTGAGAAAAATGGAAGCTATCAGAAGGATCCTGTGCTAAGGAGTGATGTGATCTGAGTGATGTTTTGGAAGTGTCACTCTGCCTGCTGTGTGGAGAGCGGATGGGAGGACATCTGATTTGAACAAAGGAGATCACTTAAGAGACTTTCAGGAAATGATCATGTCTTGAACTAAAATTCTGGGCAACTTTAAAGTAGAGCCAAAGAGACCTGCTGATGGGATGTACTAGGGGCTAGATGTGTGGCTGTGTGTGATCTGCAGCAAGTGTGCAGACACTTGCTTTCTTAAAATGTCTTTGATGCTGCTTCTGTTGCTGTTATTGCTTTTGCTTTGTTTGAATTTCATTCCATCTCTGTGATTAAAGCAGAGTGAAGTTAATGAATCTCTGTGGTGAAGTGGATGGTTTAACTGTAGATATGAGTAGAACTGACAGTTCTAAGTCTGATTCCAACAATGGGAATGTTGGCCCTTCTGAGCTTCAGTTTCCTCAATTATAAAGTAAGAAAAAGCTGCTAGCTTTGCAAGTCTGTGCCTCTCCTACCGAAAGCTATAGTATTGACATCAATTTGGTCAAAGGCTTTCCCAGTTGGTATAGCCCACTGGGACTGGGAAGGAATTAGTTCAATTGGCTATAAGGACTGAATGACTTCTTTTTAAAAAAACAGAAAAGAAATTTAAAATTTTGTAGGTTCATTAGCTTGGTTTTCATGGAGATCAAGGATTATTCCAGCAACTTTAGAGTTATAAAACACATGCTCTTTGTTACTGTATTTTACTTTCCATATCAAAAAAGCATATATTTTCAGATAACTTTTAATATATCAATCTTCAGTGTTTCATTTTATAACAGCCTTACTAAAAATTGTTTGACTCATGTGGTCTTCAGGTTGGGGAAGGCTAGGAAAGACAGCACAGCAGAGTGGCTAACGCAGGGTCTCAGAGGCAGACCGCCTTGATGTGAACCCCAGCTCTGCCGCTTACTGTGGGACCTTGGAAAAATTACTCACCCTCTCTGTGCTCAGTTTCTCTATCTATAAAGTGGGAAGAACAGTAATACTTCCCTCAGAGCCTCAGAATTGCTAGGATAATCAAATGAGTTAATGTCCAATAAGCACTTAGAACATTGCCTGATATAGAAACACCGAATAAGACTTCCTGATAATTATTATTTTTTATCTCTAATACTGTACCTACCTCTACTTTTAAAGAATTTGAAAAATACTTGGTATTTGAAATCCCTATGATTATTTCAAGGAATTCTTTTTAATGGCAGAATGATTCCTGGGCCCTGGAACTGTCATTTAAGATGGACTGTTTGTGAAATGTGCATTTTTAAAACACCGTGGATTTTCACATCAGAAAGATTCTTGGTTAATTCTGCCCTGCTCACTTAGTGGCCATAAGTATTTGTGGAAATTCTTTCTGAGCTTATATTTGTACATCTGTCAAATAAAGATAAAAACGTACTTCTTGAGGTTGCTGTTACGACTAAAGGAGGTAAGACACGCAAAGTGCTGGAAGGTATATTAATATTACATTCTTTTTTTTTTTTCTTGAGACAGAGTCTTGCTCTGTTGCCCAGTCTGGAGTGTAGTGGTGCAATCTTGGCTTACTGCAACCTCCGCCTCCCGGGTTCTTGCAATTCTCCTGCCTTAGCCTCCCAAGTAGCTGGTACATGCTGCCACGCCTGGCTAATTTTTTGTGTTTTAGTAGAGATGGGGTTTCACCATGTTGCCCAGGCTGGTCTTGAACTCCTGAGCTCAGGCAATCTGCCTGCCTCAGCCTCCCAAAGTACTGGGATTACAGGCGTGAGCCACTGCGCCCAGCCTAATATTACATTCTTTACCTCTCCACCCTCAGTCAAAATATGTGTGACTTAAAGTCGTGTATGTGAAATTTAACATGATACCTTCAGAATTCAGACACAAAATCTCTGTGGAACATGCATGGATAAGAGTTGCTTACGGCCAACCTGTAAATCCCAGCACTTTGGGAGGCTGAGGCGGACGGATCATGAGGTCAAGAGATCAAGACCATCCTGGCCAACATGGTGAAACCCCATCTCTACTAAAAATACAAAAATTAGCTGGGCGTGGTGGCGTGTGCCTGTAGTCCCAGCTACTCAGGAGGCTGAGGCAGGAGAATTGCTTGAACCTGGGAGGCAGAGGTTGCAGTGAGCCGAGATTGTGCCACTGCACTCCAGCCTGGCACCTGGCGACAGAGTGAGACTCTCTCAAAAAAAAAAAAAAGAGTTGCTTACAAGAAACAAGGCCATTAATGGTGGCATTGTCCCTGTGAGCAAAGAGGACGGATGATGTTCCTGAGCTGTGGCCACCACTAGACTCCTATGCCCAATCTCTGCAGGACCAACCTACAACCCCTCACCCCTCTGAAGCAACCATAGTTTTGACTGGTGGTTACCAGTCCTAACTTCAGAACATTAAGTACCAATGGGCTGAGGGGGTAGAAACTTCCCCTTTTCATTCCATGAGATTTTCAAAATTGATTTTGTTTGTGTTTGAGATTTTTTTTAATGTGGCTTTATATTTTAAAAGTACATTTAAGAAAGGGCAGTGCCATATAACATTTTGTTATTATTGACTGCTTTGTCACATGTCACCAAGAGGTAAAAGCAGCATTGCCAGGGTGTAAGGACACAGGGCCAACCCGAATGCACCCTCATCAGTCAGGAGGCACCAACTCAGTCATTTTCCCTCTCCCTTTTCTCTAAATGGAAGATACTGAACGAAATGGTTTCTAAGGTCTTCATTCCATCTATAATCCTTTGATGTAGGAACATCAGAGGAAGCGCCTGGTGGCCTCCCACTCCAGCCTGGACAGAACAGGAGAGCAGCCAGCTGGCGAGCCTTCCTCAAAGCCCTCTCTGCCCAGGGCCTTGCTGATGCCCTCTTGACTGATTCAGGGAACACAGCATCAGAATAGTGGAGGGAACCAGTTTTCCGACTTAATACCTTTCTATTTCAGACCCTATCATGCTAAGCATTCTGGCCATTTTAACAGACGTAAGTAGAAAGATGAGAACTCATCCTCTAATTTTGTCTGTGGTTATAGAAAGAATATCAAACAGACTAATGGCACTGTTGAGAGTCTTAAGAAAAGAGATAGCTTGTCATTTCAAGGGTAGCCTGGCAAATATCTATCCTCTGGAAATTAAATCAGAAGTTCAATTGCAAATGGGAGGCCTGGGGATGCCTGACCCAGACATCTAAGTGCCACATGAAAGGGAAGGATCTTTGGCCAGCATCCTGGAACAGCATTGGCTAATTGTCCTGGCCATGAAATCAGGTGTTATGCAGATGAAAGCCAATATTTTTGTGTTTTATCGGGAATTAGGCAGTAAGGCTTTTAAGTCCATCACACTTCTGCCTCAGTAGTCACGCATATTTTTTGGTTTATGACCTTTATGGAAATGAAGAAAATAATTAACTCTAGCTGCCTGTGGTCTGGGACAGAAGCTGTCGCTGAATGTTTTATGGTAAAATTGCTTGAGAGGAAACAGCTGCCCTTTTTCTGCCTGGTTCCTCCATTGTTCAGCCAGCCCCTGACTTCTGGAGGGAGTCATGCTTTTTCATGGGTTCGTAGCCAGCCAGTTACCTCTTGTCATATTTTTGTTCTTTCTTTATAATTTTGGCAAACTGAGAAAAAAAAAAGCTGCCACAGTATGCAGAAAGCAAATTGGAGTCCGGTGCTGGCATTAAACACATCTATATTTCCATGGCAAATTGTTCCGTTTTGAATGACTTTTTCTTAGCAAAATCCCTAGTGTTTGTCTTCATTCTTAGAAATGGAAGCAGCCTCCACTGTAGTCATTCCTTACTTGAACATGCTAAGAAGCCCTCTTAGCCTTCCTTAGCAATAGAGACAGTGTTAGCGGAAAGAGGTCCTGATCCAGACCTCAAGAGAGGGGTATTGGATCTCACATAAGGAGGAATTCATGGTGAGTCCACAGTGCAAAGCAAAAGTAAGTTTATTAAGAAAGTACCGTAGTGAAAGAACAGCTACTCCAGAGACAGAGTAATGCATTCCCGGAAGTAAGAGGAAGAACACGTTCCTCCCAGGTACAATACTTGTTTCTATACAGGTTAAAAAACGATCATGGGCCGGGAGCAGTGGCTCACACCTGTAATCTCAGCACTTTGGGAGGCTGAGGTGGGTGGATCATGGGGTCAGGAGTTCAAGACCAGCTGGCCAACATGGTGAAATCCCATCTCTTCTAAAGATATAAAATTTAGCTGGGCATAGTGGCACATGCCTATAATTCCAGCTACTCCGGAGGCTGAGGGAGGAGAATTGCTTGAACTGGGGCCTGGGAAGTGGAGGTTACATTGAGCCAAAATCACACCACTGCACTCCAGCCTGGGCTACAGAGGGAGACTCCATCTGAAAAAGAAAGAGAGATCATAGGGAGATGTGATGTGATTAATTTTCTTAATTACTATGTTTTGCACATACCGATATTGTTATCTTTAGGGCAAAATTAGGAATGCTTCTGTTCTCAAGATATTGGGTATCAGGACACTCCTAAGTCTGGGTCTGTTTAGTAAATGTTATCAATCTATTCCCGTAACCGTAAACATCTGCAGGGTAGCAATACCTAACTTTCTAGGAATACAGCCCATCAAGTCCTAGCCCCATTTGTCCTAGCCCTCCCTCAAGATGGAGTTGCTCTGGTTCGTACACCTCCGACAAAACCATCTCTGGGCCCATTGTGCAGATTTCATTAGCTACAAAGCCTTGTATCTCAGTCCTCACAGACATTTTCATGAAGCTCAACTTCAGTGCTGACTTGAATTTGGTGTCTACCTCCCTTGTACGTATGGACCCGGACTGGACCAGAGGTGAAAATAACTTGGTCACTTCCCTTAGAAGGGAGGCTTGTTCCTTGCATCAACTTTATACACTTCCTCTTTCCCTGCTTGAGATAGGGTCTTTCCAAGCAATCTCCTTGACCGCTCATGCAAGGAAACGCTGGCTTTGTCCTACAACTAGGATGAATCGAGTCTAGACTTGGGCTTGATGTCCATGGAAACCAAGAGAAGAACCAGGTCAGAGGAAGAGTTTCTCAAACTCCTCCAGGTGGTGACTTTCAGAGGAGCATCTTTCTGGGTCACACATCTTGTCCTTTGGCCTTCACACTACATTTCAGTGGAGGCCAAAACCGGGACTCAACAAAGGAGGCTGGTACTCTCAGACTTGGGGGTACTCAGGGGATTTTGGCCTCTACCCAAAGCCTTCTAGCCTTTCTTAGCAATAAGGAAAGTGTTAGCGGAAAGGGGTCCTGATCCAGACCTCAAGAGAGGGGTGTTGGATCTCACGTAAGGAGGAATTCAGGACAAGTCCACAGTGCAAATCAAAAGTAAGTTTATTAAGAAAGTATAGTGGTGAAGAACCAAAACCTCATTGTGACCAGCAGAGGAATTCCCACCCACTAGCGGAGGACATTTTTATTACTACATCCCCCAGGAGGGGACAAGCCTCCATTGATAACTGAGTGTGGCAGATGCCCTGATGGAGTCTGAAGGCTCTGGCTTGGGATTACTTTGGCATAAAATTGCCTCATTACCAAGTCCTTCTGCTACTTTTGGAGCTCAGCTCCCTTGGGAAGTGTCCAAATCAAAGCTACCTTTATACCACACTCCTTTGTGTCCTTCGGTCCTGAATAGTGAGATTACCGGGTACACCCAACTGCTCCTGCACTTCCTTCCTGCTCAATTTAAACCAACAGTGAGCTGTTTTTCTTCTTGACTAAGAGCCAGTCTATACAACAGCAGCAGGAAGATGACTTTCTATCTGTATGCAAATAGATACATAGCTGAGTTCTCTCCAATCCCTGGGAAAAGACCCTTTTAACTAAACGACTTACGCTTCTGCTTCTGCATGTATAAAATCAGTGGCTTGGTGACAAATAACCTCAGTCCCTTTCTGGCTGTATAATTCTACCTCTCTCTCTCTCTCTCTCTCTCTCTCTCTCTCTCTCTCTCTCTCTCTCTCACACACACACACACACACACACACACACACACACTGGGGAGGACAAAATTTGCAACACACTCAACAGTGAGAGAAAAACAACATAGTGCATGTTTAAATGTTCAGTAAATATGCAGCTCCGTACCATAATACTCACATTTTTTTCTCAATGTCAATTAAGTTGACAACGTATTCCCTCTCTCCCTGCACCGTAGACCTTTAGGCAATAGAAATACCTGCCCACTAAGCAATTCCCAAAGCATTCTACACTTACCTGCTCCGGACAGCTGAGTTCATGCAGTCCCCACTTATCCAAATGCTCTTTATCCTTCTACTTTAGGTGAACCTCAGTCTTCAAAGACCTGCTCAATTGTCACCTCCCCTGAAGACAGAAAGCGTGGCTGTCTGAGTATTCGTGACTTCTTGCTCAGACCTACAGCGTGACACATGAAATACAGAAGCATGGTTTACTGTGCATGTGGCTGCCTCCACTAAGTAGACTGAACACTGTTCAGATTTCACTGTTTTCTGCCCCACAATCTAGTACCACGCTCAATGTAACTAGGTTATCAGTGATACTCATGGGGTACAACTTGAATATATTTTCTTAGGGAAATGTTCATTACATGTCTATATTGAGGCTTAAGTTTAACACATATACTCGGTGATATGTCTAAACTCAGCGGTACAGGAAAAGCAAATGGAATCTGAGTGAGCTTTTGGTTCAAGGCTGATCAGTTCATTTTCATTACTTGGAGATTTTAGAGGATCAGTTTACTGAAGATTCCGGTAATGGGGCTGGAGGGACAAATCATGTTCTACCTTAAATTGCCATTGTAATTTAAACATGTTTCCCCCTGTAGCAGTGTTTCATCTAGCAAAACGATTACATTACAAATCACACAGAGGTCTCACTGGCCCACAAGAGGCTGGGCAGAGCTTCAGTCTTTCCAGACCCTCTGTGCCAGCATGATTTTTATATCTCTTGTTTGAAGATGAACAGAGCTGGCTCTGCCATTCTTCTTTTCTTTCCCTTTCTTATTCCTTCCTTCAATGAAGACACTAAGCATGAATTTTATTTTTTTATTTTTGAGATGGAGACTCACTCTGTTACCCAGGCTGGAGTGCAGTGGCACGATCTCAGCTCACTGCAACCTCCACCTTCTGGGTTCAAGCAATTCTCCTGCCTCAGCCTACCGAGTAGCTGGGACTTCAGGTAGCCGCCAGCATGCCTGGCTAATTTTTGTATGCTTAGTAGAGATGGGGTTTCACCATATTGGCCAGGCTGGTCTCAAACTCCTGACCTTGTGATTCGCCTGCCTCAGCCTCTCAAAGTGCTGGGATTATAGGCATGAGCCACCATGCCCAGCCTAGCATGAATCTTTTATAGATTTCTGTAGTCCTTCCGTAAGCAACTGATGAGTGCCCACTATGTTCTCTGCACAACTGCAACACAAATAAGGGAGGAAAAAGATTTTTTGGGCAATGCTGTTCAACAGGTTATTTTTTTTTCACTTAGAAAATAATTATTTAATATTTCTTGACTTTCTTCTATGGGCAAAGGTACTCTAAGAGACAGAGACTGATAAGGCTTGGTGTTCGACCTCAAAGCCTTTAGAGTTTTAAACAATGGTTCTCAAATTTCAAGTCATGAAATCAACTTAGTGCATTAGGAAGAACATTTGTATTTATTTTGAATAGTACAGAACAGAACACATGTGAGTAGCTCCCATGGAGTGAGGTATTAACACATGAAATTTATTGCTAGGTGTATGTTTTCTTTCCATAGGACAGAGTTAAAAATTTAGAAGCCTGCTGATTCAGAGGATCAATGAACATGGACCTGAATTACTGCATTTCATGTTTTAACAAATTGAATGGAAGTAGACATAGGGGACTCAATGGCAAACTAATGAGCGTCAGGGATCCAAATCACCAACATTGCGCCATGTCCCTGATACTTCTTCTGAGTTGATGGAGATATAGTTGTAGAAAAAAAAAAAGATCCATGCTATGTGTGCACAGGTATGGATGGCATTGTATGGGGATGCAGCTGGCTGCAGATTCCAGCCAATCACTTAGTGTGACCTCTTGTTTCAACAGAGGGGTGTACTGGCTTTATATTGACAAAGCTTGGTGACCAGTTCCCCAGCCAGCAGTCCACCAGTGAAAAATAGGAACATTTCAGAACTAGCAGGAAATGCAAGTCGCTTGAATCCTGTCTCACAGCTATTTAAAAAAAAAAAAAAAGTCTTATCCTCAGACTGAGAAGGTGTAGCTTCAGAGGAGGTGTGTTTTTCTCCATTCTGTTACATAATTAAGCATCGGAACCTGGCATCATGTTTTCTGAATGGAGCTATATCAAATCATTTTCTGTGTGTGTGTGTGTTTTTTTTTAACAGGCAGAATATAAATATATTTCAATTGATAAAAATACAAGAAATCCTGTGATTATGTTATATCTATTCCAGTATTTTTCTTGGTTGCGGAGCTGCAATAGGAGTCCTTCTGTCCTTTAATAACAGTATGCTCTGCTAGAAGTGTGGAAGCCAAGCTGATTCCACCATCCCCATACACAAACCTTGAACCTCCTTTTCACCCGAGAGCAGACCCTTGTAGGTTCCTAGAACACGGTCAGTGTGTGCAGGAATTAGTAACAAAAGGAAGGTTTCTTCACATATAAGATGGATGGAGGGGAGAGGCAGGTATAGGGACAGCATCATTTCCTTCTTTCAGTAATGCATAATAAACATGGTTGTAAGCAGAAAAACATGCAACATTTTGGTTTTGTGCTCCATGGATCACTCATAGAAAGGCTAGCTAAACCATGACTTGGGAATCTGCTGTTTCCCATGATGTATGAGGCAGGGAGACCACATCTTACTTTTCTTTCATTTCCACGCTTGGCCTTTCAAGAGTTTAGAGCCAATAGAGTGATACATTTGATACATCCTTCATGCTTGATAGATCAAGAGTGCCAAAGGAATATCCAAGGCCCAGGATCACAAGAGGAGAATGAATCTGTAGAAATCATCAAATCCAGGCGGGGCGCGGTGGCTCACGCCTGTAATCCCAGCACTTTGGGAGGCCGAGGTGGGTGGATCACGAGGTCAAGAGATCGAGACCATCCTGGTCAACATGGTGAAACCCCGTCTCTACTAAAAATACAAAAAATTAGCTGGGCATCGTGGCGCGTGCCTGTAATCCCAGCTACTCGGGAGGCTGAGGCAAGAGAATTGCCTGAACCCAGGAGGCGGAGCTTGCAGTGGGCAGAGATCGCGCCATTGCACTCCAGCCTGGGTCACATGGGCGAAACTCCGTCTCAAAAAAAAAAAAAGAAAAGAAAAGAAAAGAAATCATCAAATCCAACTTCTGGTCTCCAGATGTTTTTGTTCCTGACATTACGTATGAGCTGGGAAGGACTCTGAGGCAGGGATGAGGTCCAAGTCCTCACCTCTTCCTTCTCTCACCCCTGTTATCCTTTGCAAGCTGCAAACCCTGACAGACATTTTGGTAACAGACATCAGTTCCAGAAACTTCATGATTACAATATGTTATATACATTTCAAGTTGGACTCTGCATAACTTAAGGTGAAGCACAGCAGTAAGCACAGCCTAATAGTAGTGAACTTGAATTCCAGCAAAATATCTTTCTGCTTAAATATTAACTACATAAGTATATAATCATTTCGAAACGTGTCTCCTTCAGAATTTTGTATATGGCTGACTTGACTTGTTTATCTCAAATCACCAGTCTCCTAAAGAGAGTTAGAGTTTGATGTTCTCCTATTTGTAACCACTGAGCAGAGTCTCTCTCATCCATTCATTCCTTACCCATTCACTGAGTTTTTCTTCAGTGCAACCTTATGAAGCTGAAACAGGTAAGAGTTCTACCGTCAAAAGTTTACACTGTAGTTGAGAAGATAAATCATGTGCATAGAAAACAATACTAAAAGGCAGAAATGGTAAAATAAAAACACTTTATGGAATTTTCACCAGGAGAGAGGGTACTACAGAATGTAAGACTCAGAGAATGATCATGAGGGAGATTGTATGTGGATTGAACTCTAAAGGTCAGGACATGTAAAAATGGGAGATAACATTCTAAGTGGTGGATAAGAAGTGCCAGAAGAAGTTCCAGGGAATATTTACTTAATGGGAAGCAGTTTATTTTGACTAAAGAATGGGATCTATCCATGAAAGTATGGGATATAGGTTGGAATAATAACTTTGAGTCGTATAATACCAGACAATGGAACTTCAACTTCATTCTAGATTATGGGAATCCATGGAAGGTATTTGGGCAGAAAGGCATGATTTGATCAGAGACAAATGTTTGTGGTGAAAGATTCCATCCTACACCACAAACACCATCTGTTTTCATGCAGTCTTGGACAACTCTACAATATATAGGTATCTTGGTGGCTGTAATTGTCAAACAACACATGGCAAACACATTCCTTCTCTCATTCCTCCTTAGCATTCATAAAACTCATTAAAATTGCCATGCCATATTTTGTATGCAAATGATCTTATGTTCCTTACCACACGCCTACAAAGTTTATCCTACTGTATAGGCAATGAGACCCATGCTCAAGGAGGTTAGGTGATTTGTGATCTGGTCACAAAGCTGTTTGGTGATAAAGTAGACTTGGCATCTTTTCCCTTCAGACCTGGGGAATTTCCCATGATATGACCCGGGTCCCCACACATAATTCTCATTGTACCGCTAACCGCAAGTCCTGTAAAATATTATGGACCCTTGGACATGTAAAACATTGGAATAGGTAAAGAAGAGAAAGCTCTTATTGTAAAAATTTAAAATGTTTCCCTGAGAAACCAATACTTCTGGAAAATGCAGATAGATATGATTTTATATACTCAGGGAAGAATCAAGAAAATTTAAAATAGATTAAGGAAGATGTTAAACAAAGCATCACACTGACTAGAAAATTGAAGCATGGATCGGGACAGGTTTTCTACAAAGACAGGTAGAAAGGGCTGGGTGCGGTGGCTCAAGCCTGTAATCCCAGCACTTTGGGAGGCCGAGGTGGGTGGATCACGAGGTCAAGAGATCGAGACCATCCTGGTCAACATGGTGAAACCCCGTCTCTACTAAAAACTACAAATAATTAGTGGGGCATGGTGGTGCGTGCCTGTAGTCCCAGCTACTCAGGAGGCTGAGGCAGGAGAATTGTCTGAACCCAGGAGGCGGAGGTTGCGGTGAGCCAAGATCATGCCATTGCACTCCAGTCTGGGTAACAAGAGTGAAACTCTGTCTAAAAAAAAAAAAAAAAAAAGACAGGTAAAAAGCAGGGAGCATCGTACTCATCCTTAAATACACAGGATGCAAAATATGTATCTTCTTCCATCTGATTGGCCCCTCGAGGCATTTTCAAAATACCTGTTTCTCCAAATGACTCCATAAGATAGATAAGGTAGATACTATTTTCCCTGTGGCAAATAAGAATATCAGGGCTAAAGAATTTGCCCTAAATCGCGCTGGGACTGAAACTCGGGTATGTCTTATAACTCCTAATTCAAACTACTTTCACTGCCTGAAGATCTGTATCACCACTGAAGATAATTGAGACGATTCAATAGTGTGTTGTTACAGAGTGCATGCAATTAGGACATACAGTTCACTGCAGTGGTTCTGCATTCTGATCAACCTCATCTTTTAAGTTTAGTGGGCCAGATCTCTGTTGGGCTTTCAGAATGCACTATGGGGTCTATAAATGAAAGTATGGGACACAGATTGGAATAGTAACTTAGAGTCACACAGTACCAGGCAAGAGAGCTTCAACTTAATTCTGGATTGTGGGAATCCATGGAAGACGTTAGGCAGAAAGGAAGAATTTGATCAGAGACAAATGTTTGTGGTTAAAGATTCCACGTCAGAACCTGATGCTTAGGGGCAACAGTACCATTTATCTTCCTCATGGTTCCATTGTTTTAAAATAGTCAAGGTCAAGAGTCCACTTATTTATATCCTTCCTTGATACAGAAAGAGGAAAGGGGGGAGTGGCATATGAAGACATCAACCAGTAAAATAAATGCTTTGGGAAGTTTGCTGTTACATTCAGTGGTAGCCGGGAAAGGGAGACGTGTTTTTGCATAAAGCACTCGGAGCTGGAGTAGAAGTGAAGAAAAGAAAGGAAGATGGACCCAGGCTGGGTTCTTCTCCCAGCAGTCAAGGAAGAACACTGTTCCCTGCTAGAGACTGCATCTAGCCAAGGCCTCAGTTTCTGAGTTGTCAATACAATTTTTTATTAATGTATTTATTTTTCATCTAAATGATAATGCATGCATAAACTTTTATTCTAGAAACTGTAAATAACAGAGATGGAACTAACATTCTCTGTTGACTCAATCTCACTCTTCCCCAGAGCTGACCACATTTATCAGTTTTGGATCTATCCCTCCAGAGAGTTGTCTGTAAATGTACCTGTATGTGTACATCACATGTGCATTTAGAAAAGTTTAAGTCTGCTTTGGTTGTGGACTTTTTTACATCCCATTAAATATATTAAGAAGTCAATTACCTTAGCACACTGTGTAAATTAGAGCGCTAACCCCATTAACCTGATTTCTATGCCCCATAACTCATTTAAAAGCTAATCATTGGCCTGCAGCACGCATATACTTCACACGGCATTGATTTTGTATACTTAATAATGAACAAAGAAGCAATCTTGTTCTGCAATTCCAGTTTAACTCCTAATAAACTGATATTTGGGAGGAAGTGACAGATAATATACAAAAAAGATTCAATTCTGTGAGCAAGAAAATGACCATTAGTGTCAAAATGCTGTCTACTGCCCTGGAGGAAGGGGCGTAGGCAGCTGTAGTGCACACCATTGACGTGTGGCAGGAAGTTCAATTTAGAACTGTTACTG
>CM052666.1:36930662-36985447 GCA_028533165.1 Leontopithecus rosalia
TCATTTTTGAATGTCTCTATTCTTTCGATAACTCGAATATTGTCAGTTAACATAAAAGAAAAGGTTACCGTGGTGTTTTCTCTCGAGAATTTCGAAGATGGTTTCAGTGTGTAGTATGGTATTTGAAAAACTGAGCACCGTCACTGTTTGTTCCATTTCTTTGTGATTAATATTCATTGCTGACACCCTGGCATATGAAGTGATTGTTCCTTGATTCATAATGCACGTGTGGGCAGCAGAAAACACTGAGAAAGCATCATAATTTTAGGCCGTTTACAAAGACTCAGCTACCAGGGCAGATTGGTTGAAGGTCATCCACCTGCATGACACCCTGACTCTCTGCTGCTGTAAACTCGACCTGAGGTGTCTTCTTTAGTAATGAGCAAAGATTAAGGAAGAACATGTCATGTTGCTTTTCACTGGTCCGTAAGAATTGAGAATGACTTCAAATTTGATAGAGGCTTTGCACACTTAACTTGGATTTTTCTCTTGATATCAGCCTCTCCTTGAATAATAGCAATATGGCATGTGTTAGATACCATACCTGATAGAAGTTTCAGAAGCCACTGTGAGCTAGTGTCCTCTGGAGATGGATTTAAAAGAAATGTGGGATTTGGTGGGGCGTGCTGAATTTTGGTAAAACAGAATTATGTTCGCTACCAATGACCTAGTGGATTGACTGTAGAGTTTTGTTATGTGCAGATTCACAAGCTCTCACTATCTCTAAGGAGGGAAAACAGAAGGTAAAACTCTATTACCCGTTGACTTGCTATTTTTCATTAGGCCCACAGACCCCAAATTGTTTTTCTGCCATGGAAACAAATCCCATATGATTGGAAAACTGAAAGGCTATGGGACTGGTACCCTAAATCCATTGACAGTTAAGATAGACATTGGGTTCCAAGATTTAGCTGGCCAAGGCCTCAGGAGCTGTCTAGACTTACCTCATTTTCCACCTGGGGTCAGCAGCTGACCCTTGAACAGCAGCTTTCAAGGCATTAGCACGACATGTTTCTTCTCCTCTCCAATGGGAAGATGGCTCCAAATCAGTTTCCAAAGTCCCAGAAAGTTGTCTCTATCTCTAGTGGCTGAAATTGGGAACAAGGTAGAATGAGGAAGTGACTTTGAGAGAAATTGTACAAAATTGAATTATATAATCAAATTTTACATCTGGAAGGAAACTTCCAATTCATTCGTTCCAAGAGGTTCTCAGCTGGTGTGGGGGGACGCCTGTATCCAAATCTCCGGCCTGGATAGTTTGAAAATCTGCTCCCTGTGGTACTGAAATGGGCTGCTCCTTGTTTCATTGATGAGGTTTACAGACACTGAAAGATATATTTAGCATCATACAACTTATAACAAAACTAGAAACTGAATGCACGTGATCCATCATCAAGTCCTATGGTTACTGTATATCATGGAATTATAAAATTTTACTTTCAAATTCCATGTCCTTTTTTTTTTTTTTTTTGAGATGGAGTCTCATTCCGTCACCCAGCCTGGAGTGCAGTGGCACAATCTTGGCTCACTGCAACCTCCACCTCCCAGACTCAAGCAATTCTTCTGCCTCAGCCTCCCAAGTAGCAGAGACTCTGGACATGTACCACCACACCCAGTTATTTTGTATTTTTAGCAGAGACAAGGTTTCACCATGTTGGCCAGGGTAGTCTCCGTCTCTTGACCTCATGATCCGCCTGTTTCAGCCTCCCAAAGTGCTGGGATTCCAGCCATGAGCCACAGTGCCTGGCCCCTTCTTTCTTAATGATTATGGATAGGGAACCTAAAGGAGAAAAGAAAAGAAAGGACTGATACACACATTAGAAGAGAACCATATAGCCATCTTTTTCCCAAATTCTGATCACTTGATATATCAGGTATTCAAGTGTTATAAAATCTCCAAGTTAGATGAATCATCTAGGTCAACCGAACACACAAACATACACATACAGACACACACACACATTTTAAACACAAAGGATAAAAGCAGATTTGAAAAAATGTTAAAATGATATCACTGTATCTCAAGAACCTGGGTTTCCATTCCCATGGCCCCCATCAGGGATTCAGATCTTCAGCATTTTCTTGCCTAGATCATCAGGGTCCTACATGATGTTCCTGCTTCCAGGACCCTGCCCCATTGTCTCGACCATGCTTTGCATCATAGCCTAGTGTTTTGCTATGATCACCTTGCCCCTCTCCCCTATAACCTCCAGTGGATTAGATCCCACCACTCAATGAGGACAAAGCCCCTTATGTGGTTTCTTGTCCCAACTTGCCTTTGCTACCTTTTAGGGCTTTTTACTCCTTACTTTCCAGGTAACATAAATTTACTTCCCTCAAACAAGGGCCATGCTGTGGTGACTTAGTGGCTTTGCTTGTATTAATCCTCCTGCCTATATACTCACTATCACACTCCTCACCTTCATGTACCAAACTTCTGCCCATGCTTCAAACTCTAGCACAGATGTAGAGTGTAGTACTCACCTCTTCTACTCATTTGTTAACAGTGCTTTGCATTTCCCAGGAACCCATGCTGACCTATGATTATTTATGAATTTTTACTTGAATTTATGATTATGAATTTTAGAGATTATTTGCCAAGTTTTCTTTGAAATTCTGTGTATGTGTGTGTGTGTATATATATACACATATATCTATATGTATATATATACACACACATACACACATAGATACATACTATACATAGATATATACACACATCTATATGTATAGACACATTATACAGTTTGTTTTGAAATACATATACATTGTGAAATGGCTAAATCAAACTAATTAGCATATGCATTACCTCACTTATTTCTTTGTGATAAGAACACTTAAAATTTTCTCTTAGCAATTTTCGAGCACAAAATAAATAAATAAATAAATAAATTTCACCATAGTCACCATGTTTCATATAGTTCTCTTGAACATATTCTCCTAACAAAAATTTTGTAGCCTTTGATCAACATCTCCCCAAACACCCCACCAACCACCATAAATGTCTGTTTAAACTGAAGCTTCAGAGGTATGAACGGGAGTTTCCATATATGAATTTTAAAAATCAAGGTTTAGAGATTTGATGTTTTTGGTGAACTCAATATGAGTCATTAATACAATGCACTTATTTTTTATAGCAGATGGGATTTCAAACTATAAGAAATACAATATATAGAATAAAGAAGGCGATAGCACATACCATCTCCACATGGATCAAACTGTACCTGTTCACTCAGAGGCTACATTGAAGAATAAATTTGGTGGATTAGGCCCTAAGAAGTAGCAGGGGGACCAAAATTCACATTCAGGAAGAATTCCCTGAGCATTAGAGCTATATACTGGTAAAGTGGGTGGCCTTGCTAACATTTACCTCATGTTTATGACAAAACAAACCATGATTTCTTATACTAATAATAATCATAATAAATTTATTATACTAATAAATTTCTTCCAACAAGTACACTCTATTATTATCAAGCCCACTTTATGCATAGAGATACTGAGTTGCAGAAACACTAAGTATCTTACCCTGAATTACTGGTGAGTAAGGGGCATAGCAGATAGTCACCCCTTATGCATCTGACTTTAAAGCCCAGGCTCCCAACCCAAGCACTGATCCTCATTTTGACAACTATGGGTGAAAGTAGTAGAGGCGTGGAGGAGAAGACCAGAGAATTTTGTGGATGGAATGCACTGTGAACTAAGGAAAGGGGGCTTATAAAAAGATGTCTTAATTTTTTTTCTTCAACCACCAGATACAAGTAGGATTTCATGTGCCTTGAAAGGACTAGTCTAGTCTATTTTCAAGATGGCAGAGGTCACAGATGGGCTGAGTGGCATATTTGCAGATAAACAATGGTAATCAATTCACAGTAAATCTTCCTTTGCACTCCACTTAGTAACAGTGTAAAGAAGTTGCACAATGCATATGAAAGAGCCGGTTAGCAAGAAGAAACTAGAAAACTGTAGGAAATGCTTCCTTTCTGAGGTGTTCAGTGAGTAAATGGGACTTTATACAAACAAGCGGTAGCAAACGAGCAGCTCATGAGCCAAATTAGGATTTAGGATTCCAAGTCACTGACATTGTGTTTTCATTTGATTTTTACCCTGCTAGGATGGTTTTTTTTTTTAATAATTACTTGATTACTTGTCAATATTTTTATTCTTGAATAGTCAGTCTGGTCTTGCTGGGCCTGAATCCACAGGTCCATAGTCTTGCATTTCCAGTCGTGTGTCTCCACCATGCCCAGTTGTCTTATGTATAGTTTACACATGTCAGCATCGATGCAGTGTGTCACCTGCCCAGCTCTCACGTAGTTACTTCAGCTTGGACCCACCATTTGTGCCAGCTTTAAGAATATTTGTTGGCTGGGCATGGTGGCTCACGTCTGTAATCCCAGCACTTTGGGAAGCTGAAGTGGGCAGATCACGAGGTCAGGAGTTCAAGACCAGCCTGACCAACATGGTGAAACCCCGTCTCTACTAAAAATATAAAAGTTAGCTGGGTATGGTGGTGCATGCCTGTAACCCCAGCTACTCAGGAGGCTGAGGAAGGAGAATTGCTTGAACCTGGGAGGCAGAGGTTGCAGTGAGCCAATATCATGCCACTGCACTCCAGCCTGGGTGACAGAGCCAGACTCTGTCTCAAAAAAAAAAAAAAGAATATTTGTTTGTGTTTACTTGAGTTCATGAAAGGAACAAGTCATAATTTTATTTCTGAAAATATTTTTTAAAAAAACATTTCAAACAACTTAGTAAATCTAAAAAACAGCAAAACAGCTAACAGCTTAGGTCTTGCATACCAAATTATAGATAGCCTCTGGCCTCGTTTTAATGGCTTCACCATGAATGTTTATGTATCACTGCCAGCCATTCACTTTCTGATGGGTACTTGCTTACTCTTTTTAACTATACATTATCTTTGCTTTTCCAAAGTATCACTCTTAAGGGTTGCATTTATAGAAGTAGATCTTAAGTTAGTATTGATTTTACAAAATAAAACTTTGGTATAGAGTAATTTGTTAATAAGGGATAGGTGGGAAAAAAACTTTTTAAGGCACACTAACAGTTTCAACCATTAAAGAAGAAAATGTATCTCCACAGGCTTATCTCAGGTCAGTGATTTTAAAGTGAAAGTTGCAACTTTTTTGTTTGTTTGTTTCTAAAAAAGCTATGACTTAATAGACATTTTCTGGGCCAGAGCTTTTGTAGATACCAAAAATTTGTGCTTTGTTTCCTTGTGTATTTTCTTTCCGACATACATAGTAGCATTGATGTCATTTTAAAAGTAACTTCCAGAAAATGCTTTCTCTTGAAAGGCCTATAACAAAAATTATATTCTTGGGACCACTATAGTTACTGGCTGTTTGAGACTTGAACATATATCTAGTCATAAAGGGAAAATTATTACTCCTAGTAGGCATCTACTAATTTGTTGTTACAAATTTGAAAAAAATCCAACAGACCTTATCAAAATTCAATCAAACTAATTGCCTCAATATCACAGAAATGATTCTCGGTCTAATGCACCAATGGATAAACCAATAAAAAAATATAATAGAACTGCCACCTTTGCCAAGTTATGAGAAAAAACTGAGACAGGTTTCCCCAACAGCAAATGAGCAAATAGCGGAGTAATATGGACAATTCATGGTACGTGCTAATTCAGAGGAACAGCAATATAAATCAGCATTTCCTGGAGTGAATTGAGAGGAAGGATTACCTAAGGATATTAAGAAATGTTAAACCAACAATTTTTTTAAACCCGTGATCATATAAGTTTGATAAATACTTAATGAAGCCAAGAGTTTTTATTTACTACAGTACTTCTGGGTTTTTATTATGTTACTATGTGACTACAACGGGTGAATTCCAGGAAAGATAAGTGACATGGAGTAGTGCTTAAAAGAAATCCAGTTTTGATAGAACATCTTGTAGGATGAGTACTCTGTATAAAATATCTTGTATATTGATTAGGATTAAGTTCAGCTGCAGGAGACAGAACATTAAGCTTCAGTAATAGTGATTTCTCTCTCACACACATAAAAAGCTTTAGAAGCAGGCTAAGCTGGCATGCCATCTCCATGTTATAGAGCATCCAATGTGGATCAAATTCTGTGTGGATCATCGTGGAATTTGACCTACGTTGTTATCATCCAATATGGCTCCTGGAGCTCTACCCGTCACATCTATATTTCAAAACTAAGATGAAAGTGAGAGTCATGTGTCCCTTTTCTTTTAAAGGAGACTTTCCAGAAGTAGATTCAACACTTTATTTCTCATGCCTGACTGCCAGAAAGATAGAAAATGCTATCTTTCCATTAGGTGGTTACATGCACAGCTGAAAATAGAGGATCTATTTATTTCAGAGAGAAAGGGAGAATGGGTATTTTATAGGCCATGAGAATCTAAGCTGCATCTCAAAAATTGCTAAAATCAGTCTTCAAAATAATATATAAACAATTGTATTTGACGTCAATTCATTTAATTATTATCTACAATGGCTTTAGTTTGTTTTTTTACTAGTATTAATGTCTTAAAGTCATAACATAAAAAAGAGGAAGGGATAGGACGTTCAGTTGAACCACATGGAAAAATAAGTAAAGGAAAAATAACTGCCAGGTGCAGAGGCTCACACCTGTACTCTCAGCACTTTGGGAGACTGAGGTGGGTGGGAGGATCACTTGAGCTCATGAGTTCCAGGCCAGCCTGGGCAACATAGTGAGACCTCATCACACACACACACGCACACACACACACACACACACACACACACCTAGATACAAACAAAGACACACAAAACTAGCTAGGTGTTGGTGGTACATACCTGTAGTCCCAGCTACTCTAGAGGCTGAGGTGGGAGGATTGCTTGAGCCCAGGATATTGAGGCTGCAGTGAGCTGATTGCACCACTTTACTCCAGCCTGGGCAACAGAGCAAGAATCTGTCTAGAAAAAAAAAAATAGAAAAAACATATATAACTGTGGATTCATGGTAGCGAGAAGCCAATCCATTGAAGTATATAGGACAAAACCACCATTTAACCACCATTTAATGTGGAGTCTTCATCTACCTATTAAAAATAACCTTTCAAGACTTCCACTAATACATTTGCCTAATTGTAATAGATATTTCCATTCATCCATGGCTAAGTAGACATTGTCTAAATTCAGAGAATTTTCATACAGTTCAATAATAAAATTAGCTCTGACTCAGCTAAGGAGAAAATCACTTCCCAAATGCTTTACAAAATGAGAGGGAAGGGTTGTGAGAAAACTTCTTATGCTATTCAAAACCATTCTGGAAATTTGACCTGAAAATTATCTAATACTTGGCTCAGTCTTTTGTTCTGCTAGGTTCTAACCCACACGAATTACAATACACTTTACTTACTGATACTTTCCAAACATCCAGTTAGCAAAACTGCAGTTGATTTTATATGATTTTAATGGTCTCCTCAAAATTTTAGAAAATGTTACAATTCATGGACTGCTTAGTATTATGAAGTGATCTCTGTTTGTCACTTTATCCTCATATTTTATCCCCATTTTTTAAATGGAAACTGAGGCACAGACAGGTTAAATAACTTGTTTAATGTTCACATCTAGGAAGCAGCAGATGCATGTTTTTCTTAGTTTCTGAATCCCTATGCTGTTTTGATCTAATATGGAAAGAGACCATTTATTCAGAAGCCTTTATGCCTATTTGAATTCATTTCTGCAAGACTTTTGATATTCTCTGTTCATGTATGACAGAATACAGGATATCATCTTTATTATCAAGAATAGATAAAATGCAACTTGACTCATTAACTATGGTATAAATGTACCGTGGTATTTCCACAGCACATACAGGAATACAGTTTTGAACATTCTTGGTTCTATAGGATTAAAAATAATTTGGTCATTTACAAAAAATTCCACAAAACTCTAAAGTGTAGTTAGAGTTTTTAACACATATTGCTCAATTTCACTTTGCAATCTTTGAGTGTTAGTCCTATAGATTTTTAATAATTTATGGAACTTTCAACAATTTTAAGATTGAAAGCTACTTTCAGCTGATTATATAAAAAAGTAATGATGGATAAATGGTCTTTTAAAATTCAACATCTGTTCCCTATGTATCCTCTAGTTATATTTGCTTAGTTAACAATTCAGGCAAAATCTGGGCTGTTTTTAGCAAAGCTAACACATCAATGGAGGAAAACACTGAATACCATTCTGATTTTGCATATTTACTTCACTGTCCTGGTAGTCTCCTTTACTGGTGATGATTCAAGTATCACTGTAGCACAGAGATAAGACCAACAGCCACGTTCTTTCCTCTACAGACATTTCCTAGTATAGGTGCTGCACACACCTGGGCTGGAGTCCTAAAACAAACTTCAAAAACTGTCTGCATATAAAGGTCCGTGACTGCATCTCTTTGAATACTAGAAAAATTGTCAGGCAACACAAGACAATAATAAAAATATAGACATTTGTATCAATATTTATTGTGCTGCAAAAGAAAAAACAACCTATCAAATGTTTGACATTTTTCTCATAGCCTAAGGTTAATAGTTAAAAGTACAAGTTTTTGAAGGTTGATCTTGATTTAATCAAAGAGGCTCCTTTACTCGCTGTGTGACTTTAGGCAAATTGCTTAACCTCTTATTCCCTCAGTTTCCTCGTCTTTAAAATGAGAATAACGGTACCTGACTCATAAGGCATTTGCAAAAATTAAGACAGAATGCTTTTAGCAAGTACCTAATAAATGTTAACTAGTTAACTATAAATGTTAACTATTCTTGTTACTATTAGTAATAGATGAAACTAGTATCTTTATCTGACAAACCCTGGTTTTCTTATTGAAAGGTATCTGCTCCCTTTGTTATACATGGAACATCCTTTTACTATAAATATGTTTAAATTCCTGGGGAAAATAAATATACAGTTGACCCTTGAACAACATAAGGATTAGTGTCGAGAACCCGCTCAGTTGGGAGACACCCACCCAGGCAGGCTGAAGGTACCAAGAGGCAGACACCCAGATAGCCAGCAGAGTGGATCTATCCTGGGGACCAACAGCCTGAGAGCCTGCAGGGCTTACCCCTCTCCAGGACTGAAGACGCCAAGCAGAGATTCATCCACACATTTATTTGCTCTTTGACAGGTGATTCTTATTAATACACAGACGTTCTACATATAAACCTAACTCAGGAATATACCAGGTAGGCAGCTGTTACCACCAATCGCAAACTACAAGGTGTCCTCCACAAAGGCACTGTGGGGGCAGGGTAGACTTAATGTTTCTCAACAGATTAGGGGTACTGATCCTCTGCAAAGTCAGAAATCTGCATATAACTTTTAACTCCCCCAAAATGTAACTGCCAATAGTCTACTCTTGACAGGAAGCCTACCAGCAACATAAACAATGGATTAACACATATTTTGTTTGTTATGTGTATGATATACTCTGTTCTTACAACAAAGTAAGGTAAAGAGAGAAAACCATAAGGAAGAGAAAATATACTGACTATTGATTAGGTGAAAGTGAATTATCATAAAGATCTCCATTTCACTGTCTTCACACTGAGTAGCTGAAGAGGAGAAGGAAGAGAGATGGGTTGATCTTGTTGTTTCAGAGGTAACAGAGGTATCTGTGGAAGATGTGAAAGTGGAGGCAGGAGAGCAGGCCCACTCAGTGTAATTTTCATTGAAAGAAATATACACATAAATAGACTCACACAGTCAAACCCAGGTCATTCAAAGGTCAACTATATAGTCTTTTCAAAAATGTTATCTCATTTGCTGAGAACCTTGTTATCACCAGTCATCCTTGAAGAGTAGTGATATGATCTGGCTCTGTCTCCCCACCCAAAGCTCATCTTGAATTGTGATCTGAATTGTAATCCCCACAGGTTGGGGGAGGGGCCTCATGGGAGGTAATTAGATCAAGGGGGTGGGTCCTTGCTGTTCTCATGACAGTGAGTGAGTTCTCATGTGATCTGGTGGTTTTATAAGGGGATTTTCCCCACTTTTGCTTGGCATTTCTCCTTGCTGCCCCCATGTGAAGACGGATGTGTTTGCATCTCCTTCCGCTATGACTGTAAGTTTCCAGAGGGCTCCCCAGCCATACAGAACTATGAGTCAATTAAACCTCTTTTTTGTATAAGTTACCCAGTCTCAGGTATGTCTTTAATAGCAGCATGAGGAAACCTAATACAAGCAGGTTTCCAATTATGGGATAGCAGACATCCCTGACACAGGTACCATTTTATATCTGTTGTGAACCCTAAGATTCAGGCCCAAAGGACAGTGAAGCTACAGAAAAAAAGTGAATAAATCAGAGCTGACCTAGCTTAGGAAAAGTAATATTGATGAGGAAAACTCACTTTTACTACTTTCCAGTGAGGTACAGAAAATGAGTTGCATGAATGAAAAATTATGCTTCATTTTGAAGTCATGGCAATGTAGCAGATTTAATCATTAGTCTCAGAAATTAAAGAAAATCTGAAGAAAGCAATCGGGTGCTTTTCAAATTCTTCATTAAAAAACAATAAAGTAGAATTTCCATCACTCTGAAAGATCCTGAAAGTTCTAAGAAAAGATAATTTCTTTTTATTCAGGGAGAGCCATGTATCTTTGCTAAGTTATTGCAAATATAGGTAAAGCATTTTTTTTATCTTCCAATATTATTTGGCAGGAGCAGACAAAACCCTAGAAAGAGGGACTTCAGCCCAGTGTTTATCACTCTGTCTTTGAGAAGAAACTGTTGGATAGAACGCAATTGTCTGACAAATGAAATTGAAGTCTGCAAGCATCCAAATTTGACCAAGTTTGATTAAAAATCTTCCTGAAATGCATTAAACACCCACAGCCCTTTTCAAATGGGAAATAAATAGCAACATCTGACACCTTCTTAGGGACCCAGAATCATTGTAATATACTTATGGAAGCAGCATGTGCTGTTCTCAGTGGTGGCCTAGAACTTAATTTATAGAAAGTGTTGCAGCCATCTGCTTGCCTATTTTACTATTTGCTTCTTTTCCACAAAGCTAGCATAAGAAAGGTATAGTTTTCTTACCTTTAGGGATGACACTTTATTAAAAAAAGGTTTCTAAATGAAAGGCTTTCCTGTCATCTAGTAGACATGGCTTCTCAAAGGGACCAGCATCATTGCTCAGGAGCTTATTAGAGCTGAAGACTCTCAAGTACCACCCCTGCTCCACTGAATCAGTCTGTATTTTAACAAAATTCCTTGGTGATTTGTGGGCATCATGATGTTTGCAAAGTGCTGATCGTCTTCTTCACTATCTTCCTTCCTGTCCTTTAACTTATCAGCAGAAACGTGAGACAGCAGGTCCAATTCAACTCCAATCAACTCTCTTCTATTCGTATTTACACTAAATTTGTTGAAGGGGTATAAAGGAAATGTTTCCCTGGCCAATTCAAGAAATCATGGAACATATTTTGGGAAAGGATTTAAAGAAAAATGAAAAATGTATGTTTGTTTCACAAGGTAGAGGAAAAAGACACAGTCTGACAAATTTGAAACAGCAGTGTGTTAGGCACTGCCTTTAATTACAGTGTGAGCTTGGTCTAGTCGTTATAACTTCAATGTTTCCCACTCTGGAAACCACTAAAGTTCCTTCCAATATAATAGTCATGATGATGATGACGTGCTTGTACAAGTATAATAATCGGGTATTTTATCCAAGTCTTCATGTATATTCTTTGAACCAAATTTCAGATGCACGCAATACCATGCTCTCCCAGAGAGGGAGATTTTCATTTGTAACAAAGACTATAAAGTCATAATGGCCAAGATTAGAACTCAGAGCTCTTATCTCAATGATCAGACCCATAATGCTAATAAATTCTTCAGGAAATAATGTGTGAATGAAAAACATGCTCATACAATCTTGGATTATGAACAGCCAACCTAAATCTTTCCAGTTGCCCATATTTTAACAATAGTCTTCAGATACCCCAGAATTATTCAGTACATAGTGTTCAGTTCATGACAAAATATTTCATGAGGTTAATTTTAAGTGAAAACTGTTTACATTTAATAGTATTATTATGGGAAATTCATCCGGAATTTGCACATTCTAATTTATGTATTGACAGGTATTACATGATAACTTTTGCTTATGTCTTTGTTTTCTCTAAATCTCTCTTTTAAGTCAATATGTTTTGTTGTGAATTTTTGAACTATTATTTTGTTTTTCTGTGTTGAAATGAATTTATTTTACTTTTATGGTGATTTTTTCTTTCCATTCATCAACGTTTTCATCTTTTTATTTTTCAAGTTTTTAAATGTAATGATGTTTATTTTCTTTGTGCTCTTAGAGGGAAACTATCACTAAAAATTAACCTCTCAATGCTTTGGTCATCCTATGAGTTTTTACTTATAAATACATTATTTTATTTCAGTATTCTCTCCATGACCAAATGGATATTTGGAGAAGTAGTTTTTAGATATGTAAAAAGTTAGAATTTCTAGTTTTATTAGAGTAAACTTAAAGTCAAATTCTGTTGTAAAATGTATTTTTTAAAATCTGAACTCTCCCCAATTTTGTAAATTCAACATGTTGAAGTAGTCTTGTTTTTTTTCTTTTCATTTCTTTTTCTTTTTTCAATGCCAACAGTATATCAGTGATTTAAAAAATGCAATTTCTAGCCAAGGATAGTACCAGTTTTTTGTTGTTAAATGAAAATATTATTTTTTTCCTATAAATTTAATATAACTCTCTAAGTTCCAATATTATAAAACATTGTCTTTTAAAGTAGAATTTAACTGTTCTTGAACTTAAAACAAGGAAAACATGAATATTCTTTTACCCCTTCTGATTATTTGTACAAAAATAGTAGTCAGCATTTTCTGTTGTATAGATTGTAAACTCTGTCTTCAGGAAGCATGTCTGATTCTCCGGTATGTTCCTCTTCCTCTACCCTATGCAAAAATTCAGTACAAAATCAATATTTTTCAAATTAGATTAAGTTAAAAAGAGAAGGGATAATGGAAGAAATTCCATCTTGTCTCTGAGCCATAAAAAAATCATTTTTAACCAATCTTATTTACCTTCGTTTCTATCCTTTTCATAGCATAAAAGACTAGAACTAAATCTCAAAAGAAATATTTGAAAAAAGAAAAGGCAGGGGATACTATGTAATTTACTTAAAGCTTGGATAGTGGCCTACATTAGTGGAGAAGTTAAGAATCGCTCTGTGTTTTCATTTTAAAGATTTTACCTACATCATAGCTTTTATGGGATGCATGTGATATTCTATTTAAGATATGAGTCAGGCCGGGTGCAGTGGCTCACGCCTGTAATCCCAGCACTTTGGGAGGCCGAGGCTGGTGGATCACGAGGTCAAGAAATCGAGACCATCCTGGTCAACATGGTGAAACCCCATCTCTACTAAAAATACAAAAAATTAGCTGGGCATGGTGGCGCGTGCCTGTAATCCCAGCTACTCAGGAGGCTGAGGCGGGAGAATTGCCTGAACCCAGGAGGCGGAGGTTGCGGTGAGCAGAGATCGCGCCATTGCACTCCAGCCTGGGTAACAAGAGCGAAACTCCGTCTCAAAAAAAAAAAAAAAAAGATATGAGTCATGATGTAACATCTTAAAAAATACCTGATTCAAGTAAATTCATTGTTCTTTAGAATTTTGAAACTTAACAATAAAATGTAGGCTGCCGTAGACAATACAAATGAAGAGACTATCAAGGATTGTATCAGAAACAATGAGCATGCATGGAACATGATTTTATTCTTTAGTCCCACTGAAAATGGATACTTGCAGATTTACTTGTAACATTCATTTATCCATTTAGTCACTCATTCATTAAATAGCTGCTGAGCTCCTATGTGCCAGAGACTATTCTGCCCACTGGTGATGTACAATGAACAACACAACAACAACAACAAACAGTCTTACTGGTGTTCTAGTCAAAACAATGACTAGGAGCAAGAAAACACAGCATCCTAAGTGTTTTTCTCCTGAAAGGACAAGTGAGAAAAGAGAATATAAAAGGAAGAGGAAATACTAATCACTAACATTGGTATAATAAACAAATAATAAACGTTAACCAGAAAACAGAGGCTGTGAAGAGGAGGAAGAGTTCTGAATGTCTTGTGTTTCAGACCTCTGAAATCACACCCAGCATGAAACATGGGCTTCCTGCCACTATTATTTCCAGAGAAGAAATACGCTTCCAAAACTTTTACCAATCTGTTCATTCTAAATTTCGATGGCTATTAGGAATTCCAGAAATACCTTCCTATGTGCAAGTATGACAATCTTACTTTCAGAGCTAGCATGTTTCCACCATTCTTTTAAAGCTTAATACTGAATGAATTCAAAAGGATTCAGATAAGTGGAAGGCATTTTAAAGTTAATTGCTTCATTTTAAAAATTGCATTGCTCAGACTCAAGAGTAAAAGCCAGTTTCTAGTTTTTGTCATGTCTTTCTTTCACTGTGTATCAGATATCACTTCATTCATAAAGTCTGCAGTGATTAACAGTCTTATTGTGCAGTTGTTTCTGGTAATGCCCTTCAATCCTGACTTTGCAAATTGAAATAGTTTTTATTGATCTACATGCATTAAGTGTTTCCGACACTCTTTATCATATCCCACCTTGCTAGCAGTTACTTAATAATGCTGACTTCAACAGAAATGATGAGTGTCCCTGTAATAAATCATGGCCTTCCAATAATGGCTTTGTAATGGTCAGGATAATCACAAAGTCATCATTCATTCAAAAAACGTTTCTTAGCATTTGAGCAAAAAATTACAGAGAGGTTTTCAGGTTTCAAGTGGACTCTTTTGGAGAAATGGGTTCATTATGAGATCCATTCACAATTTACCTAACTCAGTGTTACACATATTGTCATTTAAACTTCAGATGAATTGCAATTTCCAAATCCACTTTCTCTCAATTAGACAAGAATTTCCTTAACTATGTATAGACAAGGCAAACTACAACTGAGATGAATGCATTTTAATCTGATACATAAATATGCCCTTTGAACCTAGTCAGCGTTAATGGATTTTACTAACACACTTTTTTACACACACACACACTGGGATTTATTGACAGGTCAGAATCTGCTTATAGATTCATCAGTGGGTAAAATAAGGGAACATAATTTTTAATTGCCCTTTTTACATTATAACTAGCATTTTCCCTCAAGGTTGAGTATGAACATTTTCAAACATAATGAAAAGTTGGAAGAATGTTACAGTCAACGTCCATAAACACACCTTTTAGAGTCAACAATTTTCATTGTGACAATCTTATAATATCACATATCTGTCTCTCTGTCCATCTAACAATCCATCATATTTGTTTGATGCATTTCAATCTTGGTTGTAGACATCTATACATTTTCACCTGAATACGTAGAAGGCATATCAGTGTAACAAATGTTAATGTATTTGTGCTTTTTGGCAGTTTCCCAAGAAGGATCATTCCAAGTGTTCTTAAAATCTGTAAGCTACTTAAAATTCTAGTCTAGTTGTAGTTGCCCCTGAAAAAATCTCATATTATCCATTTCCTGTTTGGCTTCATCCACTACTCCCTTGAGTCTGGTGCTAACTGTCTTGTCTCTACGTTCATCTCTATCCCTTCCCCTCCACCACACTGACTTATTTGTACAAACATGAATCAGTAAGAGTTCTTGAACCCAATTTGTTCCTAGCTGTATAGTATAGCTGGTGATATGTCCCCACCCAAATCTCATGTTAAATTGTTATCCTGAGTTTTGGAGATGGGCCCTGCTGGGAGGCGATTGGATCATGGAGATGGTTTCTAATGGTTTAACACCATCTCCCTAGTGTTGTTACATGAGTGAGCTCTCACAAGATCTGGTTGTTCAAAAGTGAGTAGCACTTCCCCTTTCGTGTTCTCTCTCTCTCTCTCTCTCTCCCTCCCTCCCTCCCTCCCTCCCTCCCTCCCTCCCTCCCCACTGCCGACCATGTGAAGATGTGTTTGCTTCCCTTTCAACTTCCACCCTGATTTTAAGTTTCCTGAGGCCTTTCCAGCCATGCTTCCTGCACAGCCTGCAGAACTGTGAGTCACTTAAACCTCTTTTCTTTATATATTACCCAATCTTGGGTGGTTCTTTAGAGCAATGTGAGAATGGACTAATACAGATGCTATGAGACCTGTACTACCAGGAAGACAATTAAAAGCCATAGAAGATTACAGACATGAAAGGGAGGGCTAGTGGACAAAGTGCCTAACACAATGTGTGACATGTAAATGATTCTTGATAAATATTTATGGCATGAAGGAGCTAAACCGAGAGAGGAGGAGGGAAGAAATAGGAAGGAGTCAGAGAGTGGCATCACTAGCTAGGAAAGGGTGTGAAGGCTTCTTAGGAAAGCTAACATGTACATGACTGGGATTTTGCAAAGAATATAGGTAAAACTCATCGCAAAAGAAAATTTCAAGCAAGTCCTCAAATGAACAATATTCTCTGTAGCACATTAATAGTAATGAATCACTTGCTAAATAAAAAGGAGAAATGGCCAGTGAATACTTGGATTCTTTGAGCAGAAACTTGACTGGGGAAAGCTTCCTGAAAACAAGCAGCATTCAAGAGTCTCTTTAAAACTTGAATGACTGCATAGGAGGTTGTTTAACAGCCTTGAACTTTAGATAGAAACCAGGAGGGTAGAAATGAGTGAGTGGCAAGTTTTCGGTATACAGAAAGTTGCTAAAGCAAAAAACATAGAGACGTAACTTTCAGCCACTGATCTCAATATTTATAAGGAAAATGATAATGTCTCAATACATACCCCATAGGGAAAGAGTCAGAATAGAAATATTTTTTGACACTTCCGTTTGGAACCAGAATCTCTCATATTTACTATATAAAACTAAGGAGCCTTTCCCAAGTTGGTTTATTATGATACTACCATGAATAAGTTAAATATTTATCTAGTCCCTAAAGATAAGTTTTATTGCTTTAAAGGATGGGAAAAAATATAATCTGTGTGTGTGTGTGTGTGTGTGTGTGTGTGTGTGTGTGTGTGTCTATGTTTGTGTGTGTGTAAAGTAAAAATCAAGTTCGAAATAAAACATCTTTTTAAAGTTTATCTTATAATTCCAAAAGAATCCCTATGTGCCATTTGTTTTCGTTGAAATAGCTGTTAAATTATTCTGATTATTTAGCGATGTCAGAGGCTCTGTTAATCTGATATATCACTCAGTGTCTTTGCTTTACCTCAGCTAGGTCCAGAAAAAGACCTGGAAGGTAGCTGGATAATCATAATAAATGAAAGCCAGACTTTCTAGTTTAGTCATACACAAAGGTGAACATAATTTGTCAGGCAACAAAGTGTTTGTTCAATTACCCATAGTCTTTAATCATGTTTTGCCACTATTGCCACCTGTCTGAAATATTAGACATCTTATTTTCTGTCATAACTTGATTTGAAGTTGCCTTGAGCATTAGTGTGATCCCTCAGAGAAAGAGAAAATGGATATATTATTAATTAAAATAGTTCATACTTTAGTAGCATGGCTAGAAATATGTGGTTCATACTGTGTCTCTTCATAATTTTTGTTAGTTACCAAAAAGCAAGATGACTCGACTTAATTCACTTAATGATGCACTAATGAGAAAGCTTCAACAGTGAAAACCGTTGACCAGTCTTCAACAGTTCTCACATGCTGCTATCCTTGCTGTGATTTCAAAGTGTTGCAGAACCAAGCTCCATTGTTTTTTAATCATACACATGAATGCATTCACTCTAAGGATATGTTGAGTCATCCCTTTCCTTCTCCACCCTTCCCCCTTTACAGCTGGGTTTTAGCTTTTATTGCCACTTGAATCAAATCAAAGAATAGCAGAAAAGAATAACATGAGGAATGTAAGTGTCATAGCTGGAGTCTGTATTCTGAAATCAGCCTACCGAGATTCCTGTTTTGACTGAAACCTGAAGCAGGTGTCTTAACATTTATCTACCCTAGTATTTTCATTTGAAAAAACGTAAGAGAATAATTGTACTTGCCTCTTACAATTTTGGGTTTTTGTGTTTTTTTTTAAGGTAGAATTTATACAACATAAAATTAGTCATTAATTATTTTACAGTGTACACAATTCAGTGGCATCTAATTCATTCAGTGTTGGTTCCTATCACCACTTTCTAGTTTCTGGGCATTCTCATTATCCTAGAGGAAACCCTGTATCCATTAAGCAGTCACCCCCCATTTGTTCCTAGAGCCCCCCTCCCCCAGCAGCTACCAGTCTGCTTTGTGTCTATGGATTTGCATATACTGGATATTTTATATAAATGGAATTGTATAGTATGTGACCATTAGTGTCTAGCTTCTTTAACTCAGCAGAACATTTTTTAGCTCTATCCACGTCGTACCATGTGTTCCATTTTATGGCTCCCTAATCATCTATTGGATGCAAATACCACATTTTTAGTCATTCATCAGTTGATGGAAATTTGAGTTGCTTCCACCTTTGGGCCATTATAAGGCTGCTATGAACATTTATGTGCAAGCTTCATTTAGACATATGTTTTCATTTCTTTTGGGCGTATACCTAGGAATGGAATTGCTAGGTCATATACTAATTCTACATTTAACCATTAAAATAATTTGTGGACTGTTTTCCAAAGTGGCTGCAACATTTTGCATTCTCCCCAGCGGTGTATAAGAGTTTGTTTCTTCACATCCTCAGTAACACTTGTTATGTTCTTTTGTGTTTGTTTCTATTTTGTTTTTATTTTGGCCAACCTGGTGGCCATAAAGTGATATCTCACTATGGTTTTGATATGCATTTTCCTAACAAAAATGAGGGTGAACATCTTCTTATGGATTCGTTGGCTTTATGCTGTTTTTTTAATAAATCTTTATAAGATTTATTTTTTTTAATAAATCTTTATAAGATTTATTTTTTTTAATAAATCTTATAAGATTTATTTTTTTTAATAAATCTTATAAGATTTATTTAGAAATAAGTTGCACTTATATAGTGCATGCCATGTATCAGGCAATGTTCTAAATTATATATAAGTTCTAATTTTATATACAAATATATATATCATTTAATCTCAAAAGAAGTATAGTATTACTATACGTAGAGCATGTAGACCAGTACTTTGCAAATAGTAAACCAAAGAGAACAAGCATGTCCCCAAGTGAACTCTAAAAGACCTTCAGGAATACTCTGAAACCCAGCCTCCAACAAAGCAAAGACTGCAGTGTGCTGCCCAGAGAACCCGACAGTCAGCTGGTTGAAAGGAAGCACCCATTCTCTAAACTGAATACAGCGAACAGAAAGAAAGCAACCTAAAAAATTGGCAGATGATTAGAATTTCTCAGGGAGTTGGAGCTGAACACTAAACTCAAATAAGAGCATCTCTATTCCAGCGTCAGCTCTTCGTTTACTAGGTCTGTGACCTTAGACAATTCACTTAATCCCGTAAACGAGTCTGATATGGGATTTACAAAATGAGACCATAACAATGTCTATGAAAAATCACTGTAAGCCATAAAAGTACTATACAAAACATGATTACCAAATGTATGAATTCCTACATTTCTGCATTTAACAGCAAACACAGTATCAAAGTATGCATGCATGCATTTTAAAGGTAAAAATTATATATATGTTTATATTATCTAGTAATTATTTTTAAATATACATGTACAGGTTGAGTATCTTTTCCCCAAAATGCGTGGGACCAGAAGAGTTTCAGATTATAGACTTTTTAGGATTTGGAACAGGTGCATTTACAGAAAGAGATATCTTAGGTGTGTGACCCAAGTGTAAACATGAAATTGGTGTTGCAGACACACATTATACACATAGCCTGAAAGTAATTTTAGGCAGTATTTTAAGTGATTTTGTGCATGAAGCAGAGTTTGGGTTAAGTATTTATGTGTGGAATTTTCCCCTTATGGCGTATGTCAGCACTCAAAAAATGTTAGATTTTGGAGCATTTCAGATTAAGGATGCTCAGCCTGTAGCAGCTGATAGGGTAAAATTGACAAATCAGCCTGTGTAGCTGAAATTCTTAGCGTCAAATATACCAATAGTTTAGTTCATCAAAAAATCTGAAGCATTTTAAATAGTCTTTAAGTTAATCCCGGTTGTAGTCATTGTATCTAGTATTTTATTCTTACAATATCCTTTGAGGACTATTCTTGTTATTTATACTTAGAGGGTAAAAAAATTAAAGATCAAAGGAATGTAATCTCCAATACTTTACAAGTCACTTAGTGGGGAGAGCTAGAACTCAAAATTAGAGAGTTGCTTTTCTTTCTATCAGTAATATCTATTATTAACATTCAATTATATTCTACTGGGCGAATTGTGTGAGTCAGGCATCCTGCTAGACCCTGGGGATCTGATGTTGTGCAAAAACAAGCTATGAAGCCTATGAAGGAGAAAAGAATTATTAGTCTAATAACCACATAAATAAACATAAAAATCACAATTAAAGAAAACTTCTTTGAGGGCAACTTCTTTGGTGATATGAAAGCTTATAATGGGGCACTGACCCAAATGGGGGATCAGGAAAGGTTTTTCCAAGATGTGATGATGGAGTTGATATATGAAGGATAATTGTGTATTAACTAGCAAAAATGGACAAAAAGAACGTTCCATGGAGAGGAAATAGTACAAGGGGATGATATGGTAAAAAGAAACATGACCAACATTAGGGACTGAAAGATGACTGAGGCACTGGAATGCAAGGACAGGGCAGAAAAAAATCCCAGAGGAGACAGGAGAGGTAGCAAGAGTTCACTCAGGCAGGGTCCAGCAAAGCCATGTAATTGTCCATGGGACCAAATGGGACAAGACTGGAGCAGGAGAAATTGTGTGATAAGTTTAAGATCACACAGACTCATTAGTTCTTTTTTTCATAGAGAGTTCCCAAGAAGTAAAAGGATATCTTGAAGGCCTTTGGGGATTTCCCTGGGAAATTTAGATCAATATCTTCTAATCCAGCCTTCCATTTTGTTTTAGTTCTAGGCTTTCTTAGTTTAAGCAATTTTAAGCTTACCAAATAAGAAAACTGAATAAATACCATTTAGTAGAGGCAAAAGAATTGTTTTTGAAGAGATAAACAACTTTAAAGATGAAAAATGAAATTTTCTTAAAGCAACCTGTCTTCTGAGGCTATCTGTGGAGTTCATACTAGAGCCACCAAAACACACACACACACACACACACACACACACACACACACACACACACACACACAGCTTCTTCCTCTGGTTTCCAGTTGGGGTAATCGCATGATACTCTCCAGACTGCAGCCTCTCAATATAGAAGGGTTTGCTTGTTTTAACTAAGGCGGCAAAATTAGGGAAGAGGCTGCAAAACCTCCTGAAATCGATGCAATTCCCTGATGATTTTTGTTAGTATTTTCTACTCCGTAAACACAAGAGGAAGTTTGCTGTGTTTCCCAATAATTACATAGACTCGTAGAAAACATTACTATTATACTAGTCTATTTCCCCATCAGAAGGAACTCCAGTTCACTGGAAAGAAATCTATCAGAAAATTGAAGCATCCCTGCAGCATAACTTCTTGAACAATCATCATCCTTAAACTTCATATACACATTGAAACAAAGTAAATCACTCCTAAGTACAGGTTTACTTTCAAAGTAATCAGTGCAGTCAGAACTACACCTTAGAAGTTATGAAATGACAATTCCAATGACATTACATTATTTAAAATTTTTCTTTTACCAAGTCTCAAAGGGCAGTAGAATGTGAAAACAAAGAAAGATTGAATTTTAAAATAGCACTTAGAGGTAAACATTTTCAGGTAGAGTGTGTTCGAACATGTAAGCAATAATTAAATTTACTGTTTTGATAGTTATTGATTTGATTTCTGTAAGTGGCCTGTTATTTAGTAACATGTTTGAAACTACATATGACTAAGACTCCCAGTCTGCTTCATAAAGCAGAAAGCAAAATAAGGAGGCCATAGACTTTGAATCGCCTAAAATACAGCCTATGTTCACAGAAACTCCTTTCCGTTTAGTCTGTACATCTCCCTTTCATTGACACTGGTCAAAGCTTGTGTTTCGGTGAAATTAAAGAACACTTTAGAGAAACAGTTAGTAGTTTTCTCATTTATTTTTGGCCTTGTCATTCTAAAAGGAAAGCTTGAGATGAAAGATATACAGATAATTTTCCCTAACCTTTGGATCATTAATGTGGATGTGGATTATAGAATCTGTTTCCTTAAATAAATGTATTTTGAACCTGAGAGTATCAGGAGGAGTTCTTGCCCATAGGGAGTTTCCAGTCTAGTTGTGAGCAGCAGGAGGCTGATAAAGGACAGAGCCAGAACTGGACCCCAGGCCTGTTCAGCTCCAAACTCTGTTGCTAATGGCTAACCCATATTGCCTCTTATTATTTAGGTTTTGTTTTTTTGTTTTTTGTTTTTTTTTTTTTGAGACGGAGTCTCCCTTTCACTCTGTTGCCCAGGCTAGAGTGCAATGGCAGGATCTCGGCTCACTGCAACCTCCGACTCCCAGGTTCAAGCAATTCTGCCTCAGCCTCCTGAGTAGCTGGGATTACAGGCACATGCCATCATATCCGGCTAATTTTTGTACTTTTAGTCGAGATGGGGTTTCACCATGTTGGTCAAGCTGGTCTCACACTCATAACTTCATGATCCACCTGCCTCCGCCTCCCATAGTGCTGGGATTACAGGCGTGAGCCACCGTGCCCAGCCTTATTATTTAGGTCCTTAATTTGCAAAGAAGGGACACCCTGAGTATGAGCTTAGGCCTTGCTGTCATGAAGGTAGAAACCCCCCTCAAAGGATGGGACAGTGATTTGTTTTTATTCTGGTAATAACAGCAAGTCCAAAGTTTCTAAGAACTCTGTACCAACAGTGACCCAGCCATCACTTTGTGGTGCCCTGAATAGCCAGAGCCACTTTCTCTCTGCTCCATCAGTGTGGGCGGCTCAGACTCAGAACACCCAAGAAAGTACATAAGGTTCTGTGTCACTTTGCCATATGAGCTGCCTTGCTGTCCAGAACCCTACTCCAAATCACCTTAGTCCATTCCCTCGATGGTTATCCCACGGAAGGAATCCTGTCTAATCAGAAGATGCCAGGCTAACAGATAGAAAGACCATCAGGGCTGATCCCCTAGGGTCAGGCCATGAGAGGGACCAAGCTTAGAAGGTTCCCAAGAGGAAGTCTACCAAACCTTTTCTGAACGGATAATACCAGTGCTGTTAAAAATGTTCCAGGCACAGAAAAAGAAAGAGGGTGGGGAGAAGAGAAAGAAAGAAGGAAGGGAGGGAGAGGAGTAGAGAGTTTCCTAATTTCTTTAACAAGACAAGCATACAATGTTATTAAACTCACCTAAGAAAGAAAACTACCAAACTCTTTGATTTTTAAAAAGGAACCCCAAGTATAATAGTAACAGAAACGATGCCGCAGCACATTAGAAGGAAACATACCACAACCAAGTAGAGGTCATTTCAGCAATGTAAGGATGGTTCACCAATGTGAATCTTCTTAACAAAATTCAATGGACTAAAAGATCTTAGGAGAAAAATAATGTGATCTTCTTCCTAGGTGCTGAAAAGTATTTCATAAAAGTCAGGCCATTTTTTGTTTAAGGGGAAAAAAAGTCAACTGGGTGAGATGGCACACGCCTGTCATCCCAGCTACTCAGGAGGCTGAGAAAAGAGGATAATCCAGGAGGCAATATCGTGAGACCCTGCCCCCACAAAAAAAAACTCTTAAAAATGTATGTATAGAAATTTAATATCTTAACCCTCAAGCTAGCATCAGGCCTAAAAGGGAGTGACTAGAAACCTTCACATTAAATCAGTAATAAGACAAGGACAACTACTATCCCCATCATTACGAAAATCGCTCTGAAGGTGCTACAACCAGATTTAGAAATCTAGAAAGATGGAAGATTTTTCCCTTGATTCTCTAGGTATAGAATCGTGTATAAATTAAACTATTTTGAGATATCCTTTCTTACCTATTGAGTTAGAAGACTATCAAGCATGGTGACACATTGCGGTTGTCAAGAGAGAAGAACCGGATGCTGGCACATGAGGCTGCCAAGAGTGTACATTTATACGTCTTCTAGGGTGGAGAAGGTGACATCATCTATCACACTTAAAAATGCACACACCCTCCCCTCATCGAGTTACATGTGTGGCATGTGTACAGAATGAAGACTGTACCTCACAGTGTTGTGTGTAATAGTAGAAACATGGAACCCACTTAAATAACTGCCCATGACTAAATTATAGTCCATTCACATCATGGAATATAATGCAGTCATAAAGAGAAGGAGGAATCTCCTTGTAAAGGAACATGGAATCTCCTCCATGATGTATTGTTATGGAGGGGAAGCAAGATGGAGAACTACAGAACTACATGTATAGGATACTCCTGTTTGTGTACAGAACACTCCATCTGTGTATTAAGATGGAGTGTTCTGTACACATCAACATGCATATGCATAAAATATCTCCAAAAGGAATCACTAGACATTGAAGACATTGGTTGTCTGTGGGGGCATCCAGGGTATAAGGATGTCAGATAAACATTTTTATGTGTAACTTTTGAATTTTGAACCATAAGAATGTGTGACATTTTCGATAAATCTATAAATAAGGTGTAAATTCAGGAGAGGAGGAAGAAACAGAGAAGGACAGGGAATATGGCAGGAATTTGAAATTCAGTGACTGACTCCAGTCTAGTTTGCTAGCGGGGCCCCATCAGAGGCAAAGAAAGACAATGCCACTATTCCAGGAAGTGGGAACACCAGAATGCATGGCAGAGCTGGAAAAGTGGAGGAGGGCATGTTCAGGGAGCAACAGGAACTCAAGTCTGGTCAGAAAGAAAGCTGAGCAAGAATCAAGCGTAGCAATATTGGGACAGCATTTCACAGGGCATTTGGACCAGGCTTGAGGGAGCTGTGTTTTAAGAAGTGACATGATCAAAACTGCTCTAGAGCCTAACCTGTTACTTATGGGAAGAATATATTTAAAGGAAAATGTACCACATGTTAGCTTCTTGAGCACAGAGAGTGGGTCTGGTTGTTCTTGCAGCCCTGTGCTCAGAGAAATGCCCAGGATGGAATAGGGAGGAGTGGTGCAGGAGGTGCAGGCAGGGAGAGAGCACTTGCCTCCCGCCAGGGTCTGTTTTCAGGGTGTTCCATGGAGGACCTGATTTAATGCTGGCAACAGCTACGTAAAGGGGGATTCTACTATTGTCTCTATTTTATGGATGGGGAAATTCGAGGCTTGGAGTGATTAAAAAGCTTGCCCAAAACTACAGTGAGTAAGGGGTGGATCCTGGATTCACCAGACACACGGCTGTAGAGCCCATGCTCTTCAAGAACACTTGGCTCTGTTTTAAATGCCTCTGTAAACTACGACTCTGGCCATGGAAATCAGCAGGAGATCAAGGATTCAGAAGAAAGAAATGAGAACAGTGCACGAAGGCAGGCAATATTAGGGTCACATCTTTATACTTTATACTATATTAGATAATGAATGTGAAATCGCTTTAAGGGGAAAGACATATTTTTATGTATTCCTTTACTCATTCAGCCAATGTTGTGAATCACTGTGTGCAAGGAAATTTGTTTGACTGGGCATAGGGGGAATAAAATACTAGCCCTTCTTTAGAAAATCGTCTATTAAAAGTAGTAAATACCATTTATTATGCACCTGGGATTAATCAGTTCTGACTTGGGATGTTGCATACTCATGTCACTAGATCCCAGCAGGCATCTGATAAAATGGATGACACTGTGCACATTTCACATGAGTAAATGGATATCTATCCGCAAAAACCACTTTTTCGAAGGTCTTACAGCTAGGCTAGTGCATAGTAGAACCACTCTTCAGCTTGCATCTATCTGACTCTGCAGGGGCGTTCGGTTACTACCTGCGCTTCAGAGCCAGCCTCGGGGCAGGAACGTTTGCCCAGAGAGCCATCTTTTTTAGGCCAGAGCCAAACCCTAACGCCTCCATCAGACATCCATAATATGGAGAGACATTGTTCTATTCTATTTAATTATTTTATAAATTTAATAATTTTATAAACTTTATATTTTATAAATTGTATTTTAAATATAAAATATTTGTTTAAAATTACATTTTAAATATAAAATTTAATTTTATAAATTATAAAAGGTACTCTAGTCCAAATCTTCACTGGGCATAAATATAATTTATAATATATAAAATTTAAAATATAAAAATATTTAAAAATTATATTTTATAAATTATAAAATAATTAAATAGAATACAAATTATTTTCCCTTACAGTGAGTGTTGATTGTAAATGAAGATCGTGCTGAGGATGGCGACTCTTGTACATACAAAACCAGTGTTCTGTGGGTATATGATATTGTTCTGCTTATTTGAAAACTGAATCAGATTGTAACATACAGGCGTATTCCCACTAGGAATAGGGCATTTTCTAAGTGACAATGAAAGTCTTGTATGGACTGGGACTGGTGGTTCATGCCTGTAATCCCAGCAATTTGGGAGGCCGAGGCGGGCAGATCACTCGAGATCAGGAGTTCGACACTAACCTGGCCAACACGGTGAAACCCTGTCTACTAAAAATACACAAATTAAGCCGGCGTGGTGGCACACACCTGTAATCCCAGCTACTTGGAAGGCTGAGGCAGGATAATTGCTTGAACCCTGGAAGCGGAGGTTGCAGTGAGCTGAGATCATACCACTGCACTCCAGCCTGGGTGACAGAGTGAGACTCTGTCCCCGCTTCCCAAAAAAAGGGTCACGACCAGGTATATGATGAGACGGCAGAAGCTAAGATTCTATCCAGAAAAATCCAAGGTATTCTTATAGCTCTGGCTATAGCCATGTCTGCTGTGGCCCAGAGACAACACAGCACCTCTTAGTTTATCTTCCTTCTCCCGTCCAAAAGCAGCCTTAGATTGACTACGCAATGCAACGATTTCTCCTGGTGATCAGCTGTTTCACATCCACTTCAGAGGAGCCTGCCCTCATCTGCCCTGTGTTTAGCCAGTCACAGGTGAAGCCAGGGAGGAGCATAGAATGGGAACCAAAGCCCGCTGCTGGTGTGCCCGTGTCACCGACACCAAACGCTTAATTATCTCTCCCTCCTTGAATCGCACACACTGTAAAGAAAGAAAGGCGAAACTCTGAAGTCATTCACAGGAAAGTACCATTGTGTGGGTGAGAAATTAATGCTCAGCAACAGCCCTGGGTGCTTTCATAGAACAGAAGGGAACTCCTGTGGCATGATGTCGTAAGTGGCCTCTCGTGACCTTTGGTGGTAATGCTGCATCAGGGTACTCTAGTACAAATCTCTACTGGGCATGTTGATTTCACAGCTGTCACTAAATAGCACATGGTGTAGCTGGACTGCCACCCAGGGACCACACAGAGGTGCTTTTCCCATCATTCTCATTCCTTCTCTCCCTCTCTTTTTTCTTCTCTCAGTCTCTAAGTGGCTGCCCTGACCTTTGATGACTGAGGCAGATACAGATATCGCAAATAGCCCCAAGCAAAGACCACTTTACTATGAATTTTAAGCTGTTTTCTTTCACCCAGAGCTTCAAGCCCATCCGCCAGCCCGGGCTAAGGAGTTCTCAAATCTGTTCTCAAGTACCACTAGGTACTCACATCCTCCTCCTCCCATCCTGCCCAGCTGAATCAAGAAGACACAGCGCTTCTCTCCCACTACATTCAGCCTTAAATCCGCAAAAGGACCCTGATGCTGCAGTCCAGTCTCAAACCTGCCGGAGGAGCACATGAATTAATGAAAGAATGGTGGATGCTGAGAATGAGAACGGAGGCTCGGCTTGCAGGAGGCACCGCTTTCACTACAGACCACGTGACTTTCGTGTCTTTGGGCCCGTTTCAAGATTGGTAAACTGTGGATAATAGTCTGCTTGGCATGAAATAAATATACCTGTGTAATTGCTTTTTAAACCTCAAGGTCAAGGTCCCTACAGGCAGAACCTGCGGTGGGGATCCGTGTACCACTGAATACCAGAAGAGCATTCTCAGGAGCCCAAGGACGGAACTGGCTGCAGCTTAGCTTTCTGCCTGACACTTAGAAAGCCCTGAACCCCAAACTGCGTGCCAGAGTTTGCCCCACACTGAGACAGGGACCTAGAGGAGCAGCTGTGAGTTGCCAGCCACAAAACAGCAGGTGAGGGTGGGGGAACACCTGGGTGGGACACCCAGCAGCGTGCACGGAAAGGAACCGTATGGTACGAAGGGAAGGCATCAGGACTTCTAAGAGTTAAGAATTAGGATCCACTTGAGCCCAAAAACGATGATGGAAGGCAAGCCAAAGCCCTGAGAACAATCCAAGAATTACTTCCCACTTCCAGCTTTAACCTCTCCAGCAGCAAAGAACCCACAGTCACAGAACAGCCTTGTAAGCTTGGAACACAGTAATTAGGCAATTAGGTGGGACATTGAATTCACTCACCCTGTGGCCTGCAGCTTCCCTGGTGGAGGTAAGCCTTAAAGTGCTCTCTGCCTGGGCTGCAGAATCAGCCACAGGAATCCAAGTCCCCAGTGGCCTGGCCCTCCCTGGAATGAGATCACACCCTCTGGAATGAGCCTTCCGCCTCGACCCCCAAGACTTCCTTTCTTCCTCTGACCCCCAGAGCTTTTAATGTGTACCTATTACTGTATTAATTGCCCCTTATTAAGTATTATCACCTTATGTGCATATGTCTTTATTAGCCCAAAATGTGAACTCCTGTAGTGAGAAGCTCTGTCTAAATTTCTTTTGATGCCTGGTTCTTCATGCGTATTGGTAAATACTTATGGATGGGGTATTCATTTGATTGATAGAGTGGCGGAGGTTTCCAGCGTTGGGGAAAGAAGAATCTGCAAAGGGAGTGAGCATTTGGAGTTACTTCCAACTCACTGACATGTGGTTTAGGGTACATTTTCTTTTCTTCCAAACAGGTTATTTTGTGTTTCTTGTTTCTAAAGAATTAGGTCCTTTATGCTTGGGGGCTCATTCTGCAATTCTTGTGAGTGAGTCATTCCTGGGTCCTTGAAACTGTAAGGTTAAGGCACATTCTATGAAGCGCCCCTGGGAAGGTTCCTAATGTGTAAATGGCACAGTCTCTGCACACAAGGAGTGCAGAGGGAAAGAATATGCGTTTTATGCAGTGCTGACAAGGAAACAAACGAAAACCTCGCATCTCTATCGGATCACATGTGTATACACAGGGAAGTTAAGAGAGGCAGAAATCAAGCGCTGAGCCAGCCCATCCATCTCCGGGGTGGGGGGGGGAGGGTGACTGTTGTCCAGATAAGTGGAAACACCCCTTCCAGGCAGGGAGGACAGATGAAACCTTGTATGTTAGTTTCCTGTGCGGGCCTTCAATTAAGTCATATGATAAGGATTAATATTGTTTGTTGAGTGTTAGCGACGTGCCAGACATTCAACACCACCCCTTCCCGGCAGCCCTAGACAGACCAACGATCCAAACATAAAATGGATCCGCTGACAAGGTGGCTCAGTCTCACAGGTGAGCAGTTCCAGAGTTCTGTGGGTTGGTTTTATTGTTCGTCCCTTTGTTCTTTGGGTATTTCCTCCCAAAACTTCGCCTTGTGTTCTTTGAAGGAAACAAAAGTACCTCTTCTCTGTTCCATGCTGGGCATTCACTCTGCGGTGATGCTCGTATTAATAGAATAGCTGAGGATCTGTTTAGCCACCTTCCTTCATATTAAAACCTGTCAAAATCAGAAGTGCTCTAAGAAGATCATGCTTTTCAAACATTCTCACTGGTGCATTAAATAGGTGAGTGATCACAGGTGCCAGGTGTGTTTATCCTCTTTTTGACTCCAATGACATTTATTAGTTTTTGCCTAAGGCATACCTGAAAGCCAGATTTACTTCAAACTACCAGGGATTAAAAAAGTAATGATACTGAACTACAGAGGTGATTTGGTGCTTTACTTCTGCTGGCGTCACCAGGCTGGCGGGGATGCGCTGCTCTTCCTGACCCATCCCAGCCGTCTCCTTGCGTTGAGACATGTCCCCTGTGGGTTCTGCTAAGTTAGAACTGTGGAATCACTCCCAACTAGCGAGAGAAGACCTTCAAGAAAAGGAGACAGTTGGCCTCATAATAGAATGTATTTAGATATGTAATGCTATCTAAAAGGAGGATTTCTTAGGTTGCAAGAAGCAGATGCACTGCAGACTAGTGTATGGGGTTGCCACGTTATTTTCTATGTCTTACATACAGTTTCAATGGAAGTAAGTACTACGGTGAATGTCAGTCATAACACATGATGAGTGGCCTGTTTCTTCTTCCCTCTGTTTTTTTTTTTTTTTTTTTTTTTTTTTTTTTTTTTGAGACGGAGTTTCACTCTTGTTACCCAGGCTGGAGTGCAATGGCGCGATCTCGGCTCACGGCAACCTCTGCCTCCTGGGTTCAGGCAATTCTCCTGCCTCAGCCTCACGAATAGCTGGGATTACAGGCACGCGCTACCATGCCCAGCTAATTTTTTGTGTCTTTAGTAGAGACGGGGTTTCACCATTTTGACCAGGATGGTCTCGATCTCATGACATCGTGATCCACCCACCTCGGCCTCCCAAAGTGCTGGGATTACAGGCTTGAGCCACCGCGCCCGGCCCCTCTGTTTTTTGTTGGTTAGTTCATTTGCAATGTTGCAAATAGTTTATTTTTATATGCGACCTCTGTTACCGTATTTTGTATAGGTACATGCAGTTTATATGTTATGGTTTCCTGAGCTACCCAACCTAAAAAGGATTTTGGAGCACTAATGATTACTGCCTTAGACCTGATAAAAGTCTCTTAACCTAGAATACTTTATCCTTTCCTTATAAGGAAAGGCTGGCATTCCCAAAGAGTAGCCAAATACAAGAGGCATACTGAAATTTTTAACTGGGTTTAAGAATTTGAAAAGGTTCTTCAACCACAAACATGCCCATATTTACACACAGGATCTCTACTTCTCAGTGAATAATTTAGACAGTTGTGTTGCTTGAATTCTGGAAATAGAAATGCAAAGTAATTGGCCCATCATTGTTCTAACAAACTTTGTAAGAAAGCTAACACACCTCACCCGACGCTAGCCACTGGTCTCTTTAGGATCTGCAGGTGAAATGTAGGGGAAGCGGTGTCATCAGCCCTCTGTGACTTGGAGCTGCTTGTTAAACGCTAGGCCAAGGTGAGACTTGTCGGTTCAGGAGATGGCAGTGTGGTGTGAGCAAAATAGAAATTATCTGTAAGTCAGAAGTTCTCCCTTGGTCACAGTGCTTCTTTTTAGTCTTAGACTGAAACCCTGAAGGCCTTAGTTTTTATCTCTATAAAATGAGGTGATAAACTTTAATGTCCAAGAGCTACCTTTCAGCTCAGACCTTCGGTGACCAATCGTGGCATCAATTATATCCAGTAGACCTGTGGACCTGGTCTAGACCAGAAAGAGAAGTAGTTATCCTGAAAAGTGGGACTCCTCCCAAAGAGAACTAACCCACCCACTTTGTGTGAAATGGCCACAACCTGAAATCAGCACCACAGAAGACCAACTGAGGCAAAATTATCTATCCAGAACACCTGAGAAATGACAGGATGCAACACAGATCCTTTCCTGAGGCAGTCCTCCTTAAGCCTTACTCATCTGCAATCTACTTTTATAAAGAAAAACAAAATAAGGGTAAACATTATACTTGTGAAAGTGTCCAAATATCAGCAGGAAGTAGAAAAATCAGAATATAACATTCTGACAGCCTGCAGTCAAGCTAGACTGTGGAGTATTTTTAGCATCATGGGTATGCTTTTTTCAAGTAATATACATGCTGTGATAGATGTCATGAACAGACCTCCAAAATCAGCAGGCTCTGAATCCCTCAGAGCATAAAGCCACCTGCACATAAAAACAGTGTTTCAGTCTGAGCTTTTCTTGTTCAGCTGAAAAGTTTTGTCGAACAGCCCTCCAGTTTGTATTTCTTTTTCTTCCTAAATTGCATGCAGAATCCAGGACCAGAAGAAGTTGTCTCTAAAATGTGCTTTCAAAATGACCCCAATACAGAAATGGCTAGGGAAGCGTAGCTATTCACAGGATCCCCAAGTCGTTTTGCAAATCATGACTGTGCCAGGATGTACAATTGGGATGTACTGTGTCTGTCTGAACTCATCCAGGGTAGATTCAAGGTTTGAATTAGGAGGGCAGTAAACACCCACACTGGGAACTTGATAATGCGAAGGGAAACTCTCTAAACGCCGCTCTGCACCCATGGAGGCCTGTTCAAAAACCTTTGGCAGATCTCTTGTTATTTCCAAGTGACAGTCAAAACTCTGAAACCAGACATTGCCTGGTTTGCTGTCTCTCTGCCTCTCTGGTCCTCACGTTTCCCCTGCATGAATCCTCCCTTCTGCCATACTTGCCTCGTTCTCCTCTGCATATCCCCAGCACCTCCTGATACTTGTGTTCCCCTTGGGATCCAAGAACTGGTTCTCTCCAGCCCAGCGGAAGTGCCCCCTCTCCTCCCAGGTCTGCCTACCTGCTTCTCTCATTGGGGTTTCTCTCTTCACTCATGAGGACTGTCAGGTATTTCGTGGATTCCATTGTGCTCAGCCTTGGACTCGAAATTTTACATACATCATCTTTTTTATCCTTCTGGGAACTCAGAGAGGTAGGGTTTATCCCCACTTTGTAGCCGAGGAAACTGAGGCTCAGGAGGACAAGTGGCCTGCCGAAGGTGCCAGCACTCATATGGAATGGTTTTGAACTCAGTCTGTTTGAACTTAGTTTGAACTTTACTATGTATGGGTTCCTTTGCATAACGTTCTTGCAGCTTCAGTCTCGTTTTAGAATATATGTGTATATTCTGTATATATATACACTTGACACTTGAACAACACAGGTTTGTTGTTGTTGTTGTTTGAGATGAGTGTCCTCTGTCACCCAGGCTGGAGTGCAGTGGCACAATCTCTGCTCACTGCAACCTCCACCTCCCAGGTTCAAGCAATTCTCCTGCCTCAGCTTCCCGAGTAGCTGGGACTACAGGCGTGTGCCACCATGCCTGGCTAATTTTTTTACATTTTTAGGAGAGATGGGGTTTCACAGGATTAGCCAGGATGGTCTCGATCTCCTGACCTCGTGATACGCCAGCCTCGGCCTCCCAAAGTGCTGGGATTACGGGGGTGAGCCACCACGCCTGCCAACAACACAGGTTTGAACTGTGCAAGTTCACTTAATATGCAGATTTTGTCAGCCAAATGCAAATGGAAAATACAGTATTTGAGGGATGTGAAACCTGTGTAAATGAGAGCCGACTGTTCATAATCACAGATTCTGTGGGGCCAACTGTGGGACTTGATCTTGGGATCTGCAGGGGTTGTGGAACTGATTCCTGATGGTAATGAAGGAAAGTCATATATATACATATATCCACTTAGAGCGTGCGCATGCATGCGCGCGCGCGCACACACACACACACACACACACACACACACACACACACATTCAGTGGTCTTAGTTAAATTAAACCTAAGGGCAGGGTCAGTGTGTTATCAGGTTGGTGCAAAAGTAATTGTGTTTTTTGCCATTACTTTTTTTTTTTGAGTTGGAGTTTCACTCTTGTTGCCCAGGCTAGAATGCAATGGCGTGATCTCAGCTCACCGGCACAACCTCCACCCACCTTCTGGGTTCCACTGATTCTCCTGCCTCAGCTTCCGGAGTAGCTGGGACTACAGGCATGTGCCACCACCCCTGGCTAATTTTGTATTTTTTAGTAGAGATGAGGTTTCTCCATGTTGGTCAGGCTGATCTTGAACTCCCGACCTCAGATGGCCCACCCACCTCAGACTCCTCATTCAAAACCTAAAAGTGGCAAATTTGTTCATTTCATTTGTCCAGTTTTATCTCTCATTCTGAACTTAATAGTATTAGCCCATTTTATAGGAATTATTTGAATAGCCAGCTTCATTTTAAGAGATCATCCTATATAGCTCAACAATTAATTATACACAGACATAGCCCATTCCCTCAATGTTGATCTCATTTCTCAATGTTAAATTATTGCTATGCATTTATGGTTAACACATCATTACTACGGCTCATATGGATGTCAGTTTAGGAAACCAGTGTAAGCAAAAGCATAGATTGGTGACATGGGAGCGAGGTATCTCAGGCAATCCCAGGGCCAGAAGAGAGCCAGGCTTATAAAGAGCCCTAATAGAAACTTGGAAAGCCATTAGGACCCTAGCAGTTCTGTGTCTTCAGCTGTGCCTCAGTTTCCTCTGTAAACCAACTCTCTCTGCGTCTCTCTATAAATAGGGAGTGGAAGATGACATTCGTAGGCATACATCTTCACTGTGCATGAGACCAGCCTTTACTGTGGGCCCCGGAGACTGCTGTTTGGTCCCAAATATGCATTCCTGAGAGAGATGATGCCATCTGTCCTGCTCTGGTCAATTACATGCCTCAGAAGGGCGGGAGTAAACAGCAGAAAGTAGGAAGCCAGAGGAATTTTTTTTTTTTTGAGGCAGTCTCGCTCTGTCACCTAGACTGGGTCAGCCTCATGAGTAGCTGGGATTATAGGTGCCCGCCACCACGCCTGGCTAATTTTTTTCTTTTTGTACTTTTTAGTAGAGATGGGGTTCCACCATGTTGGCCAGGCTGGTCTCAAACTCCTGACCTCAGGTGATCTGCCAGCCTCCACCTCCCAAAGTGCTGGGATTACGGGCATGAGCCACACTGCACCAAGCCACCAGAGAGATTTTTATTGAGGTTACTCTGCATTTGGGGTATGCTATATATATACACACACAGATATATATATATATATATATATATATATATATATATATATATATATACTGCTATACATTATTTCTAACTTCCAAAACTGCTGCAGAAAGTAACATCTCCATTTTATAGATGCAGAGACAGGCTAAGAGAGGTGAACTGAATTTCTTTTTTATTTTATTTATTTATTTTTTTTGAGACGGAGTTTCGCTTTTGTTACCCAGGCTGGAGTGCAATGGCGCGATCTCGGCTCACCACAACCTCCGCCTCCTGGGTTCAGGCAATTCTCCTGCCTCAGCCTCCTGAGTAGCTGGGATTACAGGAACGCGCCACCGTGCCCAGCTAATTTTTTTTGTGTGCGTGTGTATTTTTAGTAGAGACGAGGTTTCACCATGTGGACCAGGATGGTCTCGGTCTCTTGATCTCGTGATCCACCTGCCTCGGCCTCCCAAAGTGTTGGGATTACAGGCTTGAGCTACTGTGCCCGGCCCAGTGAACTGAATTTCTTAAGGCCACACAGCTCTGTGAGAGAATTCAAACCCAGGTAGCAATGGACTGCTTCATGCTTCTTTTCATAAGGGTAAGAGATCAATATTAAGGGAATGGGCCGTGTGTGTGTGTGTGTTTGTGTGTGTGTATCTTTGGGTTCTGTTCCCTAGTGTTTACTCTGCACTCACTTCATGACCCTTACTGTTATTTGCTTAGTTTGGGGTTCATCAAAGCAGGCACATTTCCAAGAAGTCATCTGCTGATTGAACAATTCTCAGGAAAAGACATAAACATCATTTTGTTTTCACCTTCTGTGAATCACAGTCGGTATCTTCAACAGAGAGAGCTAGTGCAAAACGTCTGGAGAAATCGCTGCGTTAGAAAAGACTTACAGAAAATACAGCAAATTCAGGTTAAAATTGCCCTATCTCTGTTTCACTGAAACATAGACATAAACGCACCGGGTTTTAATCTATAAAAGGCACTCACAGGTAATTACTCACAGGTAATTTGGAGTCTAGTGAATCATCCCTTCGGAATCTAATTGAAAGGTTTTTTATTTTGAAATATCAAGGCATTTTTCTTTAAAATCCTGTAGGAAGTTAGGGGTTTCTGGAAAGCCACAGTTTTATTTTTTAAAGCATAAATCGTCAGTGGCACATGCCTGTAGTCCCAGCTAATAGGGAGGCTGAGGCAGGAGGATTACTTGAGGCCAGAAGTTCAAGGCCTGCCTGGTCAAAACCTCATTTCTATTAAAAAGAAAAAAGAAGAAGAGAATAAAATAAACAGCTTTCAACTACATGGTAAATAAACTCTAACTGGTAAATAATAGTGTCTGTTTCCTTTTAGTTAACGCCTCTTACATGCCGGATACTGCTATACATTATTTCTAACTTTCAAAACTACTGCAGAAGGTAACATCTCCATTTTATAGATGCAGAGACTGAGGCTAAGAGAGGTGACTTGAATTTCTTAAGGCCACATAGCTCTGTAAGAGAATTCAAATCCAGGTAGCAATGGACTGCTTCATGCTTCTTCTCATAGGGGAAATATTCAGATTTTTCTTCTTTTTACAGATAATGCTATATCCAGCATTTTGGCACCAGGGACCAGTTTTGTGGAGACAATTTTTCCATGACTGGGAAGAGAAGAGGGGTTGGTTTCCTGGGGATTTAAGTACATTATATTTATTGTGCATTTTATGTCTATTATCATTACATTATAATATATAATGAAATACTTATACAACTCACCATAATGTAGAAGCAGTGGGAGACCTGAGCTTATTTTCCTGCCACTAGATGGTCCCATCTGGGGGTGATGCAAGACAGTGACAGATCATTAGGCGTTAGATTCTTATAAGGAGCACAGAACCTAGATCCTTCGCATATGTAGTTCACAGTAGGGTTTGTGCTCCCATGAAAATCAAATGCCACTGCTGATCTGACAGGAGGCAGAGCTCAGGCGGTAATACAAGCGATGGGGAGGAGCTGTAAATATGAGGAGGCTTCACTTGCTCACCCTACTCATCTCCTAGTGTGTGGCCCAGTTCTTAATGGGCCACAGATCAATACAGGTCTGTGGCCCGTGGCTTGGAGATCACTGCTATGTACAGTAATGACTATCCTCTCAGTAGTTTACATTTTATTTTACTATTATTGTTATTATTTTCATAGTCTAGCTCCATTGCCCAGGCTGGAGTACAATGGCACGATCTTGGCTCACTGCAACTTCTGCCTCCCAGGTTCAAGCAATTTTCCTGCCTCAGCCTCCTGAGTAGCTGGGATTACAGGCATGCGCCACCACAACCAGTTAATTTTTATATTTTTAGCAGGGATGGGGTTTCACTGTGTTGGCCAGGGTGGTCTCAAACTCCTGACGTCGTGATCAGCCCACCTCAGCCTCCCAAAGTGCTGGGATTAGGCGCGAGTCACCATACCCGGCCTATTTTATTATTATTATTATTTTAAATGAAATCTCTCTTCTTTCTCCCTCACATGTCCTATATATCCATGCACTTACTCTGGGCCAGTTAGCTTGTCGGACATGAGGGAGAAGGGGATGATTAAGACCAAGTGTTAAGGGAGGTGAGAATGGGACAGTTAAAATACAGGTCTGTTTAATAATTGCCACGTGAGGGTATGTGCTGGTCACTCTGAACTGCCAAATGGGGCACCCCTAATTCAGTCTGAGGAGGAAGGGCTTCAGCAGCATCTCCCTGGGGTTGACCAGGTGACCATGGAGGGTAAGACAGGACTTTACAGATCTACAGTGGCAAGTTCAGAGGTTCAACGGAGAGAATGAACACCAGGGATTTTCAAATTTACATTTCCCTTAGGATTGCCAGGAGAACTTGTCTAAAGCACTGATTGTTGGACATCAACCCCAGAATTTCCAGGTCAGCAGGTCTAGGGTGGTGTCCAAGGATGTGCTTTTCCATTTTTTCCCTTTTTTTTTTTTTGAGATGAAGTTTCTCTCTTGTTGCCCAGGCTCGAGTGCAGTGGCACAATCATAACTCACTGTAGCCTCAAACTCCTGGGCTCAAACAGTTCTCTCTTCCCCGTTTCCCAAAGTGCTGGGATTACAGGTGTGAGCCAACGCACCCAGCTGGTGCGTTTGCGTTTCTGTGAGGCTTCTGGGAGATTCTGCTGCTGCGGGCCCACCCTGCAAAGCACCATCGGAAACAGCACAGCCAGAGCAGCCTCTGCAGGTCATAAGATGTGGCCTGTGCTTTCCAGGTTTTATCAATCTGGCATTTATATCCAGGTGTTAGCTCCGCAGCCAGCTTTGCCTTGCCTGTGTTTAGTAAAACATCCATAAACCTGTCAGGTGTCTTTCTTCCAATCTGAAAATTCCCCAGGCAAGGAAGCCATGAATCATCAAATTGAAAATCGGGCTCCCAGGTGAACTGGCTGGACCAGGCACAGGGCACTATTGTCCCCGCAGGCGTGACAGCCACAGCCCAGCAGTGCCCAGTGTGCAGAAGCTGAGAGCCGTGAAAGCAAGAGAGGAGAGAGAAATGCCCTCTTCCTTCTTGTCTCACCAGTCCCCTTAGAGAAGTACTTGCTGATCCAGAACAAAGCTGGTCAACCACACGTGCCTCCACAGTCACACACAGCCGTTGCTCTGCTGCAATGAAAGTCTCTCCCTCTCCAGTTATAACGACACTGAACACAGTTAAGGTTAAATCTCTTTCTGAGGGTCATGAAAACATAATAATTTCAAACATCTGTGTGTTGCTATTAATTTGTATGATATTCCACTGACTTTGTTACCCAGCCAGGCTTGTTCTGCCTGTCACACTGTATGCCAGTCACTGTGATGAGTTTTGCAGCAAAAAGAGGGTTTATTCACGAGGCAGCAAACAAAGGAGATGGGAGGAGAGATCCCAAACCCACCTCTCCAAAGACGGGGTTTGGGGACATTTATGGGATAAAGGAACAAGGCTAGCCGAGGCATGGAGAAAGGCAACTGGGGGTAAGGAAAGTGCGGTAATTGGTGATCTGAGCAAGCGTGGTCAAGCCTCGTGGCTCTTCACAGGACTCGTGCTTACAAAATGGAACTATTAGCATGATCTGAGGGTGGGGTTTTGGCCTTGTGATATCTGAAGCTCACCCATTAAGCACTCACATAGTCCCACTTGGAGGGTCACCGGTTTCACCTGGCTTGAACTGGGCAAGAGCTGACCCCAAGCTCCTGAAAAAAAACAACTTAAGCAGCCAGTACCATGATAACCTATAGTCAGATATATTATCTATATAGAAGCTTGTGGAGGTTAATTATATAGTATTTGGCTATGCACTTTAGCTATGTTGTTGGAGTTTTTTGTTTTGTTTTAGAGAAGGAGTCTCACTGTGTTGCCCAGGCTGGGGTGTAGTGGCATGATCATAATTCACTGAGGCCTCTAACTCCTGGGCTGGTCATCCTCTCAGCCTCCTGAGTAGCTGGGTCGCTGGAACAATAGGTACACACCACCATGCCTAGCTTATTATTTTCTTTCTTTCTTTCTTTCTTCTTCTTCTTTTTTTTTTTTTTTTTTTTTTGAGACGGAGTTTCGCTTTTGTGACCCAGGCTGGAGTGCAATGGCGCGATCTCGGCTCACCGCAACCTCCACCTCCTGGGTTCAGGCAATTCTCCTGCCTCAGCCTCCCGAGTAGCTGGGATTACAGGCACACGCCACCATGCCCAGCTAATTTTTTGTATTTTTAGTAGAGACGGGGTTTCACCATGTTGACCAGGTTGGTCTCGATCTCTCGACCTCGTGGTCCACCTGCCTCGGCCTTCCAAAGTGCTGGGATTACAGGCTTGAGCCACCACGCCCAGCCTCTTTCTTTTTTTTTTTTTTGTAGAGACAAGAGTCTTGCATTGTTGCTCAGGCTGGTCTCACTCCTGGCCCACAAGTGATCCTCCCATCTCAGTCTCTCAAACTACTGGGATTAAAGCTGTGAGCCCCTGTGCCTGGCCAGCTATGTAGGTTTTTAAATCAACTAGAAGCAAGCAATTAAAAGGAAGCGAGGCAATTTACGTTTGGCAAGCCTAGTCAGTTAGCTCTCAGTTTCAAGTGTAGAAAAAGAAACAGCAGCAATCTTAGTTTTCAGCTAAGGAGACTGAGGGCAAGATACTTAGTAATAAAGACAGCAGGCAAGTACTCAGTGAAAGAATACAACCCCTGAACCAGAAAGAAATTAGTACCTGTTGTGAGAGCTGCCACCAGCTGGCCTCAGAAAGCAGGAAAGGGGAAAGGGGGGAAAATGAAATAAACTGGGAAAGAATAAAACAAAATGGTAAATTGATTGGGGCTCCATCCACAGATGTACCTGGGTCGGTTATCATTCAGGTAATCATTGATTACCTCACCACTTCTCTCAGTCAGACTTCCATCAAAGCTTTCTATGTCCTAAATCAATCAGAAAATAAATTCCAAATCTCCAGATTTTACCTTAATTGTCCCAGGGTTCTTTCCCAAGCCAGTGACTTGGAACCCACACTCAGCCATCTGCTTCCTATGCCCTTTGAATAACTATTTAAAGTAAGTTCTTTGAGCTTGAGTTTCAACAATAGAAGAAAACCTTGTCTGCAAAGCCTCGAGCTGCTTTAATTTCAACCTTTTGTGGTTCTTTCCCTGCAAAGCATAAGGCAAACAGGACTATTTGTCAATTAGTGGATCAACATAAGCTCTGAGGTATTTAGATGAATAGAGGATTACAGGCACCTGCCACCACGCCCGGCTAATTTTTTTTTTTTTTTGAGACAGAGTTTCGCTCTTGTTACCCAGGCTGGAGTGCAGTGGCCCGATCTCGGCTCACCGCAACCTCAGCCTCCTGGGTTCAGGCAATTCTCCTGCCTCAGCCTCCCGAGTAGCTGGGATTACAGGCACGCGCCACCGGGCCCAGCTAATTTTTTGTATCTTTAGTAGAGATGGGGTTTCATCATGTTGACCAGGATGGTCTCGATCTGTTGACCTCGTGATCCACCCGCCTCGGCCTCCCAAAGTGCTGGGACGACAGGCTTGAGCCACCGCGCCCGGCTAATTTTTGTACTTCTTTTTTAGTAGAGACAGGGTTTTGCCATGTTGGCCAGGCTGGTCTCAAACTCCTGACCTCAGGTGATCCGCCTGCCTCGGCCTCCCAAAGTGCTGAGATTACAAGTGTGAGCCACCGCGCCCAGCCCAATGTATTCATTTTAACCAGGAGAAAACTGAGGCCTGAAGAGAGCAACCACTTGCCCCAAATCATATGCTAACTAGTAATGTTGCCACGTGCAGGTGGTTGCTAGTTTTATTTGCTTTTACTTTGTTTTGATTTAAGAGGTTTCCTAGTGATACTAGTAATAATAGCAATATTAACTCATATTGGTCCTTACCATGTACTAGACACTGTTCAAAATACATGTACTTTAATGTAGTTTGAATACCTTTAGTGTCTTTTAATCTCAGCACAATCCTTTGAGATATCAACCTCCATTTTACCACTTAGGTACAGAGAGTTAACAGATAGATACAGGAAGTCGCCTAGGGTTTTTGACATCACTCTTCATGCAGATTTGGGAAAAGATGTGAATGGCAGTTACTAACTGGCATGAATGCAATCAGAAGGTAAATTTGAAGGAAAGTCTAATCCATACTAAATTATTATAACCTACAACAGATTTATCTTTAGAATAGCGTATCTGTCTGCTACTACAAGGTCATGTGACCTAGTATTTTGTCACAAGCCCTGAGCTGATAGAAAGCAGGGTTTCTGCAGCCCCTAACGTAAGGCACGCTGGCTGCCCAGCATGCAGTAAGTGTCCAATAAACCTGTGAAGAAGTGAAATTGACATTGAGGGTGATTTACACTCCTGGAGACTCACCAGCCCAGGGGCTCCTCTTTGCAGAGAAAAGCATCTCTTCAAGATGATTTGAGGATTCTCTTGCTCCAGCAGGTTAAGAAATACATATCTAAGTGTTTTTCTATGCATAGGATATTTCTTTATAGCTCAGGAGAGTTTTCTGCCTATTTCCACGTGCTCTAGTCTAGATTCTATTGAAACACACACAACATTTAATCACTCAATGGAACAAGTGATCCTGACTCTTGACTCATCATCATAAACTGTAAAACAACCTGATTTATCAAGAAACAACATTTCTCAGCTTTGATGTTCCTCCATTACTTATTTATTCTTTAGTGTCCAGGTTAAATGCCACCTCATTAGAGTCATCTCCTCCCCACGCTGTCTAAGATAGGGCCTCCCAGTTACACACCCTTCAACTCCAGCTATGCCCCTTGTTTATTTCGTTTGCAGCACTTCAGTTAGGTCCATTCATTTTTTTTTAAGTTTTTTTCTACTATAAAACACTCTTCCTTTTATTTTGTTCATTCCAAAAGCTAGCACAAAGGCTGGCATATTTATGTTGCTTATTTAGCAAATAGTACTTATTCTCAATGTGCTGAGAATTCTAACTGCTTTCTAAATTTATTTGGTCCCCCCTACAACCCCACATTTAGGTACTCTTATTATTCTGTGTTTTATAGATGAAGAAACTGAGGCATGGAAACTGAGCCTCAGTTTGAGCCTTGGGGCACAAAAGTAGTATGTGTTTTTGAACCCACTAATAGCCTAGTTCTCAGTTTGTGTTCAACCATTACTTTGAACAATACATATACAGTTAATTCTTATTCGTTGAACATCTAGATACATAAACGAAATAGAAACATAAGTAAAGGAACTAAGAACGAAATGTCTCCTGTTTACTGCATCGCTTCTTACATCTGTGCCTATATTTATCCCCACCTCGAATCTCTTGATCTTCTTTTGAAGTATTTTTGAAAGAGCATCTCTCCTCTTAAAATTTTTCTGGTGCAAATGAAAAACACACTGACCTAGAGTTCCAAAGGGAATATATTTATCATATGAAGAGAACCCCAACAAACACCCACACGCATCAGCTGTAGTTTGAGGATAACAGCTCTGTTCTCAAGAGGACAGCCAAACTGGCATGTTTCATGTTATGCTGACTGTAGTGGGTTGAATGGCGGTCCCCCAAAAGAGATATGACCACATCCTAATCTTGGGAACCTGTGAATGTTACCTTATTTGTAAACAGTCCTCGCAGATGTAATTAGGTTAAGGAGCTTGAGATGAAGAGATCATCCTGGATTATTCATGTGCGCCCTAAATCCAATAACAACTGTCCTTATACAAGACATACAGAGAAGAGAGAAGACAAGTAGGCAGTGTAACCATGGAGGCAGAGATTGGATTGGTGGCGTCGTAAGTCAAGGAATGCCTGGAGCCACTAGAAGCTGGAAGGGACAAGGATTCTCTCCTAGAGCCTGTGGAGGGAGTGTGGCCCTGGAAACACCTTGATTTTGGACTTCTGGTCACCAGAACTGAAGGAGAATCCATTGCTACTGTTTTAAACCACTCAGATTGTGGTCATTCATTATGGCAGATACAGGAAATGAACACACTGTTGCTTGACGATTGCACTAACTGCTTTTTTTTTGCAATGGCGCAATCTCGGCTCACCGCAACCTCCACCTCCTGGGTTCAGGCAATTCTCCTGCCTCAGCCTCCTGAGTAGCTGGGATTACAGGCATGCACCACCGTGCCCAGCTGATTTTTTGTATTTTTAGGAGAGACGGAGTTTCACAATGTTGACCAGGATGGTCTCGATCTCTTGACCTCATGATCCACCCGCCTCGGCCTCCCAAAGTGCTGGGATTACAGGTGTGAGCCACCGCGCCCGGCCCTAACTGCTTCTTAAAAGTCTCCTTAATGAAGCTCTTTTGAGACTGATTTGGTTCACCTCTCTTGTATAAAAATGGACGGGAAAGGGTAGGAAAAATGCCTCACCACAGACATCTCAAAATTACTTTCTGTCTTTTAGTTACTCTCACTGATCTGTGCATGCCTATACAGGCAGATAAACTCAGCAGTTATATGGTGCTTGCTAGTAGATATTAAATATTACTCTTCCTAAAAAAAAGTCATAAAGTTTAAAAAGTATCCCTCAAAACCTTGGGAGACTGACTTCATAAGAAAGATGAACAGTGAAGTCCTGTTAAGTGGCTGGTGGAAAACAAGCATAATATACCCCCACCAATGGATGCCTTGCAGATAGACGGCATGAGTCTCCTGCCATTGGCCTTGACACTCTTCTACCAGCAAAGACCTTACAGTCCAACTGCCTGTTTAGAATCTGACTGATAAGAATTGGAGTTGGGGACGTGGCCGGGAAGAATGCTTAGAAAGACTTTCTGGAGCTTATTGGAGAAATTGTAACAAGCAGGTGCCTTAAAAGAAATAAAAATTAATTGATATCCTTGACATGAACTACCCTCAAGCTACCTAGTAGATGATTTTCTCTTGATTCTGCAAGCAGGTGAAATGGAAAACATGTGACAGTCATCTAGGACTGTCATTTGCAAACTTTAGCATGCATCCAAATCATCTGGAAGGAAAGCCTGTTAAAACATAGATTTCTCGGCCTCACCCTCTGAATTCTGGTGACAGGAAGTCAGGAGTAGGGTCCAAAAATGGGTATGTCTAATAAGTAAGCGGTTGATGCTACTTGCTGCTGGGGTTCCAGGGATCACACTTGGAGAAAACTGATCTGGAAAATTGATATGAGTCGAGTATATAGTGATCTAATTAAGTTAGTTGGCTTATTGACAGATATTTGGGCTCCTTCTTGTACTGACAGCAATATCACCATGTTTCTGTGCTAAATCCCTCAGTATACTTTGCCTGCAAGTACATTTATTTGGTGACAACTTTGGTGACAGGGAATGACTTTCTGCAGTATGTACTTCAGGGACACATTCCTTGTGTTTTTATCACAGGCACACCTGCTCAGTGCTTCCCATTTACAGTGACCAAGCCATTAATCCTCCCTAAATTCAACACCTGCATGACCTTCCCCTTAAAGGTCCCATCCTTAAAGGAATCTTTAAGTCCCCACTAGGCCATTCTAATAAGTGGTAAGCGACACGAAGCTAAAAGGGTAATGATCCTAGGGCACTAGGTTAAAAGTATTTTTCCTAAGTCACTGTCCTTATCTGATGTGCCAGGTGAAAATGAACCTTTCTCTGATGCCTCACTGGCTTGTTGAGGGCAAGGGCGTTGGGAGCTATTTCTAAGTGGTGGTGTCGCTCTGTCTTTCTAAATGATCAACCACATTCTGTTAAAACATTTAGTACCACATAAGCTGCTCCCCTAATTTCTTATAAATGTGCTTTTAACTTCAAGCCAGTGAAAGGCACATCATGGTGATGTTTTTGAGAAAGCAGAGAAGAAAAGAATGAATCCTGATGTTTGTTGAGGCAGAACCTGAGCCTCGAATTTCATTTTCTCTTGTACCCAGACCTTGGTGAAAACAACAGAGGGAAGTATTGGGCTGCAATTGTAGGCAGCACGAAAACAAACCTAGAGTCATGGATTGCCGGCCGAGGAGGCGTCCACTTGGGAGGAGAGGTGCTGAAGACCAGTGATACTGCTTTCAGTTATGTGCACTGAGGGTTTCTAACCCTGATGGATATGGATTCTAATTTAAAATATCACAGGGAAGAAAAAAATAGACGTTCCCATGGCAACATTTTCTCCGGGCCAGCTCTTCCGTCTTATTATCATATCTTATTTAAATATTTCCTGGAATCAGTTTAAACTTAATCCCTCTGTGGGTCTTCTATTTTCAGTGGCCATGGAGAGCATAACATCTGGTCAGAGGTTTTCTTTAAATAAATTGTGTAATTGTAGGCAAGTCCATTGATTTCCATATGTTTGCTTGTGCTTACAATAGCTGCAAATCTAATATCATGTGAAAATTTCATTAGCATTCATTTCCAGATCTCTAATTAAGAATGTTAAGTTAGCTAAATCTAACATTCCTTCAGGAACTGTGGTAGACACCTGCCTGCAGCTGGATACGGTACCATTTGTCACAACCTATGCTGTGTTCCAGCCCCGTTCTAAAGAGCATTACTGGGTTTCTCTGTGAGCCACCTGGTGCCAGATACTTGGAGAACAACCCTCTGTAAATGTTCCTGTGACTCGTGATTTTATCAGAGCGATCTTTTCTTTGTTATTATTTTATTTATTTATTTATTGAGATGGAGTCTCGCTCTGTAACCCAAGCTGGAGTGCAATGGTGCAATCTCGGCTCACTGTAACCTCCACCTCCCAGGTTCAAGCAATTCTCCTGCCTCAGCCTCCCAAGTAGCTAAGATTACAGGTATGTGCCACCACGCCTGGTTAATTTTCGTATTTTTAGTACAAATAGGGTTTCACCATATTGGCCAGGCTGATCTCGAACTCCTGACCTCATGATCCACTGGCCTCAGCCTCCCAAAGTGCTAGGATGACAGGCCTGAGCCACTGCGCCCAGCCTTCTTTGTTATTCCTTATCATTCTTATAAAAATTAGCATTTCTCTCCCCCACCGTCCTCCCATGATGTTTATTTTTCCTGATTTGTCTTTGTCTTCCCTAAACGACTGCTGTTGTGACTCCGAATCCATTCCTGTTCCTCGTGTTTCCAGATGGGCTCCTTCACTTTAGGCTGCACACTGACACCAGCTTACCGGCGGAGAGAATCCACTCTCTTTTTTTTTATTTCCCTCTTTTTGAACGTGATAATTTGATGGCATGTCATGGGAACTCATGAGTGCCCAAACAATGTTTTTTTTTTTAAGGCAGAGTCTCACTCTGTCACTCAAGTAAATTGTCTCACGGCCAAAGAAGTCAAGGACACAAGGCACACAAAGAGTGAGATAGAGTGGAAGTTTAATAGGTGAAAGAAAGAGAATTGCTCTCTACTGGAGAGAGTGGCCCTGGAGAAACGTGTCACTGGATTCACGGTGAAATGCAAGGGGGTTTATCAACGCCTGGTGAGGAGGTGGTGTCTGATTTACATAGGTCATGAAAGATTGGTTGGACTAGGTATGCCATTTACTTAGGGCACAAAAAACTAGGTGCACTCTTTGCATAGGGCACAAATTTCTGCTAGCCCCCAGCCTAATTTTTTTATTATGTAGGTAGGTTCTCTGCCTGACCTGCACCATGTTTCCCATTCCTTTACTGTACACGTGGCAGCAAAAATAAAAGGAAGATGGAGCCTTCATGCTGGAAATGTCTGGATCCAGGTAGCCCTTTTCTCTCAGCACAGCTGCTGGCATTCCCCTGTACAAGTTTCCAGCTTGCTTAGCTATGTTTGTAGCTCAATTTTTCAGGCTGCTCTTTATTAGAAAAATATGATTTCTTGGGCTGTCTTTGGTGGAAAGGGAAGCTCTGCCAAGGACTCTTTTATATATTAAGCTCTGCCTAAATAACTGATTTCCTTCTACCTGCTGTGTCTCATTCACCTTATCAGTGGTTAAGGAGAGATGATGTTTTAGCCAATCAGTCCTGGGCTACCACATCTGGGCTGGGATGGGCTGAGGCTGTGCTTATGACTTCCCTCAGAAATTTAACCAATTCCAAAGGCTAGTCTTGCCAGAGAGCATCAGGCATAATGATGGTGCTAAGAGAGAGAAAGATAATGCTTGTCTCAAGGAGTATAGTATACATTTCAAAAGGGCCTTTCATCTTGGCAGTTTTCTGGTTTATCTGTCACAAAGGGGAATCCTATCTGTGTTGAACGTAGAACTGGAACTATATGAACATAACCATAATCACATGGCTGTTGCCAGCACAGGAGGACTTCAAGGTAGCATACATTAAACAAATGGAGGATGTGTTTTAGTTTTAGAGTTTGGCATACACAGTCCATTTCCTAGTACTGCTACTTAACCAATCAAATGTTCCTCGAGCAAGTTTCTTCTTAATCCCTCTGAACATCACTTTCCTCATACATACAATATTGAGAACAGTGTCTGAAATGCTGAGTTACTATAAGGATTTAATCTAAGGAATATGATCTGCAATATATTGAGGGATGCATACTAGGCATTCAAAATATGGTGGGCAGTACCAATTATTACAGTTGCTTATACTTTGGGTCATATTCAGCAATGTTCGTAACACTGTGCATGGTGCAGCGCAATTTCAAGTATGAATACAATAAGACATGTTGAATCTTCCACTGGCATCATAAAGATTTGAATCTGGGAGTTAGCAGTTGCAAAAAACAAATTCCTTTGGAGGAGCTTGGCCATTCCTTTGCGATATATTCATTCTTTAAATGTTTGATGCATGTTATCATCAGTAAGAGCCAATTGATAATATTTACCAGAGACAGGGACTTCCTCACATCTCAGCCACTGAATTATGTTCCCTCCATGTAAGATCCCAGAAAAGGGAAAGACAAGCCTTATAAGATAAAGTCATCTGCCCAAGAAATCCAGTGTACACAGACAGTCTGCAATCAGGTGGAGACGGTTCTAAATTGTCCACTTGCTGCCTGTGTATCCATGTGCGCCCCTTTCGTGTCCTCAGGGAGCCTAGAGGTGGGTGGGGAGAGATGACACACCTGAACTTATCAGGGCAAGGGACCTTCTGTGCTGAGATCCTCATGCTCAGCTCAGGGACCCAGTGTCCTGTCACCCACAGGAGGTGCCATTTAATGGGGTTTTCTAAACCTAATTCCAGGCACCCAATCTCCGCATTCAACCTGCACTTAATTTTTGTTTTTATTCATACATTTCAGTATAGTTGCTTTTTTCCCCTCTGAATAAATCTTTCCATTTGTATTGCTTTCACAAGCCAACTGAAAAAATGACACAGTTCATGAGTCTGCAAAGGAGAGCTTTATTTCCCATAAAGAGCTGCACCTTCAGGGTGGCCATTCTGGCAGACTAAGAAGCATAACTTCCTTTCAGAAGCAGAAACAGACACAAAGGGAACAGGAATTTTGCTGAGTAGGTGGCCTACTATGCATATTTAATAAGCTATAGGAAGTGTCATGAATATTTATGAGAGGAGAAATATACACATGCACAATTGGGCTTCATGCCCCTTCGTGGGTCCCATGTACAAAAAATGGCAGCATTAGCATGACCTGAAGGTGGAGTTTCCAGCCCTCTGATGTCAAAAGGTGAAGCAGAGGACACAAAAACCCTCACTGGGCATTCTCCATAGACTGGCCAGAGCCACTCCCTGGTAGGTGATCTCTTCTCAGGCAAAGAAGGAGGGGTAGCATCTGGGGGTCGGTTGACACCAGAGTGGAGTTTGAAAGAGCTGGTTTCTGTTCAGCCTTAAGGGAAGAGAGGATCATTCTAGTTATTGAAGGAGGGGGTATAGCAAGGCCTGTCTGATCTATCCCGTCACAGCCGAGAACTCAGTGTTCAAGGTTACCCGAGGGTCCCCTTGGCCAAGAGACAGCCGCTTCAGTCAATTAAGGGGCTTAGAATTTTATTAACTTACACACACTTTTGGCATTTAGATTTCTTTCTTTCCTTCTTTCCTTCTTTCTTTCTTTCTTTCTTTCTTTCTTTCTTTCTTTCTTTCTTTCTTTCTTTCTTCTTTCTTTCTTTCTTTTTTTTTTTTTTTGAGACGGAGTTTCTCTCTTGTTACCCAGGCTGGAGTGCAATGGCGCAATCTCGGCTCACCGCAACCTCCGCCTCCTGGGTTCAGGCAATTCTCCTGCCTCAGCCTCCTGAGTAGCTGGGATTACAGGCACGCACCACTATGCCCTGCTAATTTTTTTTTTTTGTATTTTTTGTAGAGACGGGGTTTCACCATGTGGACCAGGATGGTCTCGGTCTCTTGACCTCGTGATCCACCTGCCTCCGCCTCCCAAAGTGCTGGGATTACAGGCGTGAGCCACCTCGCCCGGCCACATTTAGATTTTTCAATCATATTCCCCTCATATTTTAGAATAAGGATCGCACTGTTTTGTTTAACTGGTTCAACTTTATTCCTTTAGCACTTTGTTTTCAATCCCATAGAGCCAGAATTCATAGTGATATGAGCTTTAGTTTCCATTTGGTTTCAGGAAATTCAAAACAAGAGATCATTGTCTTCTAATATTTAATTATATAGACTGTGCCAAAGTAGACATTTTATTATTATTTTATTTTGATTCTTGCAGTTTCTGTACTGATTGTTTCATATTCATATTCACAGATAGGTGGTACTTTCGTTAAAATAATCATCTTTTATTCTTGTGTATCAAGTTTAAAGAATTTAATTAACATTTTACGATTTAATCAACATCCATGAATGTCCTTGGAGTTTATTGTTTTAATAAAAATGCTCCTTAAGCTCCTGATCCATCTTAAACTTCATTGCAATCCTGGCATATTTATTAATTATTTGATTTTATACAGTTTTATGATGTGGGACAGATGGTTGATGACTAGCTCCTTTGACACTGGTAAAATGAGACATGCATCTTTAGCTTTTTATAAAATTATAATAGATCTAGTGCAGAAAAATAAATATAAAAGGTAGCTATTTTTTTTCAAAGTATCTTAGATTTGTGTTGGCCTCACTGATGCTGAGCTCTGCAACATTTCACTTAAAAGAGTCTTCAGCAAACACAGTGTCTCATGCACCTTCCTGTCCTGGAAATCCTATTTTAGCCAAGGACATATTGTGCCAATATCTGAATCCTGGACAGTCTGTCTTTTTGTTTTGGGGTTATTTTTAAAGTGTGTGTGACATATAGATTTATTTGGACTGAAAAGGAAATATGTCCACAATCTATTGTTTAATGAAAAAAAGCAAGCTAGAGAACATGATACACGTTGGGGGATTGGGATTAAAATCTTGGGTCAAACGACTTTGGTTTAAGTCTTAACTCTGGCTTCCTAGGAGCTGTGTGACACTGGCCCACTCTGAGAACCTCTCTGTGTCTTCATTTTCTCATCTGGTGACTAAATGACAGACGGTTAACTCACAGGATCCCGGTGAGGATTAAATGAATTAATATGTGTACACACAGAGAGCAGTGCCTGGCACACAGTGAGTGTTTAAAAATATGCATACGTCATTTTGTAAAAGAACAAATTTTGGAAGAACATATCCATTCATCTTACAAATATTTACTTAGTAAAATGCTACCAGTGATTACCTCTAGGGCATGGGAATGAGAGAGACAAGGGCAAGAGGACTGAGTTCCTGCTTTATAAGCTTAGCTATTGTTTAAAAATTTCCTTGTTCAAGGAAGATCTGCTTTCTAGGGCAGAGGTTCGGAACAGACCTGAGAGCCAGTCTGTGTGTGTGGCATCCTGCATCTGAATTTACAGTTAACCGTGTGACTTGGGACAAATCTTCAACTCCTTGTGCATCCATTTCTTCACACTTACAGTGGAAATCATAGAAGTCCCCACCTCGTATGGCTATTGTGTGGATGAAATGAGTCATTACATGCATTTCACTTAGAAAAGCATGGGGTTCCTTGAAGGACAGAGGTGACTGGCAGCTGCAGCAGTAGCAGAGGAAAGGGTAGGGTCAAAATCTGCAACGTCCTGAAGTTCTCATGGTGTTTGTCTTTAAAATCTTTAAAAAAAAAAAAAAGAATTTAGAAAACATGTCCCTGAAAAAAAAATAGAAATCCAAATACAATTGTGATGTTTTGTTCTTATTTCCATAATTTCCTATTCCTCCCACAATAGTTTGTAATCCTTTAGCGATGTATAACATTCTTTCCGAGTATCTTATCCAGCTTTTCCCGTTGGTGAAGTTTTTCCATTTGTATCTTATTACTTTCTTCACCTCCTCCACTTCTCCCCACTTCTTCTTCAGTAGAATTCACATTGATCTTAAGGGTCTTTTGCTCTCACCTTGTTGAGAGGAATCACAATGTCTGGGTTTTTTTTCTGGCCAGATTTGCTTTTCTAAGAAAACCTGATGATTAATAAAACCATATGCATTAAAATGGGCCCACTAAATATTTTATCTACTAAGGAACCACTTTATTTTAATAACAGTTGGAGATTCTAAGACAGATTTGGAAACTCAAAAAAGAAAGGAAAGGAAAAGGAAAGAAGCTTCTGATGTTGTCTTGAAGGGACTGACAACCTATTAGTAAAATTAAAAAAGCATATAGTCAACAAGGGATACTTCAGATATTTAAGCAGGGAATGGCACAGGGAGTCCACAGTGGATGCCTTCGTGTGGCCGCCTTGCCCACATGCCCCAGGGACCTCAGCTGTGAGTGTGTGCAGGAAGCGGGAGAGAAGATTCCTATTTATTTTATTTATTTTTATTTTTTTGAAATGGAATCTCACTGTCTCTCAGGCTGGGTGCAGTGGCGCCATCTCAGCTCACTACAACCTCCCCCTCCTGGGTTCAAGCGAGTCTCATGCCTCAGCCTCCAGAGTAGTGGGGATTACAGGCAGGTGCAACCACACCTGGCTCATTTTCCTGTTTGTAGTAGAGATGGGGTTTCACCGTGTTGGCCAGGCTGATCTCGAACTCATGGCCTCAAGCTATCAGCCTGCCTTGGCCTCCCAAAGTGTTGGGATTACAGGCGTAAGCCTCCATACTCAACCAAGAAGTTTCCCATTTATGAAGCTTAACCCACCAATAACTGTGTCAGAGGGTTTACCTAATGTTTCATTGAATCATTTAATAACCATACAGTATTAGTTGTCTTAATTTTCTGGTGTTGCACAGAGGATGCCAGAACTTTCATAACTAAGCTGAAGTCTCACGGCTCATAAGGAAGGGGCCAGGACTCAAATTCCGGCTGTCTAGCACTTTGCAAGCCCCCTGGTATCTTCAGTATATAGCAAACGTTCACTGCCCTGGAAGAAAAATTCAAGGATAGCAAAGAACAATCACAAATCAATTTCTGTATTATGTGATGCTCATTTTCCTCAGAAAAATCTAGCTGGACTGTGTCCATGACCAGACGGATATTTGAAGAGATGATGTGGTTATTCGAACTCACCTCTTTTTCTCTGCAGCAGTAGAGGTTGAAGCAGTCCATGACAACTGTGCAGGTATACAGGGATGCCCCTCTCTCCTGGCCATACCTCCTTCCTGTCCTGAAGGATGGGTTCCACTGAATTCTTTTTTCACTTGGGTCCATCCCTCCTGAATGCCACTATACCTGAGAGTTGTGGGAAAGATCAAATTTGCTTCTCAGCCTTTCTTACAGCTGCCTCTGGAACGCCCCTTCCTCAACTCTCAGTCCTTCCAAGTTACTGCTCATCAGACACAACTTCATTCCTTCCATCTTACTTTTCTCAAATTGTGCTTTCTTGAGCACTTCTGTTACTGGTCTTCTCATCCAAAGTGTAACCATTACAAGTTGTTCCACCCTATAGACACATGCGTGCGTGTGTTTATCACAGCACTGTTCACAATAGCAAAGACATGGAATCCACCTAAATGCCCATCATCAGTAGACTGGATTTTTTTTTAATGTAGTACATATACACTGTGGAATATTGTGCAGCTGTAAAAAATGAGATCATGTCCTTTGCAGCAATATGGATGAAGCTGGAAGCCATTATCCTGAGCAAAGTAACACAAGAAGAGAAAACCAAACACTGCATGTTCTCACTTACAAGTGGGAGCTAAACATTGAGTACACATGGACACAAAGAAGGGAACCATGTGTACCAGAGCCATGCATGAGGGTGGAGGGTGGGAGGAGGGAGAGGACTGAAAAGCTCCTAGTGAGTACTGTGCTTATTACATGGGTGACAACATAATCTGTGCACCGAACCTCCACCACACACACTGTACCTATGGAACAAACCTGCCCATATACCCCTGAACCTAAAAGTTAAAAAACGACAACAAAATGTAACTATTCATCTCAATTAAAACAGAGTAGAGGCACTCGTTCTAGGTCTGCTCTGGGAAAGACACTATGCCACTCTCAAGCCACAACCTTGAGTAGGAGAGGATGAAAGTGTCCCTCCAGGGGTCTGTGCCATCCTGGGAGAGACACAGTGACGTGCTCTGTGGGGTAATGGGAGTGTGTGCAGAGTGCATTGGAAACACTGGGAGTTAGCTTCGAATCGGCTCTTCCCTCTGTTTGGAATGCTGTGCCCTCTCTATACCGCATGGCAGCTTCGAGTCCTATTCCTCAGGACTCACAAAATGACCTTTTCTTTGCTACCTCCGCATCAACTCAAGCAAAGCGAATCATCTATACTGCTCCTTCCACTGCAGTTATTTTGTTTAGTTGCTGGCATTGCCAACAAGCGGTTTTCCAGAGTAAGAACCACATCTCCAGTCTAAGGCTTGCAGGAAGTACTCAAACACATTCACTGTCTGAAAGTGTGATTGAAGAGGTCAACACATGAATGTAAGATTCCTTTTTTGCTGGGTGGGTGAAGAATGTGATTTCCAGGAAGTGGGACCTGATTCTTGAAGAAATTTAGAGTTTGCCTCATTAATAAGCACCTGGGCCTTTTCCAGGTTTTCCTGAGAAACACGACACTACATTTTTCTGGGTCTGGATGATCTCTCTGTATAGCAGAGTTCTCAGCCTCAGCACTATCAGCATCTTAGGCTGATGAATTCTTTGTGGGGGGCCATCCTGGGCATTGTAGGATGTTTCTCGGCATTGATAATGTCTACCCACTAGACGGCAGTAGCACATTCTCCCCAGGTTGTGACAAGAAAAATGGCTGCCGACATTGCCAGATATCCCCCAGGGCAGAGTCACCCTGGGTTGAAAAACCACACTTTATACTCAACAAATGTTAGCTCTCTTTAGGCATGAAAAAGACCTTGCTATAAAGTCAACCAGCCATAGAAAATTATTGAATTGATTTAACCACTTTTGAGAAATTGCTGTGGACCAGTCAGGCTATACTGGGTGCGTTATACAAATTCTATTTAATCCTCAAGTATTATCATCTCCATTTTGTAGATGAGGATATAGGATGAGGGCGCTCAGGCGATGCGCCCACATGGTGGAATCTGGTATATTTCCTGGCCCAAACATGCTATAGCAGGTTGTTAGCTGTTTAATGCATGCCTCCCACATTGCTTCTACTCTCTTTGCAAACATACAGTTGTATCTACATGTATGAGTTGGGTCGTGCAAATAGGCAGAAGTTTGAGGGGAAATCAGACGTGTGGAACATGCCCAGAAATAAAAATAATTCCTCTGATAAATACGGACCTTAA
>CM052666.1:36985547-37010210 GCA_028533165.1 Leontopithecus rosalia
GCCACCGGGCCCAGCTAATTTTTTGTATCTTTAGTAGAGACGGGGTTTCACTATGTTGACCAGGATGGTCTCGATCTGTTGACCTCGTGATCCACCCACCTCGGCCTCCCAAAGTGCTGGGATTACAGGCTTGAGCCACCGCGCCCGGCCTAGTATTTTAAAAGCATTGTTCTTTGTCCTCGCTATAAAAGCACAGTATTAAAAACAAATAATAATAAATGCGTCTTTGAAATGTTGAAAAATAATAAGTAAATCTGTTTGCAGTGGAACAGAATCCAGCTGCACTCTTTCCCTGTTTCTCTCAGAAAAGAATAACTTCAGCAACAAGGAGTCTGCCCTTTCTGGGAGAAGGGGTCATACTAATATTTAACAAGAACGTCTCATGTTTGCTTTTCACTTCGCACCATTTCTCTAGATATTCTTTTCTTTCTTTTTTTTTTTTTTTGAGACGGAGTTTCGCTCTTGTTACCCAGGCTGGAGTGCAATGGCGCGATCTCGGCTCACCGCAACCTCCGCCTCCTGGGTTCAGGCAATTCTCCTGCCTCAGCCTCCTGAGTAGCTGGAATTACAGGCACGCGCCACCGTGCCCAGCTAATTTTTTGTATTTTCAGTAGAGACAGGGTTTCACCATGTGGACCAGGCTGGTCTCGATCTCTTGACCTCGTGATCCACCCGCCTTGGCCTCCCAAAGTGCTGGGATTACAGGCGTGAGCCACCGCGCCCGGCCTTCTGTAGATATACTAATGACAAAAGGTTTTAGACTTGAGAGTGCTCATGCAAGTAAACATCAGTCCAATCTAGGTTTTTGATTTTGAGGAAAAACTGTGTTATTTCAGCAGCTACTGCTACGCCTAAGAGGTCCCGATGCAAGTTCTTTTCCAAGCATCCTGCGTTTCTGTTGTCAAGGTCCATATTAATCAAATCAAGTAAAAACCCATGAAGCGGCAACCAAGGAAGGAGGCAGCATGATACATCAATTTTCTTAAAAAGAAAAGAAATACTTTCTTTTTTAAAACAGAATTTTATTCCGGTTTTGGCATTTAGAGATGTTTTGTTCACAATAAGAGCCATTGCTCCATATTAGGTAACATCTTTTCCCCCTTGCAGCTTGAAATGAATACCAAGAGGCAGGTTCACAAGTCGGATTCCCTTTAAAGACACATTTGATTGCAAAGCTTTGTTGACTCTGTTTGATATCCTCCCCTAACTGCGTGACTGAGCTAAGCTCAAGTTCCTGGTCACCAACTTGGGGAACAGGCAGCTGCTTCAGCGCCTGCTGGCAGAGAGGTGGTTCTCTGGGTCTGGTTTGCCACCTAGTGGCTTGCTGTGGTAGTTCCATTCACCAGACAGCTTCAAAAGTCCTTTTTAGCTGTTGAATGCTATAATGAATTATGACAGAAAACAGAGACACTAAACAAAGAAGGCAGTCAAAGACCCAAACCAGCCCTGAAAATGACAAAGACTGGATTGTAAATACAGGATAAGAGCTAAATAGTTGGTCTGAGAAAAAAAAGCAGGGCTGCACGTTGCAAAGGTATTTTGGGTATACTTATTTATTCTGGGTGTATTTCCCATATGATTAGTTTAAAAAAACAATAATTATAGAGGTAAAATTAATTTAGATGTCTGGAAAATTTTACACATTTTTTGATCAGTTCAGCAAGTTGAGAAATCGAGAGCCCACAAACATTTTTCCCAAACAGGAACTGCCTGGTTGGCTCACAGGACAGAAAATGAATTTGTCTCCTTGGAATTAATTCATCATAACCAAATGCCTCACATGTATATTGCTCTTGTCAGTTTCTATAAGCAATTTCACATGTATTTTCACACTGGATATTTACAGTTTAAATGTTTAAAAGTTACCTATATCTTTCACAGACTTATAACCCCAGAGAAGTTATTTTTTTACCATAACTAGGGGGAAGAAGGCAAATTCCCTAGAACTAACCTTCAATTTCTCCTAAACTCAGTACTCTCAAATTTATTTTTTTTCATATTTTTTGTTTCACCCTCTTCTTTTTAATATTAATAAAAGATGTCAAAATATGAACTGGCTTTCACTGAACTGGCTTTCAAACACTATCCAGTACAAAAAGCATTGTACCTCATGACTATAAACATAATTATATAAAAGTGTGTATGTTGAGCAAATATTTAATGAAATGATATTCATTGTCATTATGTGGTATGTATTCTGATATATCCCATTCAACTTGCTGTATGTTTTTTTTCCTTTTTTAATTCTCATATTGGTTCCCTAATTAACTCTTGCATTTTGAGCTGCGTGTGTATATATATACATATATATCTATTGAATTTAGTGTTTGTGTGTATGTATATATATATATATATATACATACACACATATAGATACGCATGCACACTAAGTTCAAAATGCAACAGCCAATTAGTGGACCAATTAGTGTGTGTGTGTGTGTGTGTGTGTGTGTATAGTAAGTGTATGTATATACATATATATATATATATAGTAAGTTCAACATGTAATGTATATGTACACTAAGCACATAGTATATACACACTTCATAGGTATACTAAGTTTATAGTATGTATACACTAAGAATATATACACACATAGAGATGTACCTACCCCACAGAGTCACTCATGGTACAGGCAGAATCTTGCTCAGTTTCCCACTTCTTACCTGAGGTCTCATGCCTGGAATGCTTCAGTTGCCATTCCCCAAATGTCCCACCCACAATCTGGCAGGGAGGAAGCCTGCTGTGGGCCCCAGAGAGGAACCAGGAGTCTGCCCCTGCTCTGCACCTACCTGGCTGTGCCCTGAGCCCTCATGCTGGCTGCATTCCTAGAACCCCTGCCTGGGATTACTTATAAAGTGGCGAGGTCACGGGGCTGACAATAATCTCTGTTTCCATCCCGTTTCTTCCCAAGCATTAAAAGGAAAGACTTCCCATAGTTCTCCTCATCAATATCATTCAGTTCAATGAGTGTAGACTATGAACTCCCTTGACTCAAAATATCCCAATGCTACAGAATATAGGCTGTTGAGTCAGGATGAGGAAGGAATATTAAACATAGGAATGATACCCTCTACTCAGAAAATCACCATAAACTGAGGGCTCTTAGCCCAGGACTATCACTGTTTCATTTGGGTCTGACCTAGAGCCCTGATTCTCAGGGAGTTACATATTACCTGTGAAATAATAGATACACCTGAAGTAAAACACTTGGTGATGCTCATTTCTAATAAGTATTTGTAGATATTCTTTTTTTTCGAAGTCCTTATGACCTGCTGATCAGTTTCTCCTAATGTCATTCTGTGTACCAATGGGACCTCCACTGCTGAGCCTCCAGAGAACAGTCCTTTTAATGAGGGGACTCTGGCACAGTGGCCCAAAGGCCTGGGAGATTATAGAACATGTCTGAAGGAAGTGGGGTGGGTGGGAGGGATCTTGTTTCCTGGCCCCATAGGGACACTGCCTTTCGTGATAAAGCTGGGTACAGCCTTGATGTGAATAGATCAGGGAGCACCAGGAATGTACCTCGCCTGGGCTGTGGAGAAAGACAGTGTGCTCGGACAAGGCATGGCAGGTGCTGAATGTCCCCTTGGAGGAACGAAGGCAAGAAAGGCCCCCTGCAGCAATGAGGAGAGAAAAGCCACAACCCAGAGGAGAACTGGGATTTCTGATGTGTGAGATAAGACACTAGGCATTTACATATAACATGTATAATATTTTTAATCCATCATATCCAGACGAGCAAGATAAGTAGTTTCATTTTTGTATAACTTGCCTTGAAGCTGCCTATTGAGGCCCCATTCTGCCTAACAAATCACCACCAACTTAGCAGCTTACAACAAAGTTCCCTGTTAAGAGTCTCACAGCACAGAACTCAAGGTGTCTGCCCAGCTGAGTCCACGTCTCAGGTGAGACTAAGGAAGAATTCATTACCACAGGCATTCAAGTCATTGGTGCTTCTGCCATCATGACCCAGTGACCTTGAGTAGCTGTCACCTCTGGGCACCAGACAGGAGGGAATGAGGCACACGTCTTCTTTGAGTCCAATCAATATTATCAGATGTGACTTTGTTTTTCTCCAAACTTCTCCCCATTTAAAAGCAACATGAAGGTGGAGGGCAAGATTCCAAACCCTCTTTGGTGACCATCACCAGTATCTTCCCCTTTTAACTCTCTTCTTCCCTTCCCCCTGGCTTTGGAAACTTTGGGATTTTTTTCTTAGTCACGACATTACAGATTGAGCTAAAGACTTCTTTGTCTATCATCCTCAATCCTAATTATCTTTCTCCTCCAAAATAACACTGCTAATATATGATTTGCATAGTATATACTATGTACTAAGTATATAAGGATATACTATGTACTAAGTATACTTATATACTTATACTATACATATACTATGTACTAAGTATATAAGTATACATAGTATATGTTTAGTATATGTACTAAGTATATAAGTATACTTAGCACATAGTATATAGTATACCTATATAGTGTAGGTTTATAGTATATCTATATAGTGTATATATACATATATAATGTATATGTGTATACAACTTTTAGTATAAAGGCATGAACAATCTTTATTACTGCTGTGTTTGTATAGACATACACAATGTAGTATATACACAATGTGTGTGTCAGTACCCCCTTTAATATATAGACATGTACAACCTTTAGTATATTATTGCTGTGTTTTATTGTAACCTAAATTTTATCATGTTGCATTTATCATCCCACAACTTGCCTTTCTCACTTAACAAAGTATCTTTAGAAGGTTCTAAGTTAATATATATCAAGTTGATTGGCTTTCTCTTTTGCATAATATTCCCTCTTAGGAATGACCTCCTTTTTTAAATTCATTTCAAAACAAATGGTCTTTTATATTTTCCTCATTTTGTCATAAAAATAAATGCTTTAGTTAATAGCCTTGTGCATGTTTCCTTGTATACATACCGAGGCAGTAGTTTCTGGTGGATAGACACCTCGCAGTTGGACTGCTAGCTCCTGTTGTACATACCTTTTCAGTTTTATTTAATACCTCCAAAACACCTTTTTGTGGTACTTATACCAATTTATTTACTCTGGATGTGGCAAGGGGAGATTTTTCTTATTTTCCCAGTGTGTAGGTCATTGATGCTTTTGAGCATTAATACTCAAAAGACCAAGTATTTGCAGTTTAAAAGACCTTATCTTTAAATCCCTTCTCTCTACCAGAGTATTTAAAATCTACTTTAAAAAGCAAAAAAACAGCCGGGTGCAGTGGCTCACGCCTGTAATCCCAGCACTCTGGGAGGCCGAGGCGGGTGGATCAGGAGGTCAGGAGATCGAGACCATCCTGCTCAACATGGTGAAACCCCATCTCTACTAAAAATACAAAAAAAAAAAAATTAGCTAGGCATGGTGGCGCGTGCCTGTAATCCCAGCTACTCAGGAGGCCGAGGCAGGAGGATTGCCTGAACCCGGGAGGCGGAGGTTGTGGTGAGCCGAGATTGCGCCATTGCACTCCAGCCTGGGTAACAAGAGCGAAACTCTGCCTCAAAAAAAAAAAAAAAGAATGGAAACTCTGGTTTCTTTCTCCCTGTGAGTTTCTACAGCAACAACACAACCCTGAGAACACAAAAAGTTAGCGTTGGGAGGAGGGAGGTGTGATGCCGTTAATACTTCAGAGTATCAGCCTCCAACACCGTAATGCTTCTTACCTTCTCCATAATATACAGATCGGGTGACAGTATTCTAGTTTTATAGATGAGGAAGGGTCGTCTCAGAGTAGTCAAGTGATTTGCTAAGTTTATACATCTCCTGGGGCTAACCCAGAACTCAAACCCAGATCAGCAAGACTTGGAGTTGAAAAGACCACAGCTTTTCAACTCTGCTTTGCTGCTTCCTAATAAAATTTATTAATGATGATGAGAACATCATGTTTATTAATAGAGTGGTATTAACGTATCTCATCACATCATAACCTCAAATGAGTGCCCACAGTTTCTGTCTTCGTAGCTACAATCACAATGGGTTTTAATAGTCTACTTTGCTCATAATTTCTGCTTCCCATTAAAAAGGCTTTATCTTCCTCAAATTATATTATATTATATTCATATACCACATTCCCTTATTTCTCATTGCTTTAATGGCTGAGATTATTAGAAGGAAACCCAAGTGTAGCATTAGGACTGCCATGGCTATTAACTCAACTCGTTAACTTATTAACTCTTGTCCTTTGGATGTTGTATCATATGGGTAAGCAAATGCCTACAAGTCATTTAACGGTTGTTGTCTAGCTTCAAAATTTTTGTTCATCTCACACTGCACATCTGTTGCATGACAAAGGGACTGGAACACTTTTAAATAACAAAAAGCACAACATTTCACAAAGGTATTAGATACGGAATTAGCGTCAAAGTGTAAGAAGAATGATGGCTGATGGTGGATATGCCAAAGTGTACAGGTCAAAGATAAACAGGTGTTTAACCCGGTAGAGAAAGCTAATCTCACCTATAGCTGTCTTTCCTCAGTTCTGGCTGCTTTCATTTTCTGTATTCAAACAAAGCATAACTGGATTAGAATACTATTCATTTCGGGGGGGGCTCTACAGATTCACAGGATGAAATGAACTAAAAGAAAACAATGGACCCCTTAGGCTAATTTCAAAAACTTACTTATATTCTTCAATAATATAGGTCAACTGAGCAAATTAAATTGCTGTCAGATGTATACAAACATAATGCGATTATCCGCGGGAAATAATTTGATATTCCCTAAGTAACTGTGCTTTTTAAAATATTTTATTCTTATTCCGTCTCTTACCTAGGGGTGGGTTTATGAAATGCAGAGGCTGTGCACTCCCTGAATTCCCCAGCACCAGTCACCGTCATCTAAAACTAGCAGTGGTTAAATGAGCATGTGTTGATATTGACAATGACAGAACACCTTTCATGGCAGGTGTATTTCATTGCAGAAAGTATCTCTGGTAGCCCAGGCAACAAAGGAAGGGCAAGGTCAGGGAGATGGTGTTGACCTCTTGAGTGGCGAAATTCAGGTTTCAAAGATCATCATCATCAAGCTCTCTCTGCTTCCTATAATCCCTCCCATCTCTCTCCTTCTTCCAGGCCTTTCCTCTAGGTTTGCTTGCTCTAAGTTTTCCATGTGGTGGCAAATATGGTGATCAGCACGTAGCAGTTCCAAATATGAGAGATTTACTCTCTCATTCCAAAAGCCTCATCAAACCCCCAAATCAACCCTCCTGCCTGGTCTTCTTCATGTTCATTGTTATGGTAGAGGAGCCAGGACCATCTGATCGATGCCTATCCCAGACTACATACTATGGGTGACAGGCCATTTCCAAAAAGACAGCTGAAAGAAAGGCAAATGATAGATACCCACTGCATGGCTTTAACCAACAAAGATGAAAAAAGAAGTACCATCTGCACAAGTATGAATAAAGCATTGGAATGATTGGGCATGACGTTTATTTATGATAAAACCAGGATGGCGGCTGGACATGGTGGCTCATGCCTGTAATCCCAGTGCTTTTTGGGAGGCCGAGGCAGGTGGATCACCTGAGGTCGGGAGATAGAGACCAGCCTGACCAACAAGGAGAAACGTCGTCTCTTAAAAATACAAAAGTTAGCTGGGCATGGTGGCACATACCTGTAATCCCTCCTACTCAGGAGGCTGAGGCAGGAGAATCCCTTGAACCCAGGAGATGGAGGTTGCAGTGAACTGAGATCGTGCCACTGCACTCCAGCCTGGGCAACAAGAGCAAAACTCCATGAAACAAAAAAAAAAAAAACAGCATGTCACAAGATCCGAAAATGGGACTACAGGACATGATCAACTCTCACGGGACATGGCAGCAGAGACCTCGAAAGTGGAAATGAAAAACGTAGCTGCTGTGTTCAGGAATCTCGGGAGTGAAGGAGTTTTCGGAAAGAGAAGGGCTCTTCAGAGTATATGAGAAATGAACACAGGTCTGGTGCTGCAAGATAAAACAAAATGCAAAATGCAGAATGCTTGGATAAAGATGATAATCTAGAGACACCCACATTCCACTTAGCACATGGGGCCAAGAGCATTTCCCAGGCATCCCAAACTCCCCAGTAGACCAATAGTATAGTAGTTATTAACCTCAGACACAGAGTGTCGTCGACCTGACTAGACACATCTGTCCTTGTGAACATACATACTCACAGGTGAAATGGGGAGATAACAAGGCGAACACCTTTAGAACTATTGTAAACTGGGAGCTGGATGGAAGGAGAGCAGCAGACAGATCGTCTGTACATGCGTCTTGGAAGAAAACCTGAATGTAATTGAGTGCTACAGACAGTGTTGTAACGCTTCTCAAATCCAGACATCACTCAGTGAGGGAGAATGAGAGTTGAGTGTAAGCTGACACCTAATAAAACCCAAATATTAAAAAAAAAAAGTAAATGAGAAAAGTCTTATAAATTTCCTATAATGAAAATTAGTGCAATGTAGGAGATTTCAGCTATGGAAGAAGAATGATAGACTATGCAGAATGTTTCTTATTATTCCTCTCTGTAATTGAGTATTATATTAGAATATTTAGACTGTTTCAAATGTTTTATTATTTCAAAGAGCACTGAAGTGAACACGTGTACATGTATGTACATGTGCATGTGTGAGTATGTTTATGTCTAACCGTATAGGTATTATGTGTATACACAGAGTCAGACAGCTCCAGAGATCATGGATTTCGGCATTTTTGACAGAAACTGCAAAATTGTGTTTCCGATGACCAATTTATACAGCAACCCCAAGCCCATGAAAATGGATTATCTTTGTCATAGTATTGTGAATGCTGAATGTATCATATAATTCGCATCTTTGGCATTGTTTCAGGTGACAGAGAGTATTTTGTTAATTTTTAAACGCACATCAATTCCACCTTCAGGAGGCGTATGGTGATTTTTAACCAGGTAGGAGGGACTAGTTGTATAGGACTACTGGAAAGAGCTGGTGGAGAGGCAGCATAGCCTCACAGTTAGACACGGAGGCTGTGGGTTCAGACTGCCTTGGGTGGAACTCTTTAAGTCCCCTACACACCCGCTTGTGAACTCAATCCTTGTACAGATTATTTAAATGTGTCTTCCTTTCCTGTAAAATAAGGTTATTTAAGGATTAAATGAGATAATACACTGGGCATGGTAGCTCACATCTGTAATTCCAGCTGTAATTCTTGGCCTCTTTGGGAGGCCAAGACAGGAGGATAACTTGAGGCCAGGAGTTCGAGACTAGTCTGGCCAACACAGTAAAACCCCATCTCTACTAAATATACAAAAATTATCCAGGCAGGGCGACACATGCCTGTAATTCCAGATACTCAGAAGGCTGAAGCATGAGAATCACTTGAACCTGGGAGGCGAAGGTTGCAGCTAGCCAAGAAGGCACCACTGCACTCCAGTCTGGGTGACACTGTGTCTCAAAAATTATAATAAATAAGACAATTCATATGATGGATTTGCACAACATGTACCACATAGTAAATTTCCAATAAATAATTTTTACTAACATTATTATGCTAAATTTAGCTCTGAGCATCCTGGCAGCCAAAGCAAAGAGAGTTCATTGTTCAATAGAAAGAATAAGATAAGCGAGGCTGGGTGGCTCAAGCCTGTAATCCCAGTACTTTGGGAGACTGAGGTGGGCAGATCATGAGGTCAGGAGATTAAGACCATCCTGGCCAACATGGTGAAACCCTATCTCTACTAAAAATGCAAGAATTATCTGGGCGTGGTGGCATGCACCTATATGTCCAGCTACTCGGGAGGCTGAGGCAGGAGAATGGCTTGAACCCAGGAGGTGGGGATTGCAGTGAGCAGAGATTGTGCCTCTGCACTCCAGTCTGGCAACAAAGCAAGACTCCATCTCAAAACACAAAAAGAATAAAATAATAATCACAGATACTTATATAGCATTTGCTATATCAGCCCCTGTTCTAAGTACTTTATATATGTTAAAACATTTTGATGAGAAATGAAGCTTCTTTGGTCACTTATTATTGAATTCTGGAAAAAAATTATCAACAATTGGTTTTATTATGCAGAAACTTATCATTCCTATTTTTCAATGAGGAAACTTGGATTCAAAGAACTTAAGTATCTAAGATCTCACCTCCAGTAAATGGTCAAACAGATTCGAACCTAGGCCTTTTGACCCCATAGTCTTCCTTCTACATCAGAAAGCCTTTCCAGAAGCCTCTGTGTGAATCTGACTAGTGCTTTGGGAGACACTCTCAGAAAACTGACATTCAATATCTTAAGGCTTGATTTAGGACGCCTGCAATGCACATGCATATGTGTGTTTATCTGTAAGAGCTTATACTTGAAGACTTTTTTTTTTAAACAAGAGTGTAAATGCAGTAGCAGGGTACCCAATAGATTTCTGCTGGGATGATCAAACTTTGAATTCATGGAATGAAACTGATTGAGGAGCGATTTGCTGAATCTAGTCTACAGTGGCTGGCGGTGGGTCAACCCCTGAGCCAGCAGTGTCCTGCCCTGGAGGTTCTGAGAGAATGGTACAGGTCACCAGCAAGGCCAGCAGGGACACCAAGGGGGTTTTACTGGCCACACCTTAATTGTAATGGTTCTTAGTGGTTCATACACTCTAGTAACAAGTGTTCGAAAGTACTAGTTGCATTTTTGTGGTTTTTTATTTGCAAACGTGCATGGGCATATCCATTTGTTCACATATGTGTGACATGCTAAAATATGTTTTCAGGCCAGGCGCGGTGGCTCTTGCCTGTAATCCCAGCACTTTGGGAGGCCGAGGTGGATGGATCACGAGGTCAAGAGATCGAGACCATCCTGGTCAACATGGTGAAACCCCGTCTCTACTAAAAATACAAAAAATTATCTGGGCATGGTGGCACATGCCTGTAATCCAAGCTACTCAGGAGGCTGAGGCAGAAGAATTGCCTGAACCCAGGAGGCGGAGGTTGCGGTGAGCCGAGATCGCACCATTGCCCTCCAGCCTGGGTAACAAGAGCGAAACTCCGTCTCAAAAAATATATATATATATGTTTTCATTATTGGAGCTAAAATATTTCAATACTAGAAATACTTAAAACTGGTTTGGTCCATTCAAAACATTCTGCTTAAAGTTCTTCTGCACATTATCAAACAGAAGATAGCTGCCTGGGAGACAGTCGTGTTACCAGTCCTTACAAGGAACTGATGTCTCACTTTTTCAATCCTGTCTCAAATGGATAATATAATATGAATTGGTTTCCATCCATTTTATCGCTTCTGCAGATTCGCATTGTTCATTTTAGTGAGGCTTAAATGGCTGGTATCACCTTAAAGTTGTATATTTCTGAAACGTCAGATGGGTAGATGCCCAGATAGATAAAATGCAAATCAAGTCATCAAGTCATCATGATGAAGAAGCTGTCTGGATAATTGTAATATAAATGTCTGATATTTTTCACCTTTACAAAATGAGGGAAGTAAAGGTAATTTTGTTTGGTAGCAGAAGTACATGGAATCTATTTAGAAATGTTGGGAAGAGCACAATGTTCAGTGCGTACCACCAGTTATGTAATGCTGTCGCAAACAAATCAATCTCTGTCTGCCCTAGACTCCACTCATTTAAAATAAGAGAATGAACTTGATAACGTTTGGCTTCATAGAGATTCAGCATCCTGTAATAACCTCTCATGTCTTTTAACGTATACAATGCAAAGAACAAACGAAACAAGGCGGAACTTTTTCTAACTCCGTCTCTTCTCTCTTTTTTTCCCCCAGACTATGTCAGAGGGTCACAATGACCTTGCACAATAACGGTTCCACCTCGCCTTTCTTTCCAAACATCAGCTCTTCCTGGATACACAGCCCCTCCGATGCAGGGGTCACTCACTTCGGCAGCTACAATGTTTCCCGAGCAGCTGGGAATTTCTCCTCTCCAGACGATACCACCGATGACCCTCTGGGAGGTCACACAGTCTGGCAGGTGGTCTTCATTGCTTTCTTAACGGGCATCCTGGCCTTGGTGACCATCATCGGCAACATCCTGGTCATTGTGTCATTTAAGGTCAACAAGCAGCTGAAGACTGTCAACAACTACTTCCTCTTAAGCCTGGCCTGTGCCGACCTGATTATTGGAGTGATTTCTATGAATCTGTTTACGACCTACATCATCATGAATCGCTGGGCTTTAGGGAACTTGGCCTGTGACCTCTGGCTTGCCATCGACTACGTGGCCAGCAATGCCTCTGTCATGAATCTCCTGGTCATTAGCTTTGACAGATACTTTTCCATCACGAGGCCGCTCACGTACCGAGCCAAACGAACAACAAAGAGAGCTGGTGTGATGATCGGTCTGGCTTGGGTCATCTCCTTTGTCCTTTGGGCTCCTGCCATCTTGTTCTGGCAATACTTTGTTGGAAAGAGGACTGTGCCACCAGGAGAGTGTTTCATTCAGTTCCTCAGTGAGCCCACGATTACTTTTGGCACAGCCATTGCTGCTTTTTATATGCCTGTCACCATTATGACTATTTTATACTGGAGAATCTATAAGGAAACTGAAAAGCGTACCAAAGAGCTTGCTGGGCTGCAAGCATCTGGGACAGAGGCAGAGACAGAAAACTTTGTCCACCCCACGGGCAGTTCTCGAAGCTGCAGCAGTTACGAGCTTCAACAGCAAAGCATGAAACGCTCCAACAGGAGGAAGTATGGCCGCTGCCACTTCTGGTTCACGACCAAGAGCTGGAAGCCCAGCTCCGAGCAGATGGACCAAGACCACAGCAGCAGCGACAGCTGGAACAACAACGATGCTGCTGCCTCCCTGGAGAACTCCGCCTCCTCTGACGAGGAGGACATTGGCTCCGAGACAAGAGCCATCTACTCCATCGTGCTCAAGCTTCCAGGTCACAGCACCATCCTCAACTCCACCAAGTTACCCTCAACGGACAACCTGCAGGTGCCTGAGGAGGAGCTGGGGATGGTGGACTTGGAGAGGAAAGCCGACAAGCTACAGTCCCGGAAGAGCATGGACGATGGAGGCAGTTTTCCCAAAAGCTTTTCCAAGCTTCCCATTCAGTTAGAGTCAGCCGTGGACGCAGCCAAGACTTCCGATGTCAACTCCTCGGTGGGTAAGACCACGGCCACTCTACCTCTGTCCTTCAAAGAAGCCACTCTGGCCAAGAGGTTTGCTCTGAAGACCAGAAGTCAGATCACTAAGCGGAAAAGGATGTCCCTTGTCAAGGAGAAGAAAGCAGCCCAGACCCTCAGCGCGATCCTGCTTGCCTTCATCATCACGTGGACCCCGTACAACATCATGGTTCTGGTGAACACCTTCTGTGACAGCTGCATACCCAAAACCTTTTGGAATCTGGGCTACTGGCTGTGCTACATCAACAGCACCGTGAACCCCGTGTGCTATGCCCTGTGCAACAAAACATTCAGAACCACTTTCAAGATGCTGCTGCTATGCCAGTGTGACAAAAAAAAGAGGCGCAAACAGCAGTACCAGCAGAGACAGTCAGTCATTTTCCACAAGCGCGCGCCTGAGCAGGCCTTGTAGAGTGAGGTTTTATCAATAGCGGTGACAAAACGCACACATCAACCCACAGACCTTAGGAGGAGAAAGGTGAGGGTGGGGGTGATTTCTGGTGATGATAAAAATGGTTTTATCACCCAGATGTGAAAGAAGCTGCCTGATTACTGATCCATTGAGTAAACCCATTTTAATAGAAAAAGTCAATACCAATTCAGCAAAAAACAAAAACACTACTGAACATAAAGAAATTTATTCTGAAATAGACTTCACATGTTTTTTTCTCAAAGAGGAGAAAAAATATTGCTTCACAGCAATATATATACCCAAATCGATTTGCCTGGGTCTTTTAATTCCCATTAGCTTTGGAATCTCAGATGAGCGTAGCTGGCCTAGTTCCCACGTTCTTCCCAAGGGTCCCGAAAGTGGGAATCCAGACCCCATGGGGAACACTGCAGGCTAACAAATCTGTGGTTCCAAAATTATTTCATATGTTGCAAAGCTGAATCTTCTTGTCCCAATAGAGCTTTCTGTCTTTTCTTTGGTGTGTCGTTAAACTCTATTTGTGGACTTGATTCTTGATTCTTGCAGAGTCCTGTTTTGTGCAGTTCAAGTTTCGTACAAATAAAAGTACTTAAGTATATATATATATATATGTGTGAGTTCTGCACGCACACACATAGTGTATATAATATAATGGGAAACACTGAACTGGCAAATTCTTCCTGCAATGTACACTTTCAGTACTTTGGTAACTGAGGTTCTCTAGGATCCTAATGCAGCATAAATGTGAAATCAGCCCAGTTTAACGTTTTTGAAACTGGGGCTCTTTCCCACAGAGAGCAGCCAGGCCTTCCCAGCAGGTCTGTGCAGAGTGGACAGGCTCATGAGTCAGCTGAGCACGGTGGCTTCACCGGGCTCGGTGTTAAGCAATCTCCTTTGTTGATGCCTCAACAGAGCTAAATCGGGGCCCCTCTGAGCTCAAAGAATGAACCACATCCAACACGTTTGAATTTAATCATCTAAATCTTAATGTTTCAAAACAAAATTTCTGCTATCTAAACTGCTTGAAACTCAATAATAGTGTCACGTTTGAATGTCACACACAGCAATATATATATAGGCTATATATATATATATATATATATATATATGGCAAAGCAAAAAAAAAACAGAAACGGTGGTAAGAGAGGATGAGGGAGAACATTGTGTTTGATTCTTGCTGAATGGCACCTTCTAAAGAAAATAGGGCCTGCACCTTTCTTTGTTGCTCAGCTGTGGCCAGTGCTTTCTGGTGTTCATCGTGTAACCTTCACCCAGGAGTAGGTGAGGTTTAGGAAGTTACATGTCCTCTGAAGAGAGAATTGCATTCTGAAAAGTAATGCTTCAAATTGATTTTCTTACCTTTTGGTTAAAAAAAAAAATTTGCTTTCTCGTTTGAATTGACCGAAACGTTAACTGTTTTATCTGGGGAGGGGTGGGGTGCTGCTGTCATTGTCTTTGTTGTTGCTGCTGTAGTTGTTGGGGTTTCTTTTCCTTTTGCTGGGGCCGTTTGGGAGGGGAGGGGAGGGAGGTGGGAGGGCTGTGGAGATACTCCCTTTGTACAGGGCATTCGTGTTGTGAACCCAGAGCTGGGTAGAAGCGGCTTTTGTATTCAGTGTGAGGTGGTGTTTACAGGCGACTTTGACCACAGTGGACGTGTACTCAGTGGTGTCGGTGTATCTGAACTATTTAATTTCGTGTTATGTTTATATGCAGAAATATTTATGGATACTACACCAAGTGTTTATTTAATGTTGATAAATATTACTCTTCAGTCTTCAGTCCTGGTGTCCTTTGAAAGTAATTCTTTAGAGTCCACTTGAGCAATGAATAGGATATACTGAGTTTTCCTGTAGCTAAGAAGAAACATGTCATCCTGTTGGCAAGTACCTAACCATTTCTAGGTAATAAAAAGTCAACTGTCACTTCAACGTAAATGTTTAAAATCACTCTTTAGTTAAATCTGATGGGAACTGAACAAAGCAACCCTCACTATTGTGTCTGAAATTATTTTACACAGGGGAAAAAAATTCAGCCTAATTCTAAGAATGATTTTTTGGGGGCCCATATTCAACCAAAGAACAAGAAAAAAAAGACAGTTTTCTAACATGTACAGCAAATTACAGAATGTCGTATTATCCACCTGTGAAACATCTAGTAAGCAATTGCATCTATATTTTATTACTCAAGTTGGCCTGGTACTCATAAATATGTGAATGCTTATTCAAGTGTCCCAGCACTTCAGCACTTCCCATTCTTTTGGAAACTCCTATCTCACCTCCCTCCCAAAAGGACTGTTTCTTTTATTTAAAAAAAAAAAAGAATTAAATTTGAGAAAAGGAGAAACCCTGAAATGTATCCGAACTTTGAGAGTTAATTACTATCTCGTAAACATGATTATTTCCTTATCCTTGTCCTTTTGTGATGCTAATAATGGCAGAAAAGGAACAAATCCAAGGCTCTAGGTCTCCTTTTTTGTTTTGGTTTTATTATAGAATTGTTTTTAAGCCTCTTATGGATGAAAGCTGCATTTAAATACTATCTACTGACTTTATAGAAAGGCATGTCCATTCTTGGGTCATTTTCAGAGAAAGGAAACAAGTAAAATAGATTCTTTTGAATATGAAGAATTTAAAAGTATAATTGAAGACGTAGTGAGTGTTTATAATTGGACCTCAGTTACACATGCATTTCTCAAAAGCTTTGTCATTAGAGAAGGTATTCAGCATTTACATATGATCAAAATGGCTTCATCCCAAAATGGGAACCGAATTATTTCATGCCATTTGCATGAAGCTTGCAGACATTTCAAGATTAGTCACTTTAATTGAGAAAAGAAAATGATCAAACCTAAAATAAACTACACATGGAGAATCTCTCTCTCTCTCTCTCTCACACACCGACACACACACACACACACACACACACACACACACACAAGCACACACACACATTCTCCCTTCTCCAGGCATTGCCAGATGGTTAAGAGAAGTGAGCTCTCTCTGGCCCCCTGGTTCCCTTGGCTCTGCTCTTCTTTCCCATCAGCTCCCTGTGGCCTCTATACTAGTTCTATCTATTCCTCTAATCCCCCTTTGCCTCTTAAACCTAGCCTTGACTCTTACATGATTTTCATTCATCTTTACCCTTTTGTGTAAAGTCGTTGTAGATTCTGATAGAATGAAAACAAAAACAAAGAGCCTCAGTGTTAGAGTCTGCAGTGGCTGAAGATCTAGAAGGCGTATCAGCTTTCTCTGTCAGACTTCCCGTGTTGCCCATGGCCAGAGCTCATTGCTCTGCAGAGCACTGGGAGCCCCCTTCCGTATTGAGAGAGAAGCTGGAGTGCAGATCCCTGCTGCAAAGTTGGCCGTTTCAGCCCCGACTCCGGGAGGAAAGAAGGATGCCAAGGCTCTGCCACAGCAGAGAAGCCTAATACTAGAGTGACACAGAGAAAGATTCCAGGGATCAGTCAGGGTGTCCTGCACTTATCTGAGTAGAGATGATTCAAAGAAGGGGACCTAGTCCAGGAAATTGCAGTCTCCCCCTGGGAGCTTCAGAGGACAGGAGAAGGCAGTGCAGTATCGTCAAAGCAGCACTGAATTTAGGATGAGGAACGCTGAGTTCCTGGCCCAGTTTGGTCACTGCTTAGTTACATGTCCTTAGGCATGCTTGTCACTTAACCTAAATTTCTGGCGTTTCTCCTCATTGCTCAAACTAAGCAACAACACCAAAGCTTCTCTCATCTGCCTTCTGACGGCAAATCAGTCCAAACTGAGGTCAGTAACTACCGTGATGAAAGTAAAATGGTATATTGGATGAATGCTTGAAATATTCAGATTTTCTATTCTTTCAGGTTATTTACTTACAATACTTCAACACCACAAAATCTAAGGAAACCTTGAAATTTTCTGGTAAACCCAGAGTTGCATGGTGTCAAATACTGCTCCAACCCAGTGCCTGAGGTCTGGCAACCTTACAAAATATAGTTTCTGAGTAGCAGGTGTTTGCTTTGGTTTTATAATAGCATTTCTCTTAATAGGACTGAAACTGCATAGAATACAACACTCCAAAGTTATTTTTTAACCTAAATGACCCTACTTCTAGCACATCCTCTGAAAGAATATTTTGCTCCCATGCGATGTGTAATGAAGTTACTTCAACAGTGTCAACTCCAGCCCTTAATAGGTTCAAGGACAATTTTACTACTTCTTTTCTACAGACTTCAGCTACGCTCTCTTTTTCTCTTTCCCTGACTTTAAATATTCAGCCTCTCCCGGCATTAATCTGTGAGTCAGTATTGTAGACCTAAGAGGAAGATTTCTAGAATGGTAACCCAGTGCTCTTTAGAACTGGAGAATTTCATTTTCTTTTTCTGGCTTTAGCATTCATGTCTGGGAAAGGAGGCACATGATAAGGTAATAAAAATGAATAAAGAAGATCTAGTTCCTGAAATGACTATACTCCACATAAGTTTGTAACTGCACAATGTTTTGTTGTACAGCTCAAAATGAGCAAGTGTTAGTATTAATAGGCATGCATTACAGTCACAGCTTCACGCACAGATGGCCAGTGAGTTTAGGTACACGGAAGTCATCCAAATGCGCTGCTAGAACATTAGGCTTCTATTGGTTCTGGTAGAACCACAGAGACTCACACAGAACTCTGGTGAGACTCACACATACAACTCTGGTCTGGGCTGAGACCACCCCCCCCAAAAAATCATCTAGAGAACTAAAAAGGCTCATGTCTCAGTTGCATTCTACATAAAAGGTAAAGGGGCTATATTTTCCACTCCAAAGAAGTGTCAGTAGAACTTTCCTCACCCAAATTATAATCCAGTAATCCTATCTTAAACTAAAAAGATTATCCCCAGAATGTAAAAGCTTACTCTTTGTTATTTCTTGAAACCCAAAATGCTTAGCAGTCCTGCATTCCACACACAAACCTCAAAACTCTTTTTGTCCTGTATTCTGTGAGGTCCTTGATGATAGAAATTGGGTCTTATTCATCCCTCTGCATCCTGTGGCTCACACAGAATCTGGTAAATTGCATATATTCAATAAATGTTGAATATCTAATAACCTCGTATAATTAATATGTTATATTAATTAATAATATAATTAACATATTATCAAAATTCTGTGTACATCAATGCCCCATGCTGCTACTGCAGTCAGGAGTTATTTGGCTGGGAAATGCAAAGTGTTCACAAATAAGGTTATCCAATAAAATATCCCTGAGCAGTAAGGAGAAATATTTTAAACAGACTTGAGTTATAAACAAATAATTTAGAGTCCAAAATGGAAAAGGAAAATTAACTCTCTCTTTTTATCCCTAGTTCTAGAGACTAGATTTGTTCTAGATACTGGATTTGTTCTAGATACTGAATTTGTTTGATACTAGTTATTGGATTTGTTGACCAAGCTGGTAAAGTCAGAAACTTTACCAGCTTGGTCAACAAATCGAAACTTTTGATTGTATAAAAGAGTAAAATTCATTGAAAGGATAATTCTTTTGAAACAGGCTTCTTGGTTGCTCGCTGTAGTTAAGAGAAGCATCTGGAGAACCTGGAGAGTTCATAAATGTAGTTTTCTGTACAAGTGAAGATCTGTAGTTTGGCTTACAAATCCTTGCATGTAGTTTTGCTTGGTGTGGAAAGTTATTAGGGAGAATCCTTTATCCTGTTCTGCAAGCAGTCAAACACATGCTGTCCCTTCCATCCATTCCTTGTCCGGTACCCGGGCATTCCCAGCCTCCTCCACGCAACTCTTTAGACTTCCTTTGGGCATCGCTTAGAGCTATGTGATGGCCACAGTTTGGGCAAAGTCCTTCTTGGTAACAATATAGAAATCGTTACCAAGTTTGGTGCAGGCTTGAGGAATAATTACATTAAAATGGGCTTCCACGTTGGTGAATCAGCATGCTGATTTCTCCTGGCAGGAAGCTCTCAGGGAAATGTCTATGAATCATTTAAAGATGCTCTCTGGTGGATAGAGAAACCACAGTCCAAAACCAGATGGGTATATGTTTGCTTTGTAAGCAAAGGGCATGTATCATATTCGCATCTACAACAGTGTCCACATCTTTGCCAAAGGCACTGAATTTTACCTTTTTTTATTACCTCGTGGCCAGCACTTCCTCAGTAGGCATTTCAGGTGTGTCACAAACCATTTTCATTTTAATTCTGAAAAAAGTCAATCGTCTGTAGTCTGTACTATAAAATGATGCCTGCAACTTTGTGGTGAATATTATCCCCAAGTTAACAGTGAAATAAGTAAATAAAACTATTATTGAACAAAGAGTGTGGTTTGCTTTCATTTAATCCAGGGTCTATAACGCGGCAGCAGCTTTTTATTGTATAAAAGGGTAGAATTCATCGAAAGGATAATTCTGAACAGACTGCTATTTGCATTGATTTCTCTTTCTTTCTCACACGCAAAAGAACTTCCTTTAACAACCCTTGTGGTTCTCTCATAATCCAAATACTTCCTGATCACGTGTTTGGAGGAGTACAGGCCTGTGTAAACTACACCTGCACACATAGTCCTCACTCCAAAAGTACATGTGAAGAAAAACATTTACCTGTAGATATATATATAGAAGGGGAATTTTCTTTTAAGGAATGCTTATCTTTTTCTTTTTCCAGGTATATTTTTGTTTCTTTTAGACTCCACAGAAAATATTTTCTCACTGAAGGAAAAAACACAAGCCTCATATTTTATTACACTGACTTTAAACTTGCTGGAAGTGAAGGTACTCTGGGCAAGATATGACGTATTTTTGAATGGCATGCTTGACACTTCATATTTTACAAACTGTACCATAGAAACCAACCATTGCCTCTTTAGTCTTTAGTGCAAGAAAGACAAAGAGGAGTACGAGAGAGAGAAAAAAAAGAGAAAGAGAGCTACATTTACAGCTACATATATAAAGAGATTACATCTACACGTATATAATGTATAGACATGTGTGTATGTATATGCATATATACATATGTATACTTTCTCTCCCTCACAACTTTTTCTGGCAGTCATTACATCTGCATATCTTCATCCTCAGTTTGCAATTTGAACCTGTGCTCACTGAAACATCAGACATCCCCTCTCCCTCTCTGTTCTGCTATTTCATGCTGGAACTCTTACCGTTTAGATCAACGTATGTGTCCAGAAAAGAAACTGCTTTTCTAATACAAAAATAAGCTGGGCGTGGTGGCCTGTACCTGTAGTCCCAGCTACTCAGGAGGCTGAAGCAGGAGAAGTGCTTGAATCCAGGAGGCGGAGATTGCAGTGAGCTGAGATTGCGCCATTGCACTCCAGCCTGGTCTCTGGTGACAGAACAAGACTCTGTCTCAAAAAAAAAAAAAAAAAAAAGAAACTGCTTTTCTCACTACTCTATAGTAGTATGCATTTTTACATAAAACTCATATGAGATTGAAGAAGAAAAGTTTTCTGTTGTGTTAAATTCTTCTTTAATTTGCTGCACACATTCATGCAATATGAAATATTGAGTATGGAAAGAAACATTGGCTGAAAGTATGGAAGATTAATAAACCATAACGATATGTCAATGTTGGAAATATCCATTAAGTATGAGTTGATTTTCAACTGAAAAGTACTTTGTTGGGGAGTTGATAAATAGCTTTTGGAAAAGCTTTGCCACTTCCTTATCCAAATGGTTCCATGAAGAAGAAATTTTACGAAATATGACCAACCAGTCAATTGATTTAAGTATTGACCCTAAGTATTATTTTATTTGACTGAACTGAGATATTTCACCAGTGAAATAAATATTTCTCTCACAGGAATCATATATGTCTAATAAAAATTAGTATTTTTTGAACGACATAGCATATTTTTAAAAGCATTATAATTAACATGACTTAAGCAATAAGCATGAATGATCTTTCATCAAAATTGAATCTCACCTAAAAAGGTTTGGAAGAGTAGAGAGAGAGAGCACTTTTCTGAAAAGGTGTCCTGTGGTCCAGAGCATTTACAGGGTCATGAAGAGGATGCAGACAGCTACGGCTTGGAAGTAGAAGTTCCTTGGTCTAATTATGGTCATTCTTGGGCTTTTTTGCCCACCACCCCTTCACTTTAATTCTTGCTTCTGTTTCTCGGAGGTGGCATGCACATATTTCAGTAGAACTTGTCATTATCCATGAGAATTAACAGCATACAGGTTATGAAAAGGCGGAAGGAGCCTTCACAGTAACAGTCTGTAAAAGATTGGTTTTCATTTCAGTTATATGAAGAGCAATGACAAGAATCACATTGGAATGAGAGCGTTGGATTGTGGAGACGCTTTCTTTAGCATTGTGTTTCTAAAGAGAGTATTTTAGCCATAGGTTATAAGAGTAGAATTATTAACTCAATCTTGCAACAAAAGGGAAAGTGAGTTGTCATTGAAAGAGATGCAGCTAGTGAGAGATGTTGCTGTGATTTCAACTCACATCTCCAACCCCCAAGCTTTTATTCTGCCTATTTTGACACCAATCATTTGCCAATTAACAATTGGGAAATAGCTGAGAAATCAGAAATCTCTGCAGGAGAAAAGCCTTCAGATACAGAAAACATAATCCAGGGGCTAATCTGTAGGGCTAATTTATTTATTTATTTTGAGACAGAGTCTCACTCTGTCACAAAAGCTAGAGTGCAGTGGTGTGATCTTGGCTCACTGCAACCTCTACCTTCCAGGTTCAAGCAATTCTCCTGCCTCAGCCTCCTGAGTAGCTGGGATTACAGGCGCTCGCCCCCACGCCCGGCTAATTTTTTGAATTTTTAGTAGAGATGGGGTTTCACCATGTTGGCCAGGCTGGATTTGAACTCTTGACCTCAAGTGATCCGCCTGCCTTGACCTCCAAGTGCTAGGATTACAGGTGTGAGCCAGCGCACCCGGTCAGGGATAGACATTTTTCTTAGGACCAAGATGTCTTTTGATTCCCACATGCTGAGCAGACAAACCTGTGTAGACCAAAGATGACTAAGATGAGCTCTGAACCCCTGGTGACACCCAAAACATGATGGGCTCATCAGCATGTAAACAAAGATTGATCCCAATAAATGACCCTTGCATCAATTTTTAAAGTCTTTTGATTGATACCTTAGGGTTCCCTTGTAATTCTTTAAAAATTGATTGTATCACAGCTCTTTTCTTGGAATTTCTCTTCATTCTAGACAATGCAGTGGGCTTGGATATTTACATGAAAATCCACTGTCAATGCTCTAGACTCACTAAATGACCTGTCTCTCATCATAATCCTGTGTATAATGCATGTATCTATCAGATTCTTCCCTAATTCGTATGACCAATTGATTTTTCCCATTAAAGAATGAGACTTTGATTTTAAAAAGTTTTTTATTTCTTTAGGGGAAACTATTTTTAATATCTATGTCAGCTGTGTATGCATTTGGCTTAATCTTGGCCCGTGTTTTGTCATGACGCTTACTAAACTTTCCTTATCTTAACTAACCTGCCTTTCTGAATCAAACCATTCTCCTTCGAGCAATTAATTCATAAAGATGACAAAATTTGTGATTTGTCTTCTGATACAAACAGCCACTTAAAAGCTATAAATCAGGCAGAAAGTGGAGTGTGGTACCATCGCGCACTCACGGGAGGGATGATTCCTGACATTTAGTTTGATAGGGCCAATGGAATTTTGATAATATTCTAGCTTATTAAACCTTTGACCCATTTATGTGAACAGATCTCTAAGTGTGACAACTCCTCTATTCTGGCTTCTACAAAACAAAGTCCCTTTAAAACCTGACTGCAGCTCGGCACAGTGGCTCACATCTGTAATCCCAGCACTTTGGGACGCCAAGGCGGGTGAATCACCTGAGATCAGGAGTATGAGACCGGCCTGGCCAACATGGTGAAACCACATCTCTACTAACAATACCAAAAATTAGCCGGAAGTAGTGGCAGGCGACTTTAATCCCAGCCACTTAGGAGGCTGAGATAGGATAATCACTTGAGCCCAGGAGGCGGAGATTGCAATGAGGTGAAATCGTGCTATTGCACTCCAGCCTGGGCAACAAGAGCCAAACTCCATCTCAAAAAAAAAAAAAAAACAAAACTTGACTGCTATAACTGGTTCCATTGCAGGGTAGACATCGTTAGAAGTTATTGACTACGTTATTGTGCTGCCTGGGTTAGCTTGAAATGGAAACAATCAATAGCAATTCAGACCAAAACACAGAAGAAAAAAACTAACAAAGACAACAAATGAAAAACCAGTTACTACCCACCATGTGCAGTGAGTTCCTTCAGCTGTGACTTTTCAGGGGAGGACCTCCTCTGAAGTTAACTTCAGAACAATATAAAAAGGCCAATCCTTTGCCAGTAGGCCAGAGGTAAATATTTTCCCAGATACTATTGTGTAAAATCACTCCCACCCTTGCTGTAGAGCCAGTGCCATTATCTTTAGGTGTTGGAAGTTATAGAGGAAGTGGCGGGGCGGATAAAAGGTGGCTCCCTGCACACCCCCCTCCTTATTCCACCAATCCACACCCCTTCCAGCTTCTAGTTCAGACCTGCTAGGGCAGAACTACCACAGGAGCCCAGATAGAAAACTTGCCAGAATTCTACTCCCTTTTCGATTGTGTGAGAAACAAACAGCACATGTCTAATACAAGCTTTCTTTGCCAAAATGGGAAAACTGAGTTAATAGGCTAACCTTTTTCTCTGCTCAAACTGTGAACAGAACCCCAAATCCTTAACATGTCCCTTAACCCAGAATTAAGGGTCCCCTTCATATATACTTTCTTCTTTTTGTTTGTTTGTTTATTTGTTTGGAGATGGAGTCTCACTTGCTCTGCTGCCCAGGCTGGAGTGCAGTGGCATGACCTCTGCTCACTGCAACTTCCACCTCCCAGTTCGAGTGATTCTCCTGCCTCAGCCACCAGAGTAGCTGGGATTATAGGCGTACGCCACCATGCCTGGCTAATTTTGTATTTTTAGTAGAGATAGGGGTCTCACCATGTCACCAGTTCAAGTGATTCTCCTGCCTCAGCCACCAGAGCAGCTGGGATTATAGGCATGCGCCACCATGCCTGGCTAATTTTGTATTTTTAGTAGAGATAGGGGTCTCACCATGTC
>CM052666.1:37010710-37120447 GCA_028533165.1 Leontopithecus rosalia
TTTTTCTTGTAGATCTGTTTGAGTTCTTTGTAAATTCTGGATATCAGCCCTTTGTCAGATGCGTAAACTGCAAAAATTTTTTCCCATTCTGTTGGTTGCCGATACACTCTAGTGACTGTTTCTTTTGCCGTGCAGAAGCTGTGGAGTTTGATTAGGTCCCATTTGTCTATTTTGGCTTTTGTTGCCAATGCTTTTGGTGTTTTGTTCATGAAGTCCTTACCTACTCCTATGTCCTGAATGGTTTTGCCTAGATTTTCTTCTAGGGTTTTTATGGTGCCAGGTCTTATGTTTAAGTCTTTAATCCATCTGGAGTTAATTTTAGTGTAAGGTGTCAGGAAGGGGTCCAGTTTCTGCTTTCTGCACATGGCTAGCCAAGACTTACTAGAAAACTACAGCAATCCAGACAGCGTGGTACTGACATAAGAATAGACATATAGATCTAAGTAACTGAAACAGAGTCCTGGAATAGAGCCACACTTATACATGAACTATTTCCTGACAGAGACAAAGCCAGTCCAGCGGTGGAAGGGGAAATCACACCTCATGCACTCCTTTAGTGTCTGACTTCTTCTGCAGAACAGGATGCTTTTCAAATTCATCAATTCTGTTGCCTTATCCACATTTGTCTTTCATTCCTAAGGAGTATTCTGTCGTACAAACATATTACATGTCCGTGTTGATGGAAGTTTGTGCTGTTTCCAATCTGGAGCTGCTGTGAATAAAATGCTGATGGGCATTCTGGTAAAGGTCTCTTTGCAGCCATGTGTTTTATTTCTCTTGGGTAAATACTGAGAAATGGAATTGCTAAATTACAGGTCAGGTACACGTTTACTTTCATAAGCAACTGCCAAAGTGATTATACCATTTTACCCTCCCACCAGCAACATGAGGGTTCTTGCTTCACATCCTCACTGACACTCGGTAGGGTTTGTATTTTACATTTTAGCCCTGTTTAGTATTGTGTATTGGCACTTTGCTGTGGTTTCAATTTGCTTCTCTCGTGATTAATCATGTTGAGTACTGTGTCCCTGTGGAATGGCCGTCTGTACACTTCCGTTTGTTGAGGGTCTATTTAAGTCATGTGCCCAGTTTTCTATACTGCAAACAAAGATATTCTCCAAATTCTCATCTTAAAAACTACAGTAAGAAAAAGTCTATGGTTCATATGAAATTAATTTTTATGTATGATTAGTGGTAGGAAGTTTTTTGTTCTAATACAGATGATGAAACTAAATCCTGAAATTGCTTTTACAATCCTTTTTTTTTTTTTTTTTTTTTTGAGACAGGGTCTTGCTCTGTTGTCCCAGCTGGACTGCAGTGGTGCAATCATGATTCATTGCAGCCTCAAACTCCCAGCCTCCAGTGATCATCCCACCTCCTGAGTAACTGGGACTACAGCTGCCTGCCACCCTGCCTGACTAATTTTTGTAGTTTTATATCACAGGATTTCACCATGTTGCCTAGGCTGGTCTCCAACTAATGAGCTCAAGCAGTTCTCCCACCTTGGTGTCCCAAAGTGCTGGGATTACAGGTATGAGCCTGTAACAGAGCCCAGCTGTTATATAATCTTCTACAAATAATCTTTGTAACCATTGCCTGAAGAGGTTACAGAATATTTCTATCACTCCAAAACTTTCCCTTGTGCCTCTTCACTTTCCCACCTGTGTCAGTCGCGCTCCTCCTGGGGCACAGAACTAGTAGAATACATATACAGCGAGGAGTTCTCAGGGCTCCTGGGTAAGTCTGAAATCCACAGGGCAGACATCAGGAGGTCAGGCTGGAACTCTGTAGTAGGAGCTAAGTCACATCCAGAAATGAAATTTCTTCTTCCTCAGGGAAACCTCAATTCTTTTTTCACTCTTGTGGCCAAGGCTGGGGTGCAATGGCGCAATCTCAGCTCACTGCAACTTGCGCCTCCCGGATTCAAGCGATTCTCCTGACTCAGCCTCCCAAGTAGCTGAGATTATAGGCTCGTGCCCAGCTCATTTTGTTGTGTTATTAGTAGAGATGGGGTTTCACCATGTTGGCAAGGCTAGTCTGGAACTCCTGACTTCAGGTGATCCACCCTTCTGGGCCTCTTAAAGTGCTGGGATTATAGGCATGAGCCACTGTGCCCAGCTGGAAACCTCAATTCTTTTTAAAGCCTTTCAACTGATTGGAATGGCCCAATCAGATTGCAGAGGGTAATCTCATTTATTTGAAGTTAACTGATTGTAAATGTTAATCACATCTACAGAATACCTTTGTGGCAACACAGGATTTGAATAATCAGCTGAGACTACAGCTAATCAAGTTGATATAAAAACCATCACTCCCTTAATCCTCAGAATATCTAATGATTTTTGCCTGTTATTGGACTTCAAACAAATGGAATCATAGAATGTTTTCTTTTGCGTCTAGTTTTGTTCTGGAAAGTGCTATTACTTGACAAATTTCAAACTGCTGCAGAGAAGGAGTTTACTTGAGGTGATATGACTTGAACTCTTGAATCTTAAACCAGTACACTAATGTTCTTGGCTGGAAAACGAGATTCGAGTGCAATAAAAGAGAAAAATGTGCCCATTTGTGAAAGTTGGAAACAAAGGTAGAAATAGGATTACAGAAGGAGTTCAAAATGTAAATAATACATTTGATAAAAATGTGTAGCCAAAATTGTAAAAATTGATACATAACTATATGACACATTTTACATTCAGTTGCATAACGTCTGTGCACACAATAAAAAATTTAACGTACATAAAAATAACATTTATAGTTCTGCCTAGTTTATACCAGACAGAATGTCAAATCCAAGACTGTCTAGTTCAAAATCAGACCTCTGGGAGCTCCTCGCCGACCCGGGCCGGTCCCCGGGGAAGTCGCGGGTGTTAAAGGGCAAGTCCATGCGAATGTCACGGTCGGCAAGAAGCGGGAGGCTCCGAATCCAGGCTGCGCGGGACACGCTCCTCCGCCACCTGCAGGGCGCCCCGCAGCGGCTCCGGCCGGGGATTCGCGGGCCAAGCCTGTTCCCCCAGATGACTTTAAATCATTCCGTTTTCTCCTCTGCTACCCTTTTCAATATATCACATCTCTCTGATAGTCATATAATTATTATTTGGAAATGACACGATACTTGAGATCCGCTTCCTCTCTTTCGGATATTTTTTTTCTTTCAGAATTCCACTTTTCGCCCTTTTAGTTATGTGTGTAAATAAACACTGATTCATTTATTTCCATAATGTGTACGTAGATATACAAAATTATTTTAATTTGATTGGTGCTTGCCCTGCAGATTCAGCATTTATCCTTGACTTAGTACTTTCGCTTAAACAAAAGTCCCGGCCGGGCGCGGTGGCTCACACCTATAATCCCAGCACTTTGGGAGGCCGAGGCGGGTGGATCACGAGGTCAAGGGATCGAGACCATCCTGGTCAACAAGGTGAAAGCCCGTCTCTACTAAAAATACAAAAATTAGCTGGGCATAGTTGCCCAAAACTCTCCACAACCCTCCACCTCCGCCTACCCATTTAGGATGTAAAGGAGGGTTTTTCTCAGACCTTCTTACAACACACAGACAGGTGAAAGACAGCTCAGAGGTCCTTATTCTGCTAAGGAACTGAAAGCAGGTTTCCCACTCCAATGTCCTGGTTGGGAACCACAGCTTTCGTCCTCTCTGAGAATGAATCATCACCAAGAAAAGAGAGGCTGTGGTAGGTCAAGGAATGCCCAATTCGCCCAGAAAGAAGTCAATCCCTCCTGCCTCCTTCAGCTTGGCATTTAGGGGAGGGAGAGAGCCCTGTTCGTGTACATGCGGTTTTCATTCTTGTCTTTTTCTTCAAAACAGAGATTGTGTTGTATGAGGAAAACAATTTTCCAAACAAACTAAAAGGCAATTCTTCCTAACTTCTCCTGCAGCTAAGAGGGACCAAAGTTTGAGCTGATTAGCTGTGAGCAGAAGGACTGAGAGGGTCTCTGTGGGGGCTACTTAGGTGGCACTGACACAGCCGTGTGACCCCTTTGTCCTTCTTTCCTCCTCCTTTCCCTCTGAAGAGCAGTCACCTTGGTCCCTGAGACAGCCTTCAGGATGGAAGCCAGCTATGAAGATGCTGAGGCAGAAAGATGCCAGATAGCTGACTGCCATGCGGGGCTGGGGGCATCCAGGTGCAGCATGGAGCCCACCTCCAGAGCGCCTTTATGGGAAGAAGAAAGAACTCTCTCTCTCTTCTCTATGATGCTGTTATTTTGCGTTTTCTGCTATGTGTAGGCAAAACTAATCCTAACCAAGATACCAGCGTTTTGTTGAATCAGTGAACTTGAACCAGGCACATTTTTTCTCTGGGACTTATTCCTACTCCACAAGAGGCAGGGCTGCAGTGCTTTGTATAATTCTGAAGAACTGGAGCTTCCTGGCCCATGTCCATGTTCACTTTTAATTATTACAGTGTGTACGTTACCATTTAGGGAACTATCCACTCCCTGAAATTCTATATGGTTAAGTGAGGCTGACACCACTTTCTGGCGGCAGGGGACAGAGGATAGGTGGGACCAGATATTGGAGGAACCATTGGTGCCTTGAGCATCTGCTGTGCAGGAGGTCCCCCGTGTTTGTACTGTCTGCAGCCCACACAGGTCCCACGTGTGTGAGCATTGACAATAGGCCCAGCTGAGTGGGAAGGGGTCCACCTGTATCTTCCCCAGGAAGACTGTCCCACGTGGACCTTGAATCACCGTCCTGCCTGACCACCCCCCGTGGAACTGTTACCCCTCAGCATCCACACATCCACACATGCACACACACACGCACATCTACATTACAGATGGGGACCATGGGGGTGGAGTAAGAGAAGTGTCAGTGGGAAGAGGAGACCTATACTTTAGACACAGAAATTTAAGCATAAGCTAAATTTGAGGTTTTCCCAGGGGCTTCCCTTGGAGGGCAGTGTGGAAGGAGACACCGGGCTTCTGCGTGCTCTGCTCACCTGCCACCGCCCCCATCTCCTCCATGCGGGGACCTGGATGGATCACTACTCCAGTTCTTTTTTCTTTTTGTTTTTTGTTGCTGTTTTTTTTTTTTTTTTTTTTTTTGAGACCTCATCTCACTCTGTCACCCAGGCTGGAGTGCGGTGGCATGATCTCAACTCACTGCAACCTCCACCTCCTGGGTTCAAATGATTCTCCTGCTTCAGCCTCCTGATTAACTGGGACTACAGGCTCCCGCCACCATGACTGGCTAATTTTTGTATTTCTAGTAGAGACGGGGTTTCACCATGTTGGTCAGAATGATCTCGAACTCCTGACCTCAGGATCTGCACAGGTCAGCCTCCCAAAGTGCTGGGATTAAGGTGTGAGCCACCACACCCAGCCTTACTTTAGTGATTTCTATCTGCCCCCACAGTCGCCCTGTCTCAAGGTGCTGGTGCCTGTCTACAGCTCAACATGCCTGGCCTGACCTGCAGCACTGTGCCCACCTTCTCATGGCCCAGCTGGAGCACCCAGAGCCCACTAAGGCAAAGCCCAAGGGTGAGAAGGCCTGGAGGTGGGTGCAGGTGAGTGTGTGGGAGGGAACAGAGCTGGGCCACACAGAGCAGAGCTGCCAGAAGCTGGGGAGAGGACATAGCAGTGAGAAATTCGGCTCAGTTATGTGGTGGACTGCAGTCTGGGGAAACGTCTGGGGAGTGGGACATTGGACTGGGCTTCTCTGAAAGACAGAGGGAAGGTTTTGTCATTGGAAGGCACGTGGAGTGTCAGTCATGTTGCTGTTTACTCTGAAATGCAGAGGGGAGCAGCCTGACCCCTGAGCCCTGGCTAGACATCACTGTTGAGGTTCCAGCCAGATTTCTCACCAGGATGCTGTCCACACATTCTGCACATGCTGGGGTTCCCTTACCTGAGTCCCCTCCCTGATTAGAAGACTGTAGGTGTCCCTGTGGGCTACTATCTGCACACCCCCATACCCCATAAACCTCTGTAGATGTACAGAGTATCACCACCCCTGCCTCCCTACAACCCTTGTGGAAGGCCTGGGTGCATCCAGGGTCCCACCTGGGAATAGACAGATGTAGGTTCAGACCGAGCTCCTCCTTCTTACTACCATGCCTCTCAGAGTTTCCCCAGCCTCCCTTCCTGCACAATGGAGATCATCCTGGTATCGACTCCCTAGGGACGTCATCTGGCATGTGTGAGATAACACGAAACCTATGGGCTGGTATCACGTGTAGGTAATGGACAAATTAGTCATGGAATACATGAAGGGGTGGGAATTATTATGGAACACAACTAAACAGAGGCCTGGGTTCCTGCCATGTGATCTTGGAGATGTCCCATTCCTCCCGGCCTCGTTTCCCTGTGTACTATTAGAGGGCTGAAATTTAATACATTCTGATATTGTCATCCTCATAAAAGTTTGCAATGGTTGAATGTTTGTTTAGATTCAGACCCAAGTGCCACATCTCAGCCTATGTGGTGAGAGCAACCTCAATGGCTCTTGGAGACTCCCCCACCTCCTTGTGGACACATCCTTATGTCATGTCCTCCCCTGGAGTGGGCACTGACTTAGTGACTCACTTCTAACTAATAGAATATGGCACAGGGGATGAGATGCCTCTTCCAAGACTCAGTTATAAAATGACTGTGACTAGTATCTTGCTCTTTCTCTCCTCTGTTCTCCCTTCCTTTCTCTGTGCTGTCCTCTCTCTGTCTCTCCCTCTCTCAGATCCCTGACTCTGGGGAATCAGCTGCTGTGTTATGAGCTGTCCTATGGAGAGGCTTATGTATCCCAGGATATAGAGAGGGCGATGGACAGAGGGGAGCTCGGGCCATCATTCCTTACCGAATCCTTCCAGCAACTATGTGAGTGAGCTTAGCATTGGATCCAGCCCCACTTGAACCTCAGTTGAGACCACAGCCCCAGCCTCCTGAGAGATATCACGGCAGAAACACCCAGCCGAGTCCTGCTGGATTCCTGGGCCCTAGAAACAGGAAGATCTAAATGTTTGTGGTTGTAAGCTGCTAAGATTGGGATAATGCTTTCATACAGCTATGGATCACCAACACAGGACTATCCAGAATCTACCCCTGCCTTCATCCTTCCTCCCCTCCTCTACTCACAAGTTCTCTCCAGCTACACTGGGCCTCTTTCTACCTTCTCTGGCCAAACTCACTGTTTCCTGGATTCTTTGGCCATTGATCCTTCCCTTGGCACAGTGGTCCCAGACTTTTACAGGGCTGGTCCCAATTATCCTTCTCAGCATAAATGCACCTCAATGAGGCTTTTTCAGACCCACCTCTCACCCTTGAAGTGAACTTTATCTCCCGCCCTCATAACGGTCTGCTTTATTTCAATATTATGCTCACACTTTTCTTCTCTTTTCATGCTTCTGTCCCTTCTCCTCCCTTCCAGACTATGAGCTCCTGGAGGACAAGGACCATGTCATTCATTCACTGAGAGACCCAGACCATACTTAGCCCTAGAACAAGGTAAGTGCTTGGGACCTAGTTACTGAACGAATAAATGAGAGGATCTCAAGCCCCTCATCCCAACTTTCCTCCTTCTGACCAGCTCAGGATATGGAGATGAATGCTCATAACAGGAAGTGAGATCTGGTTGGTGGCGAGGAAATGGCCAGAGTGACCCCCGGGTAGTTCCTCTCTGGCTCCAGTTGCTCCAGCAGAGCACTGTGGTCACAGCCTCCCTGGTGGGCAGTGCTAACCCTGCACCCAAGGGAGAAGAACCACCCAGCAAAACACCTTTGTTGAGTAACTTCAAGGCATCAGCTCTCTCAGCTCCCAGTGGGGCAAACGAGAAATACCCATGAGATCCAGAGTCATTGACGCCTTAAAAAAGTTTCCTGTCCCATTACTGCCAGCACTGGTGCTGGGGTTCAGTTCACTCATGGGGCCACCTCATTACAGTCAGGTCAATGACTCTGCCTCCACTTCCAAATGAAGCTCCCGAAGCTCCAACAGATGGCCTCTGTCTTTGTTCAAGGATGACACATAAAGTGTTCAGCCACATTCCTCTGTACCCTAAGTCACAGTCCTCAACTATCACACCTGTCTCTGCCTGCCAGCCCTTTAGACCTGATTGTCTTACCACAGCATCTCCCAGCCCAGACCTACCTGGTCCCAGGCATTTTCCAGAATCAGCCTCCTGCTTTGTCTTCTCTGCTTACTTTGGTCTCCATGATTGTCCTAATGTGTGTTATTTTACTCTAAGTCTCAGGGGACACCTTTGATGTTGCTTTGAGTCTGGCTGACTCCAGGGGAGGACATGACACAGTGGGAATCTCTGTGAATGAATGAATCACCTGCTCTTGGTTCTGTGCACAGCCTTAATTGTGTTGTCACATGCAACTCCAGGTAAGAAACCTTCCCAGCATGCTAACTCTGGGGGACCCACACTAACCAAGGTAGCCCCTGTATGCCCTATCATCCCCACATGGGATAGGGTTTTAGATGCCTGCCAATGTGTAGGGAAGAAATGGGGTCTCATTCCATCTTAGCTAGAAAATGATTGCAAATTCCTGACAAACTGGTTTTAAAATGTGGTTGTGCTCTTCCTAAGCTGGCACTCAGCAAGGAGAAGACCATGTTCAGTTCGAGCCACCATTGAGGTGGCTCCCACAACATAGACTGAGATGTGGCACTTGGGTCTGAATCTAAACAAACATTCAACCATTGCAAGCTTTTATGAGGATGACATCAGAAGTCAGAAGTCTGTCTGAATGACTGAGTCTCACTCTGTCGCCCAGGCTGGAATGCAGTGGCATGATCTTGGCTCACTGCAACCTCCGTCTCCCAGGTTCCAGCAGTTCTCCTGCCTCAGCCTCCTGAGTAGCTGGGACTATAGCCATATGCCATCACTCCCGGCTAATTTTTGTATTATTAGTAGAGACAGGGTTTCACCATGTTGGTCAGGCTGGTCTTGAACTCCTGATCTCAGACAATCCACCATTTCGGCTTCACAAAGTGCTGGGACTTCAGGCGTGAGGCACCACACCCAATCTGATATTGCTTTTGGTAGCCCATTGGCTCTCCCTTTACTGGCCAATCTGCCATCACCTACCTGCTCTTGGTTCTGTGCACAGCCTTAATTGTATTGTCACCTGCGACTCCACGTAAGAAACCTTCCCAGCCTGCTAACTCTGGGGGACCCACACTAACCAAGGTAGCCCCTGTATACCCTATCATCCCCACATGGGATAGGGTTTTGGATGCCTGCCAATGTGTAGGGAAGAAATGGGGTCTCAGTCCATCTTAGCTAGAAAATGATTGCAAATCCCTGACAAACTGGTTTTAAAATGTGATTTTGCTCTTCCTAAGGTGGTGCTCAGCAAGGAGAAGGCCATGTTCAGTTCGAGTGCCAAGATCATGAAGTCCAATAGCGAGAATCCAGACAATTTCAAGTCCAGCATCTCCCAGGCTTTTCCGGAGCTGGAGATTGACTCATATCTCAAGGCTCCACTTAGGGAGCTGAGTTTTACGGCAGCCAAGGAAATTGAAATTGGTGATGATGAGCAAGCTATCATAATCTTGCTCCCATTCCTCAACTGAAATCTTTCCAGAAAAATCCAAGTCTGGCTAGTATGTGAATTGGAGAAGAACTTCAAGAGGAAGCATGTTGTCTTTATTGCTCAGAGGAGAATTCTGCCGAGGCAACTCAAAAAAGCTGTACAAAAAATAAGCAAAAGCATCCCAGGAGCCATACTCTGAAAGCCATGCATAACTCAATCGCCAAGGATTTGTTCTTCCCAAATGAAATTGTGGACAAGAAAATCCACATGAAACTGAATGGCAACCGTCTCATAAAAGCTCAGTTGGACAAAGCAGAGCATAACAATGTAGAACGCAACGTTGAAACTTTTTCTGGTGTCGAAGAAGCTCACAGGCAAGGATATAAACTTTGAATTCAAGCATAAACAAAAATGACTAAATAAAGTATATTCACAGTAAAAAAAAATGTGGCTTATCCTGCTTGATGGAATAAGAAACGTTGATGGTAAAAAACATAATCTGCAAAATTCCGATACAAATGACAAAGAATCATTTCAACAATATGACCAGACAGATGCTTCTCTTTTATGTGTATGATTATCATTTAAAATATGGAATTTAAGGTAAAGCTAACTCTGCTTTTTAAGGATGGCTGGAATAAGGACATTCTGTTATTTGTTTGCTTTTTTTTTTTTTTGAGATGGATTCTTGCTCTTACCACCCAGGCTGAGGTGCAGTGGCGCAATCTCGGCTCACTGTACCCTCTGCCTCCTAGGTTCAAACGATTCTCCTGTCTCAGCCTCTGGAGTAGCTGGGATTACAGGCGTGAGCCACCATGCCCAGGTAATTTTTGTATTTTTAGGAAAGACAGAATTTCACCACGTTGGCCAGGCTGGTCTCAAATTCCTGACCTCAGGTGATCTGCCTGCCTCAACCTCCCAAAATGCTGGGATTACAAATGTGAGCCACCACGCCAAGCTTGTTTGCTTTTTAACCTGAAAGGAACCTTTGAAAGCAAGTGGTCAGATCCCGTTGCTTTTCCCTTTCTCAGGTGAGGCAGGGAAAGGTGAGACAGTTCATCTTTCTCAGGTGAGGCAGGGAAAGGTGAGGCAGGTGACCTTTCTCAGGTGAGGCAGCTAAGGCCCAAGGAAAGGGTGTGTCTTGCCTATCATCCCCAATCCCTTCACCTACCTTGCAAAAGTGGACGCTATCTTATTCCTCTTACTATTTCAGCTTCCAAGCTGGTGCTTTTTATATAAAGTTGTAGGCACTCAATTAATCTAATTTAGAAGAACTGGACTTTATTTAACATTTTTAACAATGACTTGAGATTTTCTTACTACTAGTTGTGGGTTCACCTTTTTTTCTGGTGAACCATGGCAAAATGCAATTCTTGAGCATAATCATTTGAAATAAACAAGGCTCCTTTCCTGACACTAAGCAGAGACGAATTATGCTGACAATTCTGATTAGCTTTCTGTATCCTCTCTGAGAAACAGCACTCTAAAACCATCTTAGCTGGGCTCAGAACAGCTCAGACTGTAATATTATTTACCAGTTAATTGGAGGCAGGAAGCCAGCTCTCCTGCCCAGCAAACACACCAGCAGAGACTTCAGAAGACCTTCATCCATAGCCAAAATGGCTGAACCCAGATGCTCTCTAAGGCTCTCCTTCCCCTCCGTCAGCTCCAAGTATGAGGTTTATGAATGTCGAAGAGCTTCACAGTGCTGTTAAAAGGTATGTCTTCCAGAATATTAGTTTCTATGGAACTACAGCTTAATGACAAGACTCCATTTACAAAACAATGATTATATGGACAAAAAAAACCCACTGATATGGTTGTAACTTAATGGTACTGTTTTTCTTAAACAATTTTAAAGTAAGAAGGTCTAAAACAAGTATGTTTTTCTGAGAAATTAGCATGCTGATGAATTTTGCTTTTTCTCTGATGATGCTCTAAAGATATGATCTTCTAGAAGATCTTCTTTCCTAGCTGTGTACCTTGTGAAAGTATTGTTTATTACATGACATAAGAAAACACAGTTGTATTCAGAAAATTAGAATTTTATCTCAAAAGACAAGTGAGTATCTTTCTTAACCAAAGTTATCTGCATCACTAAATACAGAAAATAATTTGAGTATTTGTTCTCCATAAAATGGTAGAAAACTAGAACCATTCTAGACCATGGATGCCTTCAGCCATTAGGGCTTAATTCTATCCTGGAGCCCCAGGTCAGGCTGATAGAAGTTTTTGTTTTTTGTTTTCTTTTGTCTCATAAAGTTAGGAATAAAATTGGCCTGCAATTTACAATAAAACTTTTATGATTATATTTCACGGGTATGTCTCTAAGTTTTCTTGGTAGCAATTTTAGGATTTTTCTCTAAGGGGCACATGATACACAAGAGCTTGTGGTGGGCAGCTCATGCTGGCTTCAGGTTGCCTTCATGTCTTCTCAAGCCTTGCAGTCACTCATTCATCTAACACTAAGTTGCTATTTATTCCTCAATCAAAAACGTAAGCATCAGGCCAGGTATAATGGCTCGTGCCTGAAATCCCAGCACTTTGGGAGGCCGAGTGCTTGAGCTTGGGACTTCAACATCAGCCTGGGCAACATAGCGATACCCCCTTCTCTTATTATATTATAAACATAAAAATATTTTTTTAAATAACTCTGACTCCTGAAGCAATTTAATGGATTTAATTTTACAGAAGGTAGATTTGTAACTTCTTTATTCTAATAAAAGATGAAGAAAAACATTTGGAGGCTTAACACAAACTATTTTTTGCTACTAAAGCAAAAGCAGTCCCAGTACTTCTAGGTTATAATATCACCACTTAACAACTAAATATTATCTCCAAAATAGACGTTTTTTAACAAATCAGAATAGGACGGGCACGGTGGCTCACACCTGTAATCCCAGCACTTTGGGCAGCTGAGGTGGTGAGCGGATCAGGAGATGGAGACCATCCTGGCTAACACGGTGAAATCCCATCTCTACTAAAAATACAAAAAATTAGCTGGGCATGGTGGCACATGCCTGCAGTCCCAGCTACTCAGGAGGCTGAGGCAGGAGAATCACTTGAACCCCAGAGGCAGAGGTTACAATGAGCTGAGATCATGCCACTGCATTCCAGCCTGGGTGAAAGAGCAAGACTCTGTCTAAAAAAAAAAAAAATCAGAATACTAGAGCCCCAATTTTAACTTCATTGAAATGTAATTTAAATTTTATGTAATTCCTAATTTAAATAGTACTATTCATTGGCTTTAGTGCATTTACAGTTATGCAACCAACATAACGATCAATTTTGGAACATTTTTATCAACCCTGAAAGAATCATCATACCTATTATTAGTTACTTCCCAACCTCTTATTGCTGGCCCTAGGCAAACGCTAATCTATTTTCTGTCTTTCTAAATTTACTCGTTCTGGAGATATCCCATAATGGAATTATACGGTATATCGTCTTTGTGATTGACTTATTTCACTTGGCATATTTCCAAGGTTTATCAATGTTATAACATGGATCAGTACTTCCTTTTTGTTTCTGAGTAGTATTCCATTGTAAGGACATTGCCACATTCTATTTATTCACTCATCAGTTGATGGACATTTCCATTATTTCTACTTAGCTATTATGAATAATGCTACTTTGAACATTTATGTCTAAGTTTTGATGTGAACATCTGTTTGTATGTCTCTTGGGTATGTCTCAGGGTGGAATTGCCCTTAGATATGGGGCAATTAGCAGTTAGCACCCTCGTATTATAATTGTCCTATATCCAGGGCATTTGAATTGTCCTATATCCCAGGCAATTAAGTTCTATACACCTAGAAGTACTGGGTCTGATTTTGCATTAGTACCAAAAAAATTTGCAGTAAGCCTCCAAATGTTATTTTTCTTTCATTGGAATAATTTTTTTCAATTTCACTGCCCTCAGATGTAGGGCAATTGTTATATGGTAATATATGCTTAACATTTTAAAGAATGGCCAAACTGTGTTCCAAAACAGTAGAGCCCTATCAATGTAAAAGTTGAGTTGTCGACAAGAGACTGACTTTGTGACAGAGCTCCCAGCAGAGACATTCTACACCTATTTTAGCCCATCCATGTACATCTCATAAGGAATCAAAATTTTGCATCATTACCATTTCTGATATTACACATTCTTATGCAAAAAAGATAACACTTTCTTCTCTTGTGTACCTCTAAATTCATCATATAAAATTAAATGTAAACTTAAAATATAAATATGTCTACTTTTAAATCTTGACAATTAAAAAGTGATTCCTTGTTATTTCAACTTTTTAAATTGAGTCAAAACGTCATCCATTGATGCACATTTATAACATTTTTCATGAAGTCTGTTTTTTTATTTCTTGTGTCTTTAGTGTCATATTTAAAAGATCACTGTCAAATCCAATGTTCTGAATCATTTGCCTATGTTTTTGTTTAAGAGTTTCATAGTTTTATGTCTTACATCTAGGTCTTTGATACATTTTGAGGTAATTTTTGAATATGGTGTTAGGTAAGGGTTTGGCTTCATTCTTTTGCATATGGATATATAATTTTCCCACAAGCATTTGTTGAAAAGACAGTCCTTTCTCTATTGGATGGTCTTGGTACCCTTGTCATAAATGATTTTACTATGTATGTGAGGATTTATTTCTGAGCTCTCTAGTTTATTCCATTGATCTATACGTCTGTCTTTAAGACAGTTCCACACTGCTTTATTAACTGTGGCTATGAAGTAAGTTTTGGAATCAGAAACTGTGAGTGCTCCAGCTTTGTTCTTTTTCAAGATTGTTTTTGCTATTCCAGATCTCTTGAGATTGCACATAAATTTTTAAATGATGATTTTTTTTAAATTTCTGCAAACAATGTCACTGGGAGTTTTATATAGAATACATTGATCTATAGATCACTTTGTGTGGTATTGACATGTTAACAATATTAAGTCCTCCAATCTGTGAGCATAGGATGAAGTTTATTTATGTCTTAATTTTTTTCAGCAATATTTTATAGTTTTCATTATATTCGTCTGTCATCTTCTTGGTTAAATTAATTCCTAAGTATTTTATTATTTTTGATGCTATTATAAGTGGAATTGTTTTCATAATTTTCTTTTTTAATTGTTCATTGTTAGTGCATAAAATGCAGCTGATTTTTTATTTGTCACTTTGTATCCTATTTACTGAATTCATTTGTTAGTTCTAACAACTTTGTGTGAAATCTTTAGGAATATAATATCCGGTCATCTGCAAACAGAGATAATTTTACTTCTTCCTTTCTTATTTGAATGCCTTTTTTTTCTTGGCTAGGTTCCCTGAATAGATCTCTGAAAGGGAGATCTGTTCCGATCTATACTATGTTGACTAGAACTGGTGAAAGTGAACAGCCTTGTCTTATTCCCAATCCTAGAGAAAAACCTTTAGTTTTTCACCATTGAATATGACGTTTGCTGGGCTGTTTTTTCCTATGTGGCTTTTATTATTTTGAGGTAATTTCCTTCTATTCCTAGTTTGTTAAATGTTATTACCATGAAAGGGTTTTGAATTTTGTTAAATGCTTTTTCTGCATCCATTGATATGATCATGTTTTCCCTTCATTCTGTTAATGTAGTATATTACAGTGATTGATAGTCATATGTTGAACCATCCTTGCATTCCAAGAATCAATTCCACTTGGTCATAGTGTATAATCTTTTTAGTATGCTGCTGATTTTGGTTTGTTAGTATTTTTTTAACTCCTTTGCATCAATGTACATAAGGGTTACTGGTCTGTAGTTTTATTTTCTCATAGTGTCTTTGTCTGGTTTTGGTATCAGGACAATGCTAGCATCATCTTTGATGAGTTAGGAGGTGTTCCAGGACAATGCTAGCATCATCTTTGATGAGTTAGGAGGTGTTCCCTTCTCTTCAAGTTTTTAGAAAAGTCTGGGAAAGATTGATGGTACTTCTTTAAATATTTGATAGAATTTACCAGTGAAACTATCAGGTCCAGGGCTTTTCTTAATTGGAAAATTTTTGATTATTGATTCACTCCACTTAAAAGGTATAGGTATATTCAGATTTTCTATTCCTTCATGATTGAGTCTTGAAAATGAAGGAAATTCTGGTAGATGCTACAACATAGATGAACCTTGAAGACTTTATAAATGAAATAAGCCAGTCACAAAAGACAAATATTCTATGATTACACTTATATGAAGTACTTAGCATAGTCAAAATCACAGAGGCAGCAAGTAGAATGGTGGTTACCAGATGCCAAGCTTAAGGGAATAATGGGGAGTTATTATATAACGAGTGCAGGGTTTCAGTTTTACAAGATGAAAAGGGTTCGGGAGATGGATGGTGAGGATGGTGGCCTATTATGAATGTATTTAATAAACTGTAAAAGAAACTGTACAGTTAAAAATGATTAAGATGGTAAATTTTATGTTATGTGTGTTTCACCACAGCTTTTTAATTAAAAAATAGATTAAAAGGACATTTTAATTCTCGAACAAATCCAAAATGCTGCTATCTGTCCTGCCAATGTTCTTGAGGGCACTTTGAAGTGATTGGTCTCCTCACACTATCCGTAGCTGTCTGGTTAACCAAGCTAGTGATCACCATTTTTTCTTTGCCTTCTTACTCTTAATTTCTTAAATATTTCCAGAGATCCCTTGATTATCTCAACAAATATGAGGTTAAGATTTAGGATTTGAACTTCTTATAAAGAATTTTAACAAAATTGTTTGCTACTTAGGAATTAAGTATGTAAAATGTATGTTAATGTGTATTTTATTTGGCAATTTAAAAGTATTGTGGTGGACTCAATAAAGAAAAGTGGCACATGGACACCATGGAATATTATGCAGCCATAAAAAGGAACAAAATGATGTCCTTTGCAGTAAGATGGTTGGAGCTAGAAATGTGGTACATATATGTGGGATACTACGCAGCTATAGAAAAGAATGAGATCATGTCCTTTGTAGGGACACGACTGGAGCTGGAGGCCATTATCGCTTTTGCTTTGTGGAAACTTGGGCTAGAACTGAACACAAAAGGCAGTTCTGCACATTTCATTCATTGTGTTCAAGTCATGATAAGTGAACAACTTGTGAAAATGAATTGGATTTTCCCATGCTGGATACGAAATGGAAAGCCAATGTGAAACATACAAACAGGGTGACACTGATTTGCAGGGTCTGTCCCTGTCTGAAAGGATTTGGAGAATCATACTGCAGAGCTTATTTGCAGTTTTGAAGTCTGAAGACTCTCAGGTTGGTGTGCATGATTTCCTTACCAGCTGAGAAACTGGCCCACATGCTAAGTGCGCTGTGTCCCCCTCAGCCCAGGGTTGCTATTACTGTTTCCTGTTTCTCTTGTGTGCATAATCACTGCTGTGAAGTGCCAGAGTGGCTTTCAGAGTTGGGCATCGAGGTGGTGTCAGGATGTATACCTCATGAATGCCTCACAATGGAACTTTATCCATTATGCACACTGGACAAAATTTAAAAGATGGAGTAATGGGAATCAAAAAGTGAATGTACGGCTGGGCATGGTGGCTCATGCCTGTAATCCCAGCACTTTGAGAGGTCGAGGCAGGTGGATCACGCAGTCAGGAGTTCAGGACCAGTCTGGCCAACTTAGTGAAACCCCATCTCTACTAAAAACACACAAAAAATTAGCTGGGTGTGGTGGTGTGCGCCTGTAATCCCAGCTACTTGGGAGGCTGAGGCAGGAGAATTGTGTAATCGCGTGAACCCAGGAGGCAGAGGTTGCACTGAGCCAAGATCGTGCCATTGAACTCCAGCCCAGATGACAGTGGGAGACTCATCTCAAAAAAAAAAAGTGAATGGAGAGCAAAAACCCTGGTTCGTAAGAAGATGTGAGCTCAAGGGCAAGTCTGCAGGCACCAGCTAAGTAGGGAAAGTTGGGCCAAAGCCCTCGAGGGCAGGACAGCAACCACATCAATTTCTAAAGGTCCTGAAACTTTAACTGTTGAGGGCACAGTCTCTGCCACTGGCTATATATGATCACTGGGTTCCTTTTGGTTCCAGGAAAGTTCATTTCTGGGAGCAGAGACCAGAGAGAGAGAGCAGGGGCCAATCCACTGGAGAAGAGCAGCAGGAGCCAGGCTCGGGGCTTAGATCCCTGTCAAATCAGCAGAGAGCAAGGACATCTTCTAGGATTAGACAAGACTCGGATATAAACCAGGAACCAGGCAAGAAACTCAACCACATGGACACAGATCATAGGTTTATAGAGGGGCCTGCAGCTCCCTGGGCCATGGATAGCAGTGCTAGGCATCAAACCCCAAGCCAGACACCTGCTCTCAGAGCTAAGGGCCTTGTGGACATGGACTTCATTCTCACCAGCTCAGGGACTGGGCAGGACCACGCCTGCAGCATGGCAGGGGTGGGGCAGGCAGAGGCTGAAGGAAGAGTCTTAGAATCGGTGTTATTTCTCTATCAATGACTCAGAAAGAGTCCATCCATTTTTCACAGATATTTTAAATCCTAAAATGGCAGGAAGGGGACCCTGCAGCGATTTTACTCCTGTGGATCTTGGAGCATCGTTTATTTCTTGGCAAGTGACTGAGCCCTATTTAACTCTGTTCTGAGACAACTAATTAGAGTAGGATAATCAACAAAGCACAGAAAATATCCACGACGGTCAACAGTCTACCCAGAAATCTCGAGTTGATTTCTTGTTGTTGTTTTTTTCTTTGTTATAATTGTTTTTGTATTTATTGTGCTCATTAGTATGCAGATTTTTGTTTGTACATAGGGTTTGAAATGGCAGGATCACCAGGCCACAGCAGAGCAGCTTTGTGGTTAGAATGAAATGTAGTTCACACCACCCCACATCTGCTCCCTTATCAGAAATTCTTCTTTTTTTCTGTAATGCATTGTGTCTCCAAGAGGCTGAGTTTACATAACAATACTTCTGAAGAACTTAATAAAGTAGGCCCTATTCTTTGAGTGCCTACCACGCTGTCAGGTGTTTTATTTAGCACATAGATATCATACCTCTGTTTCACAGACAAGAACACTGAGACTCAGAGGGTAAAGACATTTACATGGATCATAAAGCTAGTGAGTAGTTGAGCTGGAATTAGAAGCAGGTGTATTTGGGGCTTCTGGAAAAATAACTTCCCAGATTAAGCAATTGTCGGCCATGTTAATCTACCTCTGGCTTGAATTGGGACAAGCTAATGCACTTTAGGACAATGAGTAAGTGTGTGTCAGTGGGAGGCAGGGCAGAAGGACAGAGGTGGCAGAGACAGCCTTTCCCGGCAGTGGAAAGGCCACACACCTCAGTGTTTAAAGGCAACAGAACTGGATTCACTGTCATCTGCATTAGAGTTGGGATTTCACCATTTTGTGCTTTGTGACCTTGCCAAAGTCACTTGTCTTTCTCCTATTTTAGCTCAACCAGAGGAATTTGTTACAGATGGTTTCTGGGTTAACATGGGCTAAAAGTCAGATTCCAGAGCAAAGTCCTGGGGAAAAGATTCTGGACACCAAGGCTACCAGAGCAGGCTATGAAAAGAATGAAGTAACATGAGCCCACGCAGACAGAGCTGGAGGAAGGGCTCTGGGCTCAGCAACGTCAAGATGGCCAAGCAGGAAGCAAAGGCCAAGGAGGTACCAGGGATCTGACATCTGCATCGATCAGTGGATGGAATTAACAGACCAGGGTGAAAGCCTGAGACCTAGTGGTGATGAATCTTATCCTTAGAGGACTAAGGGTGGCCTGGCTGCCATCCAGCTGGCACATTCTGATGGGTCAGTGCCCAGGACTGATCAGTCAGTGCCCATGCCCAGCAAGTTGAGGCCTGTGTCCAACTGCTCAGGGGACATGTTGAATATCGTCCCTGACTAGTATGGCTGTGAATTCAAGCTGGGAGATACGTGATCATTAGAAGATCCACTTCCAGCCAGGCACAGTGGCTCACACCTGTAATTCCAGCACTTTGGGAGGCTGAGGTGGGAGGATCACGAGGTCAGAAGTTCGTGACCAGCCTGGCCAACATGATGAAACCCTGTCTCTACTAAAAATACAAAATTTAGCCAGGCGTGGTGGCACGTGCCTGTAATCCCAGCTACTCAGGAGGCTGAGGCAGGAGAATCGCAGAATCGCTTGCACCCAGGAGATGGAGGTTGTGGTGAATCAAGATCACTCCACTGTACTCCAGCCTGGGCAACAAGAGCAAAACTCCATCTCAAAAAAAAAAAAGAAGACCCATTTCCAAACTCAGAAAAAATAGGAACCCAGGAAATCAGGCATGGATAAGAAGTTTTAAAAAGAAAGAAGGGTTTTTAAATGCATGGTTCATGTAACAGATGTCACCTGTCTGAGACCTGAGTCTGTTCGTCATCATTAAATGCTTCCTACTTAATGTTGGCTGACAGGGGTCAGAGAGTGAGCACTGGAAGCCAGAAAGTGGAGAACTCTAGAGATATTGTTCTGTGTCTCCAGGTCTTGCACGCTGCCTGGCTCTTAGTAAGAACCAATATATATTTGGTGACTGCAAAAACACAGCTTTTATTGTTGGAGAGTTTCACTCGCCGTGGTTTTTGAAGTAATGTTGCCATAAGCACCTTACAAACACTGCACTATTCATAAACTTACATTCTGTAAAGTAAATTAGTAAATTACCATCATCAACTTACTTTTAAAATTATCCCTCTGTTGTAATGAAACAGTCTTGACTATTTTGAGAATATTTTGTTGACTATAAATAAGTGGCCAGGTGATGAAATGACACGACAAATCTTTGTTAGCCATCTCAATCCATAATGAAACTTGAACCTATGAAGGCTGGAGTCTTGACAACTTAAAGGCTGTAATCAAACCCAGTTAGTTGATGTCTAGGTCTTCTCTGATCTTCTATCCCCACCTCAGCCCAGAGCAAGAACCTTCCCTAGCACAGCACTAAGGACACAGCACAACAGCTGCTCTGTCATTGACCAGCTCCCCTCCTGACTGTAAGCTCCACGAGGCCAGAGACTGGTCTGGTTCACCTTTGTATTTCTAGTGCCATTGTCATGGTGGGTACTCAGTACGTTTTTATTAAATGAATAAGTGATATTTAGCCAAAAGTCACAATCAGATTGTTGACCTTTACCTATGTCACCTTTTCATATCTCGATATAATAGATTATCTGTTACTGATTAAATTGTAGTATACTTTGTTACTATGGGAAATGAAACTTGTAGTCAATGGAATGAGGCGCTACCATGTATAAGTTTCTAAAATCTTTAGGAAAAATAATAAAATTGGGTGCTTTTACATATACGTTTAAATTAAAAAATAATGGCCAGGCATGGTGGCTCACGCCTGTAATCCCACCACTTTGGGAGGCCGAGGCAGGCGGATCATCTGAGGTTGAGAGTTCGAGACCAGCCTGACCAACATGGAGAAACCCCATCTCTACTAAAAATACAAAACATTAGCCGGGCATGGTCGCCCATGCCTGTAATCCCAGCTACTCGGGGACTGAGGTAGGAGAGGCAATTGAACCCAGAAAGCAGAGGTTGCAGTCAGCCAAGATAGTGCCATTGCACTCCAGCCTGGGCAACAAGGGTGAGTGAAACTTTGTCTCAAAATAAATAAAATAAAGTATGCCAGGAAAATTTGAAGAATTCGTCATTTTCTTTTCTACATGGAGCAAGACTTAAAAAACTTTCTGTTATAGGAACATTGATTTTCAAAATTCTGCCTTCAAGTTAAAAAATAATCCCTACACAAGTAGTATATTTTTATTGTAGAATTTTAAAAATAAAATAAAGCAAGAATAATCAAAGCACTAGAAATAATCCATAATTTTAATACTAAGAGATAATCTATATAAACATTTTTGTCTATATAGATTTCTCCTTTCATATCTATATGCATCTGCTTGCCTATCTACCTACCTACCTACCTACTTACCCCTTCAATCATATATATGTGTGTCTGTGTCTGTGTGAGTGTGTATGTCAATGTGGATGCAAATTTCTGTTTCAAAAAATCATTCTCCCCTCCACAGCTTCCCTCTAGACATAAGAAATGAGGTGGATAAGGGAAATATTGGGTGGACCCAGTCTTAAGGTCAGATGTGTGTGTCTGACTCAGAATGTAAATTAGGCATTAATCTTCTAATGTATATACATATACGATCAAAGAATGATCTCTGTGGAAAATGTGATTAGTCATTTTCGTCTTCCTCTAGAATATTTACTATTTCATTTGAAATTCTTTTAACTTTTGCTTGAAACATTGCTTTTTATAGAACGTTTGCACGCCGAGTCTCTGAAGGACTCCACAGAAAAAGAGCCATGCCACTTCACACTTCTGGTCGATAGGTGGCAGTGTTCACCATCCTACAGCTGTGAAGTCCACTGAGGTCAGGTTTAAAAAATAAAAAAATCTGGCGAGGAGCGGTGGCTCAGGGCCTATAATCCCAGCATTTGGAGAGGCCAAGTTGGGGGATCACCTGAGGAGAGGAGTTCGAGACCAGCCTGTCCAACATGCTGAAACCCCATCCCTACTAAAAATACAAAAATTAGCCGGACATGGTGGCAGGCACCTGTAATCCCAGCTACTTTGGAGGCTGAGGCAGCAGAATCGCTTGAACCCAGGATGCAGAGGTTGCAGTGAGCTGAGATGCTGCTACTGTACTCCAGCCTGGGTGACAGAGCAAGCCTCTCTCAAAAATAAACAAACAAAACAAAACAAAAAACGAAAGATGACAGCAGGAAATCTCTAAAACAATAAAACTGCTTGTCATTTTTCAACAATATAACTTACACACTCATCACAGTAAGTTCTATATATCCCACTCTTTTAGACTATTCCAGGATCTTTTCCAGCTAAACGTTTAAAATTGGGTAAACAGTCCCATAATCCTATACTCTTCTCTTGCATGTCTCTCCCATTTTCAGGAGCCAGAGCATTCTGAAGGGCATTTCTACCAATTTCTGCAATGTGCAGCAGGAACGTTGGATACTAACACCAAATATTGGAGCACGTGCTTCACGACACAGGTGGTGATTAATTTATTTTTTCTAGATACACAAGTTTCCATGTCCAAAACTGTCAGACATTGGCAAAACAAGCTTGAGCATGTTATCCTTATCACTTTAGGAAAAGGTGCTACCTCACTGACTCACCTCCAAAGATACTGTACTTCAGTGAACATCCCATGTATATTATACATATCGGCATATCCTCTCTATATATGCTTTCTCTATAAAGCATATATAGTCCTATTTGTAATAAAGAATACATACAGAATAAAAATGGAATTATGCTCTACTTTTTTTTTTTGCTTAGTAATGTCATTAATAACCACCCAGAGTCAATGCAGACCATAATTCAGAGCTCAGTCAAAAAAGAAAGTCATGAATATTGATCCCATTGATCAAGGTTTAAATTTTGAATACCTATAACCCTTTTTCGGATTTGAATTATATTCTCGCTCTCTACCACAGGTATGTCATGCTTTGCCAATTAGTATGAAGAGTGCTTTAGAAGCAGGACTTACATTGTGCCTTCCATAGTCCTGACAGACTGATAGGTACATTAAATAGTAAAGCCTGAATTAAATTAGTGATTAATTCAGTTTCTAGTTCACTACTATTCATACTTGTGTTAAGAGTTAAGTGTTATTTTTTTAAAGGAAACTAAAAGATATGCAAGTTAGGGAGATGAATTCTGCATAAAACAACACCCTAAAAGGTTATAAACTCTATTTCCATTTTCACTCAAAATTTTACATGCAACAGTTAATTCTAGAACACACCGGGAATATGATCATGCTTCTTAATGGAAAGATAATGAATTGTAACCTGTCCCTGAATTTAACAATAAAATTTTAAGTAAATCTAAAATAAGTCCACTCTGATAAATGCAACATATCCTACCTCTCAAATCAATGGGAACATCAATTAGAGAATATCAATTACACCGTAGGCCCAGCCTAATGTAACTTTCAAAATCTGAGAATTCCTTGATATAGTATTTATGATTCACAATAAACAAAAATTAGTCCCACAATATTATCCTTTATATTTAAAAAGCATGTCATTAATATCAATTAGTAATTAATATATAAGTAATAGGCTGTGAATATTGAAAATTATAAAGGTATTTTTTGAAGTTCTTTTTAATTACTATACTTTAAATTCTGGGGTACATGTGCAGATCTTGCAGGACTGTTACACAGGTATACACATGCGATGGTAGTTTGCTACCTCCATCCCCCTGTCACCTACATTAGGTATTTCTCCTAATGTTATCTCTCCCCAACCTTCCCACCCCCTGCTTTCACTCCCCTAGCCCTCTGTCCCCAACACACCCCAGTGTGTGATGTTACCCTCCCTGTGTCCATGTGTTCTCATTGTTCAATATCCACCTATGAGTGAGAACATGCAGTGTTTGGTTTTCTGTTCTTGTGTCAGTTTGCTGAGAATGATGGTTTCCAGATTCATCCGTGTCCCTACAAAGGACATGAACTCATCCTTTGTTATGGCTGCATAGTATTCCATGGTGTATATATGCCACATTTTCTTTATCTAGTCTATCCTTAATGGGTATTTAGTTGGTTCCAAGTCTTTCCTATTGTAAACAGTGCCACAATAAAAATATGCATGCATGTGTCTTTATAATAGAATGATTTATAATCCTTTGGGTATATACCCAGTAATGGGATTGCTGGGTCGAATGGTATTTCTATTTCTAGGTCCTTGAGGAATCGCCACACTGTCTTCCATGATGGTTGCACTAATTTACACTTCCACCAACAGTGTAAAAACATTCCTAATTCTCTACATCCTCTCCAGCATCTGTTGTCTCCAGATTTTTTAATAATGACGTGAGATAGTATCTCAATGTGGTTTTGATTTGCATTTCTCTAATGACCAGTGATGATGCGCGTTTTTTCATGTTTGTTGGCCACATAAATGTCTTCTTTTGAAACATCCCTGTTCATATCCTTCACCCACTTTTTGATGGGGTTGTTTGTTTTTTTCTTGTAAATTCGTTTAAGTTCTTTGTAGATTCTGGATGTCAGCCCTTTGTCAGATGGGTAGATTGTAGAAATCTTTTTTCCATTCCGTTGGTTGCTGGTTCATTCTACCGATTGTTTCTTTTGCTGTGCAGAAGCTCTGGAGTTTAATTAGGTCCCATTTGTCTATTTTGGCTTTTGTTGTCACTGCTTTTGGTGTTTTGGTCATGAAGTCCATGACTATGCCTATGTCCTGAATGGTTTTGTCTAGGTTTTCTTCTAGGGTTTTTATGGTGTTAGGTCTCATGTTTAAATCTTTAACCCATCTGGAGTTAATTTTTGTATACGGTGCAAGGAATGGGTCCAGTTTCAGCTCTCTGCACATGGTTAGCCAGGTTTCCCAACACCATTTATTTAACAGGGAATTCTTTCCACATTGCTTGTTTTGGTCAGGTTTGTTAAAGATCAGATAGTTGTAGGTATGTGGTGTTACTTCCAAGGCCTGCAGCAGAGGGGCCTGACTGTTGGAAGGAAAAGTAAGAAACAGAAAGAAATAGCCTTAACATCAACAAAAAGGATGTCCACTCAGAGACCCCATCCGAAAGTCACCAACTTCAAAGACCACAGGTAGATAAATCCATGAAGACGGAAAGAAACCAGTGCAAAACGTATGAAACACCAAAAACCAGAATGCCTCTCCTCCTCCAAGGAATCACAACTCCTCACCACCAAGGGAACAAAACTAGATGGAGAATGCATTTGACAAATTGACGGAAGCAAGCATCAGAAGGTGGGTAATAACAAAATTCTCTGAACTGAAGGATCATGTTCTAATCCAATGCAAAGAAACTAAGAACCTTGAAAAAAAATAGACGAAATGCTAACTAGAATAACTAGCTTAGAGGAGAACATAAACAACTTGATGGAGCTGAAAAACATAGCATGAGAACTTTCCGAAGCATACACAAGATTCAACAGCCGAATCAATCAAGCAGAAGAAAGGATATCAGAGACTGAAGATCAACTCAATGAAATAAAATGAGAAGGCAAGATTAGAAAAAAAAGAGTGAAAAGAATTGAACAAAGTCTCCAAGAAATATAGGATTATATGAAAAGACCTAATCTGCATATGATCAGTGTACCTGAATATGACAGGGAAAATGAATCCAAGCTGGAAAATACTCTTCAGGATATCATCCAGGAGAACTTCCCCAACCTAGCAAGGCAGGCTAATATTCAAATCCAGGAAATACAGAGGCCACCACAAAGATACTCCTCAGGAAGAGCAACCCCAAGGCACATAATCAGCAGATTCACCAGGGCTGAAATGAAGGAAAAAAATGCTAAAGGCAGCCAGAGAGAAAGGTTGGGTTACCCACAAAGGGAAGCCCATCAGACTCACAGTGGATCTCTTGGGAGAAACACTACAAGCCAGAAGAGAGTGGGGGCCAATATTCAACATCCTTAAAGAAAAGAACTTTTAACCCAGAATTTCATATCCAGCCAAACTAAGCTTCATAAGTGAAGGAGAACTAAAATCCTTTATGGACAAACAATTGCTGAGGTATTGCATTTTCTCATTCACCCTTTGGCAGTGAGAATTAAATACATTTAAATTCTGTATTTTAACATCGAAGAAAGTGCAGAAAACTTTATCTCTAGGTTTTACGAATCTTTTATAATGCCTAAGAAAACGAGAGTTTTACCTAAAACAGGCAGAGATTTCCACAAGGATATTAACTTATTCAGAGATTTCCACAAGTATATTAACTTATTCAGTCAAAAAAAAATCAGTGTTCCAGCCCTTACTGGCTAGAATCCCACTTCTATCTATTACCTCAGCAATAATAACATCTTGGCACAAGTTTTCCAAGCCCCAGTTCCCACAGTGTGTCACATGCAGTGGGAGCACCTTACAGGAGGAAGCTTGAGATGAGGAGACTTTGGTCATATACAGGTGGAGTTTGTAAAACCTTCCTCTCCTCCTCCCAGAAATAGACATTATCTTTATTACTTGAATGTAAGCAAATTCTTTTTGTGTTTCTCAATTTTTTTCTATTCAGGAGGTAAATCAGTTTGTTCAGGAGGAAGTCACTGTGTTCATCTTTCCAAGGCTGCCAGCTTATACCAGCGTGCCTGATGGACCTGGTGGTTAATGCCTGGGTGTGTAGGAACATGAGCGATTCATAGAGAATTGTCTCTCAAGAGTTTCTAGCACTAAAGACCTGTATTTGGAAAAAAAAAAAAAAAAGAAAAGTCACAAATCAACGATCTCAGTTTCTACCATAAGAAATAAGAAAAGAAGGTCAAATTAAATGCAAAGTAAGAAGAAAACAATTTTTTTTTAATATGCTCCTCAGTTGGGTGCAGTGGCACACACTGAATCCCTGCACTTTGAGAGACCAAGGCAAAAGGATCACTTGAGTCCAGGAGTTTCAGACCAGCCTGGGAAACATGGTGAAACCTCATCTCTACAAAAATATAAAAGTAAGCTGGGTGTCATGACACATGCTTGTAGTCTCAGCTACTTGGGAGGCTGAGGCGGGAAGATCACTCGAGTGGTCCAGGATGTTATGCCACTGCACTCCAGCCTGCACAACAAAGAAACGTCTCAAAAAAAACAAAGAGAGATGCTTTACAATGGGGTCATGTCCTGATAAAGCCATCAGAAGTTGAAAATATCAGAACTTGAAAGTGTGTTTAATACATCTAACCTAGGAAACCTCATAGCTTAGCCTAGCCCACCTTAAACATGCCCAGAACTCTTACATTAGACTACAGTTGGGCAAGATCATCTGGCAGCACAGTACACTGTAGAATATTGGTTGTTAACCCACATGATCATGCAGCTGACTGGGAGTTGCCACTGATACTACCCTGCACCAGAAGAGAATATCATACTGCTTTCTACTGAATGTGTATCGCACTCAAACCGTTGTAATGTCAAACCATTGTCTGTAGTAAATATCAGAGTAGAAATCAATGAATTCAAAAATAGAAAAACAATGGGGAGAAAAGTTAATGAAAGCAAAGTCTGGTTTTTTGAGACCAAACCAGCCAGAATGATGAGCAAAGGAAGAGAAGTCACAAATTTCCAATATCAAACATAAGAAAGGTGACATCACTGTAGATTCTGCAAATACTGAAAACATAATTGAGGGAATACTCTAACAATTTTATACCAATAGATTATACAGTTTAGAGGAAATGGATAAATCTCTTGAAAGATACTGTTACAAAGAAACTTAGGCAGATTAACAGTTTGAAGAGTTTATTTGAGCAGATAGTAATTCATGAATTGGACAGCACCAAACCACTTTGGGCTCCAATGAGGAGGCAGAAGGGGAAAACTTTTACAAAGTGTTTTCGGAATCAAGATAAAGATAATTTTTGGTTAAAGTGGAATGTCTCTAGTTAGAAGTTAGTTGGTGGCTTCTGATTAGTTTGTTCACAAAAGAACCCAAGGCACTGGAGCTATCTCAGCCCAGTGACCTCCTAATTAATTTTTTTAACAATACAAACTACTAAAGCATATTCCAGAAGAAAGAGATATCATGAATAGCCATAAATATACTAAAGAAACTGGATTTGTAATTCAAAGCCTTTCCACAATGAAAACTTCACATCCAGCTAGTTTCACTGCAGAATTCTACAAAATATTTGGAAGAAATAATACCTATTCTATATTAAATCTTCCAGAAAATTGGATAAGAAGAAATATATTCCATCATATTCTATGAGGCCAGCATTATATGACTATTACCCACAAGCAAAGATGCAAATTTTCTTAACAAATTTTGTAGCTAATAAATTTCAACAATATATTAAAAAGATAATACATGTCAACCAAAGTTAGTTGTGTCCCAGAAATGCAAGATTGATTTAACATTCAAAAGTCAAAACCAACCGGTAAACAAGCCTGCTCTCTGCCCCAAAGACATCGCCTCATGGCCAGATGATGGTTACTGCCCAATGCAAGTCTGAGCAATGGCCCAGGTGAAGAATGGCCAGGGTCGCGTGTTCTTGGACTACCCAGCAAGATGTTTAGGAGTGTGAGAAGTTCATGCTGGATTATCACCCTACAGCTTCCTCCTCTCCCTCTTTGTTTTTAAAAGAAACCATCCTTTTTTTTTTTTTTTTTCAAATAATAGGGCCAGACCGGGGGATGAATTATGTTTAAAAGTAAATCTCCGTTTTCAGTAGCCCTCAGCAAGGAGGTATCAAAACCTACTGTTGTGCTTTATCCTGATGGTTTCAGACCAGATGAAGCTAAAAAAGGACCCACTCTTTTCTGACCAGTGAACAATAGAACTGGTTTTAACCAATTGTGAGCCTACTCATGGACTTACTACCACTTATCCAGAGTGCTGGTTTTCAATGCCTGTTAGCATAAGCCCCAATTCCCCTTTTCTTTGACTTAAAGAGACCTGACTTTTTTCAATCAGTGAATTTCTTTACTGGCAATATATTACTTTGCCTTTCAAGTTAACACAATCGGCTCTGTTGTGTTTGTTTGTTTGGTTGGTAGGTCGGTTTGTTTGATCTCCACTGATACTGGTTTAAATCTTCCACAGTTGTGATTTGTCAGGATAACCGTGGCAATCCCTTTCCTGTCTTGTCAGATAGCTCTCAGCCTCTTGTCTTTTTTGCCAGCAAACAGCAACAAACAAATAATGAAGGACTCAGTTGGGAAATTTCAGTTCATGGTTTGTTTTTTTTTGCCCCACTGATAGAAGAAAAGCTTTTTTTCCCACACTCATCTTCCAATTGTAAGGCAATGTCAAGAGGGCAAACAGCCAGTAAACTAAGCAAGAGGGAGTGGAAGGGTAGAAAGAAACTGGATCTTTGATATCACTTTCAAAATGCCAAGTTAGCCACGAGACAAAGCTAAATAAAAGCTTAATAAAAACTTGGACCTTGGAATTGAGGTATTGTTAGTGACAGTTCCTAAAATAAAGAAATGAATGAGTGAAGCAGGTATATTAAGACAGTGAGAACTCAAACATTCCAGACTCAGAATATTGGCAAATGTTCCTTAATCCTGTGTCTTTTAGTGAAGCCCAGCAAAAGAGGTTGAAAGTTTGAATGGAGGTGCCTGGCCTGAAAGAAAATCCAGCTTTGCTAAAAGAGATATTCATTGTAATCTGTAGCGTGAATTTGACTGAGTGTCCCATCATTATAATCTTGTTGGGTTAGAAAAGCCAACTTCTATACCCAACATCTAAACAAGACCAGCTCAGAAGTTATAGGTTTAATAGCAAATGTTACTGACAAGTTTGGGATTCCAGACCTTTTTGAAAATATCTTCATTAAATGTGCTTCGAAGGACAAAAGGAATATGCTCCCCATAAAGTTGTAGTTAAGCTTAGCATCTTCTAAGTAAAGGATATTACTTCAAATTGCTTCAGTGCAGAGACCATTTAAGTCTAGAAGAATGAGTAGCCTCACGACCAGGGCTTAGGAAACTCAGTGGACTTAAGAACTGTGTGTAGACAAAATCTCTTTTATGATTATTAGGACATGAAATTGATAAGAAACAAATAGGAAAACATTACATTTTTTGGAGAACTGTATTGTGACAACAACGTGAGGCCTGGCTGCAGTTCATTTGTGACTATTCACCTTTTTAGGCAATCCCCTGTCTCAGAACTTAAACCAAGTAGAACTGAATAGTAAATGCATTGCATCCACCACGATTACCTCCTACCAATACAGATCTGTCTCTGAATGGCCATGGGGAATAATGGGCAAGAAGAATTTTCCTAAAGAGCAGAAACAAACATTGATAAATGAGATTGGCCTGTTGGGGAAGCTATTACATTGCAAAGAGTATTTCATATAAGGCAGGACTGGGGCTAAGGTGAGGCAGATGAGGCACTCATCTGGGGCACAAAGTTCAAGCAGGTGCTAAACACTCTGTAGTTAAGATAAGTAATATTTTAATGCAGTGAAAGTGTCAACCAAGGGTGAGAAGAATGCAGAGCAGTGGGTAGGGAGAGAAAATGATGGTCAACTACAATATTAGGACCCTCTTCCTTCCTCTTGTAAGACTCCCAGAAATTATCATCAACCAGAATCCTGGATAAACACGCCTGGGTGGTACCACCAGCGTCTAATATTGTTCTGTCCTTTGGACCAGTCCCATCTACTTCCTTCTGATATTCACGTCACGTCACGTCACTCCAGACGATGTGTTTATCCATTCATGAGGGATATCCCCTCATGACCCAAACACCTCCCGCTAGGCCCCACTTCCTACATCCAGGTTCACATTTCAACATGAGATTTAGAGAGGGCAAACATTCAAGCTGTATCACTACCCATAATTCCTTCTTCATTAGCTTACACAAATAAGTGTTTCTGTTAATTTTACTTTGTATGCCCTTTCCACAACTATCGTATATAGTGATGGTTAGTGATGCTTGCATTTGATATTATTCCATCCATGTAAAAGAAAAACAAAAAGACAATCATTTTCCCTCTTTTGGTAGCAGCACCCCAATTTTCCTACTGGGAATCACTCCTCTACATTCAGACCCTGTGAGCAGGTGAGGATCTTGCCCTCAGCTCATGCCTGGCATGTGAGCCAGGCCTCACTCACCCCTCTAGCCATAATAATCATATCAAAAATGGAAACAAAATGCAAGTTGCAACCAATAAGAATCAGGCTTAAGGTTTTTGCTAACACAATTGAAAAGGAGACACTGGCCAGGTGTGGTGACTCACACCTGTAATCCCAGCAGTTTGGGAGGCCGAGGTGGACAGATCATGAGGTCAAGAGATCAAGACCATCATGGCCAACATGGTGAAACCCCTCCTCTACTAAACATACAAAAATTAGCCAGGCATGGTGGTGCATGGCTGTAGTTAGTCCCAGCTACTCGGGAGACTGAGGCAGGAGAATCACTGAAACCTGTGAGATGGAGGTTGCAGTGAGCTGAGATCAAGTTTGTGCCACTGCACGCCAGCCTGGTGACAGAGTAAGACTCCATCTCAAAAAAATAAAAAGAAGAAAGAAAAGAAAAAGAAAAGGAGACACTCTTCTCCCTCTGGCCTCGGAGGCAGCCTTGGAGGAGGCCTGGATGTGCTGCAGATCACCATATAGAAGAGTAGGACGGGAATGGCACAAACACAGAAAAGAGCATCTCTCCAAGATGAAAAGAGAAAGAGCAAAAGCAAATCTGGACATCCTTGAAGTCCCTAGTTTCATCTCTGCCCAAAGCCAAATTCATGTGATGAAAGAATCCATTTTGATTAAACCTCTTTGATTTGGGTTTGGAGTTACTTGAAATCTGAGTTCTGACTGGACAGGAAACGCAGCATCCACATATTCCCTGTGAATAGACATAGAGGCGCACCACTCTCCTGAGTGGCTGCCACAGTCATCCCAATAGAAGAATGGGCCCTAATGTATTGAAATAAGCCACAATTTTTGGATTTTCATGTTGTCTCTTATTTACATCTGAACAATCTTTTTTTATTTTTATTTTTATTTATTTATTTTTGAAACGGAGTCTCACTCTGTCACCAGGCTGGAGTGCAGTGGCGCAATCTCAGCTCACTGCAACCTCCGTCCCCGGGTTCAAGCGATTCTCCTACCTCAGTCTCCCAAGTAGCTGGGACTACAGGCACGCATCACCATGCCCAGCTAATTTTTGTATTTTTAGTAGAGACAGAGTTTCCTCATATTGCCGAGGCTGGTCCTGAACTCCTGACCTCAGGTGATCCGCCCGTCTCAGCCTCCCAAAGTACTGGGATTACAGGCATGAGCCATTTCATGGACAATCTTTGATGGCTTATCACCTCACACCCGTCTCTGAACAATTCCCTGATTTCCTGGGATGAATTCCTAGAAATTAATTTTGGAAACAAATGGTTTTTCCAAATCCTTTTCAGGATTTTTATACATGCTGCTTTGTTTTCTTCAAGGTGACTAAAACGGAAGCACTAAAATTTCTATTCCAAATTCTAAAATTATTAACAGCCTAATTTGAAAAAAATGCACAAAATCTGCTCTGTTAGCCAATGTATATTGTTAAAAAGCTCTTGGATTCAAATTGAAGAAGGTAAAAATGAACAATCTCAGGACTGTGCCTAATGCAGGGCATGGAGAAAGCTTCTTTCTTCTTCTCGAAATAAAATTCTGATGAATCATTTTCTTCTAAAATTCTGTACTCTACCGCACTGGCCACTTTGAAATTCCTCAAAAACTAGAACACAGTTTCACACCCTGTTTTTCATTTTGTTTTGTTTTTGTTTTTTGCTTGGAAGAAGGGGGCGGGTAACAGAGTCCTTGCTTGGCTCGGCATATACACGTTCACACAAAGTCGTAAAAGAGAAAAACATGTCACAGACTTTTCAAGAGTGGGTGGGAAGTTGGGCAGTTGTGAATCTTGTGGTAAAACTTAACAGCCAAAAAGAAGGCTGGCTGGTCTCTGGTCTTTTCATGGATGACATGGAAAGTTTTGTGTGGGAGTCCAAAACTCAGCCCAGGTCCAAGTAAGCAAAGAAATAAAACGTGCTTGTCTGAAGCTAAAACAAAACTATGTCTAGACAAGAACTTTGCATATGGCTATGGTGCTATCGAAATGTTTGGAAGCAGAGAGGTAGAATGTGCAGAGAGGTAGAATGCTATTAAGATCTTTTTTAAAGAAATAGACAAAAAATTGGAAAAAATATTTTAAAATAGATTTTTTAATTAAAATATAGCACATATAGATAAAAGTGCACAGATAATAATTGCAAGCTTGTTGAAGTAACAAAGTTGAAATTCCTGTATAACCAGCACCCAGAGGAAGAAGAAGAATGTTTCCCTGCATCACAGGTTTCCCGATGCCCATGTTTATATAGATGAAATCAATAAATATAAAAAACGGAAACACCTCAGCCCGGAATTTCTTTCCAGTTCTTCTGAACCACTAGTCAGCAAGCCATGTGGCCTTCAGGGTGGCTGTCCATTTTCATAAATAAAGGGATAGTGACACACACAGCCATGCTGTTCATTTACATATCATCTGTGGCTGCTTTTGCTCTACAAAACCAGGACTGAGCAGCTTAGACAGAGACCAGATGGCTCCAAAGCCTAATTTGCTCTCTGGCCCTTAACAGAAGGACTCGACGACCCCTGATCCAAACAGTAGACAAAAGTAAGGAACAAATGAGGCACAGTCATTCTATGGTTCAAATGTGAAAGTTCAAAAGTTCTAAAACTTTCCCAGTTGCTCTAGAGCCTAGAGTAACTGTGATATCAGGACACAGGTCCACTCAGAATTGCATCATTGAGGGCAGGAGTGATGACCTTTAGGTATTAAAATAAGGCTCTGCTGCTCCAAAGTCTGTTTACAGAATGTTACCAATGACTTCCCAAGCTTTAGAAATTGCATGTTCATTCAAGGTCCATGTCACCTAAACTTGCTAGAGGTACAAAACCCTTTACTCAAGATTCCTACCTCCTTTCTTTCATGTAATTACTCTCACAGCTCCCACCAGTGCCATAACTGTTTACAAATGTCATGGCAATGTCCAGAAGTTACCCTATATGGTCTAAAAGTGGGAGGAACCCTCAGTTCCAGGAATTGCCTGCTGGTTTCCTAGAAAATTCATGAATAATCCAACCCTTGTTTAACATTAGCATATAATCAATAAATAACTATAAGGATATTCGGTGGAGCAGCCCAAGCCCCTGCCCGGCCTGTGGGGCAGCTGCTCTTTATTCCTTTACTTTCCTAGTAAACTTGCTTTCACTTTACGCTGTGGACTCGCCCAGAATTTTTTGCGTAAGGTTCAAGAACCATCTCTTGGGGTCTGGATAGGAACCCCTTTCGGGTAATAAAACAGCAAAGCACAGTGCCAAAATGGGCAGTATCTGAAGAACCATGTAAGTTCCTCAAAGTCGGGAGCGGGTGCAGGGAAGAAGGTTGATTTTCCTTGCGATGTGGGTTGTACACCTGGCTTCCATCTGCAGGGCTTTGGGTTGAGTTACAGCTGGGGCCACTGACCAGGACCTTGTCTATATGACATCTCAATTTCCCTCAACCTATTTCAGTAAAGATTCAAAGGCAAGCCTTGGCTGGAAAGCAAAACACTTCATTTTGATTAGGGATTTGGGCTCAGCAAAGGCTACAAGCAGGGCCTGTAACCCCTCATGATCAAGACATTGTGATACTGCTCAGAAGCAGTTTTTATGCCTCTTGAACCAGAACTCTGCTTTCCTTTTTTTTTTCTTTTTTGAGGCGGAGTTTCGCTCTTGTTGCCCAGGCTGGAGTGCAATGGCGCGATCTCGGCTCACTGCAACCTCCGCCTCCTGGGTTCAGGCAATTCTCCTGCCTCAGCCTCCTGAGTAGCTGGGATTACAGGCACGCGCCACCATGCCCAGCAAATTTTTGGTATTTTTAGTAGAGACGGGGTTTCAACATGTTGACCAGGATGGTCTCGATCTCTTGACCTCATGATCCACCAGTTTCGGCCTCCCAAAGTGCTGGGATTACAGGCTTGAGCCATCACACCCAGCCTCGCTTTCCTTTTTTAATTAAAATGATACCGTTGTGCTGCCTGGTGGTCCTGCCCTTCTGGAAAGTGATCAGGTCTTATACAGAGCAACTCTGCTAAACTCCTGTCTTCATCCCCTCTCCCCACATTAAGCAAAATCAAGAATCAGAAAGAAATTTGCAAAAGGCTCTTTGGACCACCCCAGCTAAATGCAGGGAACCCCTGCCTAAGCTCACAATGAACAACTGCATTGTCAATGGTCCTGGCCACAACTTTGCTCCTGTAGGAAAGTGAGAAAATGGAAAGCCAGATCCTGAGGTCAGAGCTATAAATAACACAGTATGGGATGGATAAGTAGCCAAATTACCATAAGGCAAATTTCTAAGTGCTGTGATAGGTGATCAAAGAGAAGAAATTGAGGAACTTCAGAGAGTATGGAGATGGGGGGTAATTTTCAGGTCCGTGTTTAGGAAGGAATATTAGAGCTGATAGTAAATTCCCATAGGAAGTTGCCCTGGGATGTAGGGATAGGGAAGGCCCTTTAAGCAAGGAAAACAAGGAGAACGCCTAAAATCATGAAAACCAGCATGCACACATTGTACTAAGACACGGTGAGTCTTTACATAAAGCCTGGTGTACTTTATACCCAAGTGTACTTTCATATTTAGGAACGGAGACAGGAAGATGGCGGTGGGGAGTGCAGAAAGGCAAGGCAGAAAGATGAATTGAAAATCTATCATAAAGGCTTTGACTGGCCTCCCCTGGAAAATGTCCTGTAAACTATTGAACGTTTCTAATCTGGTCAAATAATTAGGTCCCTCCCAGCTCACATGACCACAGAGGCTGGCACTTAATGTAAATTATGAAGAAGCCCCCAAGTAGAGATGGTCATGAATTAAGCCCATTTAAAAGGGTCTGTGCTACCCAGCTGCAGGGGATTTTTACCATTTGAGAAGACAGACCGATGTCACCAGACCTTTAAATTGTTAAAAAGAAGCCAGGAAGCCAACCACACGAAACTCCCGATTTCTAAATGTTGACAGCTAATTTAAAAGCAAAGTTTTCAACACTCCAACATTCTGTTGGGCAAACAACACATTTCTATAAGCGGGATTTGTCTGGATCTGAAAGCGTCTAGATTTTTACTCAGCCCTAAACAATGCGGCAACAATGCTACAAAGTAAATAAGTGTGTGTGTGTGTGTGTGTGTGTGTGTGTGTTACAGAGAGAGAGACAGACAGAGAGGGATTCCATTTTTATGGTTTCATCACGTTGAATTTTTAAACAAGATTTGAAAATCCAATGTATTTAAAGGGTCAATTAATGGCAACCCAGCTCAAGAGACAGGCTGCACATAATGACTCTGTGGTTAGAAGTCTAGCCCTAGGACTGAAACTGATTTATTCAGTGACCTTGAATAAGGTCATTAACCATGAGTTGGCTTCAGCATCTGTGTCTGTAACACATCCCAGACAGCAACTGCTAAGCTGCTAGGAGGAGAGCTCACTGAAGAGATTTAAGCACGTAGCTCCCCCAAAAAGTGCTTTCGAGAATCCACAATCGTCTCTGTAATGATGTTAACATTTGTTTCATTTGAACAGTTCTCACAAATTTTGCCAAAATTATCAGCACACTATAATAATGTCTGAAAATGACACTAAACGCCATCAGCTGAATGTAAGCTTTCACAGCATCATAAAACAAACAAAATACCCAATACTTGTTTTATAAATTATGACATACATTTTTCAGGGAAAAAAAGCTCTATTTGTTGCCAGCCAATATTTTTTTTCAACCTTTTAGGCTCTTAAACTGACTTCCTTTTAAAAGCACAGTAGAAAAATAAAAACGCATTCAGTATTTTCACCCTCGTTCTTCATAAGCAAATAATTGAGAGAAGAAGCTAATATTTACTTCTCTTCGTATCCATTAAGGTGGCTGCATTTGAGATTTTGAATATGAATTATCTATATATACCCCATCCTGCCGTTAAGGCTATTAGGAATGCTCATTTGCATTATAATTTTTAGCAGGACACATTCAATTAACATGGGCTTGTTTGTATTTTGATACCAAAGCATATTTAATAGTCCTGTGTTGTATTTATTAAAGCTAAATGTGTGCTGCACAGATATGCAAAATAATTATAGCGTCAACAGTTTCAGTTCAACTAATACATTTTATATATTCCAAAATTACTACATGGCATATGCTACCATATTTCTTCTATTCATTTGTATAAAATGCTTCTTGTCTCTTGATATGGTTTTTCAGTCTTTAGTAACGCCCTCAATCTCATCCAACCTATTAATGGCATTAAAAAATAATTCTTGTGTTTCTCATTTGCAAACTTTGTGATATTTCTTCGGCATTATAAATTAATTGACTGCTCTTCTTAAATGCCTTTAGCATTGGCCAGGCATAGTGGCTCATGACTGTAATGACAGCACTTTGGGAGGTCAAGGCCAGGGGACCACTTGGGAGGTCAAGACCAGCCTGGGCAATAAGAAAGGCCCCTATTTTTACAAAAAATCAAATAATTTCCTTGGCGTGGTAGCATGTGCCTATAGTCCTACCTACTCAGCGGGCTGAGGTGGGAAGATTGCCTGAACCCAAGAATTCAAGGCCACAGTTAGCTTCGATGTTGCACTCTAAGCTGGGTGACAGTGTCTCTTAGAAGAAAGAATACACAGCCTTGATCTTGCAAAATCAATGTACACATTATTGTGCATTGAAACTACAGTGACATACTCCCCGCTTCCTTCCCGCTGTTCACCCTACCCCTTCCTCTTTGGACAGAGACCACCTGCTCCGACAATTTCACCCATGTTTTGCTTCATTCTTATTTGCATTCTTTTCTTGGCATCCTCCTGCTCCATACAGAGCTGATTCTACTGGCATCTGAGTACATTTCTGACCCCCCACCCTCCTACATGCGGCTCGCTTGCTACTCTGCCCAAGCCCGTCTTCTGACTGAACTCTTTGTCTTCCTCACCCACTCCCAAACTCCATCCCTTGTTTTTTATTGACCTTTATGCTCGGAACTGCCTCCCACAAACATTCATAAAGCTCCTTACTTCACTCCCTCAAATCATTTCCCCAGAAGGGCTTTCTAGTCTTGTAAGCGCTCCTGTTTGTGTCAGCATGTTACACTCTTAGCTCTTTCAGCGCATGCACAGCAATTCGCTTTACTTCCCTGAAAGATTTTATTTGGAGCCTTATCATTTTCTGGATGACTTTTCTAAACAGGAATAGTCAGGGAATTTGCAGCAATATATGTTAAATAAACATGCATAACATTTACTTTTAAGTAAATAAGGCAAACATGAGCAGGAGTGATACTTTTGCCCAATGGTCAAAGGGAACAGTGATAGCAGAACCAAAATTGTTCCTCACATATGGGAAACTTACATCTTTGTTATAGTATTTTAATAAGCATTATTTACTGGGTGCAGTGGCTCACAACTATAATTATAACAGTTTGGGAGACCGAGGCAGGAGGATTGTTTGAGCCCAGGAGTTCAAGATCAGCCTGGGCAACATAGGGAGACTCCTTCTCCACCAAAAAAAAAAAGTTAAAATTAAAAATTTGCTGGGCATGGTGACACACACTTGTAGTCCTAGCTACTTGGGAGACCAAGGTGGGATGATTGATGATCACTCCACTGAACTCCAGCCTGAGCCAGACCTTGTCTCAGAAATAAATAAATAAATAGTCAGTCAGTACTTCTATCAGGAAATTTGAACTTCTTTATAAAAGTGCCAGGATAACATTCTAAAAGCCTTTTTTGAACTGTCTTTAAGTATAAGAATTTCTGATTCTTAGCATTTTTGAGTTGTTTCACTTTTTATAGTATATAAGACTTGAGGGTGGGCATGGTGGCTCATGCCTGTAATCCCAGCACTTTGGGAGGCCAAGGTGGGTGGATCATCTGAGGTCAGGAGTTTGAGACCAACCTGGCCAACATGGTGAAACCCTGTCTCTACTAAAAACACAAAAATTAGCTGGGCGTGGTGGCGTGCACCTGTAATCCCAGATACTTGGGAGGCTGAGGCAGGAGAATTGCTTGAACCCGGGAGGCGGAGGTTGCAGTGAACCAACATCATGCCAGTGCACTCCAGCCTGGGTGACAGAGCGAGACTCTGTCTCAAAAAAGAAAAAAGACTTGAAAGAAATTGTATGCCTTTAAATCTTTTTGAAAGCAGACACTATTGTATATTTTTCAACTAAGAGCAATGGGGTGTTGCCTTATTATAAGAGCAACTGGCAAAGTAGCTTTTAGAGGACCTCACTGTCATCTACTTGCTGCAGCAAGCCTTCCATACAGTTTCCAAAATCTCAAATTCTGTATCTGTCTTCATTCATTGTGATCAGACATAAACTAAATGGAAAAATAATAGTAATCAATAGTAATTATAAGCTTTGGACTCCTTGTAAATAAATGAAGGTCAGCGGAGCAGGCTGCCAAAATCCTCTTGGGGATGATGGTTCCCAGTCTGGGAAAAGATTGACACTAAATAAATTGTTCCCTGTGGCTCAAAAAATGCCCTTTGTCCTGAACCGTAAAGGTAGTGAAGAGAAAATGTGGAGATTTAAGCTCTTCATTTAGTTTCCTCCAACCACGCCATCAAGCAGGAAGTCCTCTCTCTCTAAACTTCTCTTGCACTTTGATGTTGGGCCACTGAACTTTCTTATGATTGACCATATCACCTTTCCTTTCTCTGTTTATTTGTTTTCCTGCTACCGTCTTATGTGGAGTTGCTAGAGGTAGGGGCCATAAGAATATATTTGTTTTTCTTGTCAGTTCAGCATTAGTACAATGCAAATGGGAGATCATTCATTTAAGGTATACCCACTGTGCGCCAAGCACTGTTTGGGGTCCTAGAGATAAAATGGTAAATAAGACACTGTCCTGTCCTCAGAGGTCTGAAGTCTAAAAGAGAGATACAAGCGAGCAAATAGGCAGATGCCATGAAATATGTGTAGGAGTCACCATAATACTTCCTTTTTCTCTCTGAAGGTTCACTGAAAATCAACTGACAAATGGTGAATTAATGGGAGAGGCTGGGTGTGGTATTTCTTGCCTGTAATACCAGCACTTTGGAAGGCCAAGGCAGGTGGATTGTCTGAGCTCAAGAGTTCAAGACCAGCCTAAAAAACATGGCAAGACCCCACCTCTACAAAAAAAAAATTGCTAAATGTAACTGGACATGGTGTATGCCTGTGATCCCAGCTACTCAAGTGGTTGAGGTGGGAGGATCACCAGAGCCCTGGAGGTCAAGGCTGCAGTGAGCCGTGATTGTGCCATTGCACTCTAGCCTGGGCAACAGAGTGAGACCCTGTCCCAAAGAAAAAAAGAGAGAGAGTGTGTGAGAGAGAAATGGTATACAAATTTATTAGCATGCACAAGATAAATCACAGAGTGATCACCCCATTAGGCAATGAAGATAGATACCCTTCTTCTTACATGAAAGGAAGATGAGGAAGTATAGATGATTTTAATGGGATAGTAAATGATATTTTAGGAGAGTTTAATGGGCTTGCATAACACATGATGGTCAGGAGCATTGTCTTGGGGGCCTGCAGAGCAGAAAATGGTTTGTGACAAAAATGTGTCCAGCTGTGTTGACAGACTTCAGTCATTCTCCCAGCAGTGAGTTCACTTGATGAAAACTCAGGGAAGGGACTAGAGGTCATTGTTTTCTTCTTTGGCAGGTCCAGACTTTAGGTAGATAAGGGAACTGTGGAGAACAACCTCATCCTCTGGGAGAGACAGAGGACTGAGAGACAGACCTGGGGCTGGAGGGGAACAGGGGAGATCAGAGAGACCTTGAGGCTTCCTCTTCAGTTCAGCATGTCAAAGCGTCCTATCTGGGAGTATTAATCAGGTATTGGTTTCTGAGCCACAACATGTGATAAATGTGATCGTTGAAGCCAAGATTAGGGGTGTTGAGAGCACGTTTCAGAAACTTAAAGGGTCCAGGATGAGCTCTTGGATGAAGTGACTTCCAACCCGCAATCTGAAGTTGGGTGGAACTTAGCACAAAATGCAAGGATGGTGGAGGGAAGCAGAAACGTTTTCCAGACAGCTTCAAAGGCATCCCCAGAGGCAGGAAGAAGTAGAGAGCACATTACTAAATCAATAAATAATAAAGATTTGGAGTTTCTAATGGCGGTGTGGATTGGAGGTAGGAGAAAGAGGAAGCGTGCTATGCCAAAATGAAGATCTAAAGGTGAGCAGAGCCTAAGAGACAGAATTTTTCATGAGAGACAGAAGAAACAAACAGATACTGGCCAGAGCTGGTATGACGATTGACCCACAGCCTCTGCAGCACTGACCAGAACAATCGGGGCTGTTCTGTGGTCAGTGACTGCTAGCTTCCCTCCCTATTCCTTCCCTCCCTGACCCCTTCCAACTCAGGACCAACCAGAAAAAGCGAAACACAAGAGGACTTCCAGAAGTTCATGGAAGATTGAAATAAAAGATAAAAAATATAAACTGTATTTCTCTCTCTCTTTTTTTTGAGACGGAGTTTCGCTCTTGTTACCCAGGCTGGAGTACAATGGCACGATCTCGGCTCACTGCAACCTCCACCTCCTGGGTTCAGGCAATTCTCCTGCCTCAGCCTCCTTAAACTGTATTTCTCAATGTATGCTTCATCAAGTTTAAGGCTCTTTTGTAAGCCATGATACCAACCATTTAGTTCATCACTAAAGAACTAAGGCTCCTAGAAATTTAATCATATCAATGCAATCTTTTTACATTATTAACTTAAGAAGCATGGATGTCCTTTATTTATGTTTTTTAAATTATCAAACAAAAAGAAGTCAGAGGGAGCCAAATCGGGACTGTAAGGTGGATGTCTAAAGATTTCTCATTGAAACTCTGGAAGAATTGCCCTTGTTTGGTGAGAAGGAGTGAGCATTATCATCGTCATGATGGAGAAGGATTCTATGTTGAAGATTTCTTGGGAATGTTTCTGCTAAAGCTTTGGCTAACTTTCTCAGAACATGCTTTTAATAAGCAGATGTTATCATTCTTTAGTCCTCCATAAAGTCAATCAGCAAAATGCCTCGAGCATCCAAAAAAACATTGCTATGACCTTTGTGCGTGACTGCTTCATTTTTGATTTTTTATGTTTTAAGAAATTATATAACAGAGACAGGATCTCATCATGTTGTCCATCAACATGTCCATGTTGTCCATCCTCCCACCTTGGCCTCCCAAGTAACTGGGACTCTAGGCATGAGCCACCACTCACGGCCCCTGCTTTTGTTTTAACTGGACCACTTCCACTGCTGAACAGCCAGTGCTTTGATGGTGCCTTGTCTTCAGGATCATACTGCTAAAGCCCTGTGTTTCCATTGAAAGCTCTGCTCTTGTCTGCAGCTGATCTGGGCACAAAGGCTTTGGCACCACTGAGTGAAAAGGCTGCTCAAGGCCAGGCACGGTGGCTCAAGCCTGTAATCCCAGCACTTTGGGAGGCCGAGACGGGTGGATCACGAGGTCAAGAGATCGAGACCATGCTGGTCAACATGGTGAAACCCCGTCTCTACTAAAAATGTAAAAAATTAGCTGGCATGGTGGCGTGTGCCTGTAATCCCAGCTACTCAGGAGGCTGAGGCAGGAGAATTGCCTGAACCCAGGAGGCGGAGGTTGCGGTGAGCCGAGATAGTGCCATTGCACTCCAGCCTGGGTAACAAGAGCAAAACTCTGTCTCAAAAGAAAAAAAAAGAAAAGAAAAAGAAAAGGTTGCTCAAATCTAATTTTTCTGTCAGAATTGTGTAAACTGAACCAGTTGAGATGTCCATGGTCTTGGCTATTTTTTTCTGATGTCAACCATCAGGGCATGAACAAGACACATTCTTTCCTCACAAACTGATGTGGATGGTCTGTCACTGTGGCCTTAGTTCCAATAGTCAAAAGCTTCAGCATTGTCTCCTTGCTTTTTTTTTTTTTTCCAGACAGTCTCACTCTGTAGGCCAGGCTGGACTGCAGTGGAACAATTGAGGCTCACTACAAACTTCAGCTCCCAGGTTCAAGTTATTCTCCTGCCTCAGCCTCCCGAGGAGATGGGACTGCAGGCACCCACCACCATGCCTGGCTAATTTGTGTATTTTTAGTAGAGATGGGGTTTCACCATATTGGCCAGGATGGTCTCGATCTCTTGACCTTGTGATCTGCTTTCCTCAATCTCCCAAAGTGCTGGGATTACAGGCATGAGCCACTGCGCCTGGCCATCTTCTTGCTTCTTAAAATGAGTTATCTATTTGTAAACTACTGATTTCTCAGGTGCATTGTCCCCATAAACTTTCGTAAAGCATCAGTTATTTCACCCTTTTCTCACTCAACACTTAATGTTCGCTCTTGCTTCAGTCTTAGCGGAATTCATGCTGCTCGGAGAGAAGCTTTTTTCAAACTGATGCCTTATCTTTCTCAGTGTGTCCAGCTAGCCCTGTTCTGACATGTTATAAAAAGTTAGAATTGAGTTTATTTTGGTGCCAACAATTTTTGAAATCCATAGTGTTTTCAAAATACACATTTTCCATGAACTTTGAAGACCCCCATTTATGCTCCTGAAACCAGGCACATAAGATGCCCCATGCCATCAGCCTTCCCAGTCAGAGCACTCCAGAAGCCTTTCTTTTTTTCCAGTATAAAGCTTTCCCACTCTTCTGCTTACCTTTCAGTCTCTGCAAGAGGGAAGTGATGGTGGTTGATTCCTTGTCAGAGCAGGCTCTGAATCAATACCTTCTGTTTGTTCTTATTTGGGTATTCTTTGTTTATTGCTACATTCACTTTCCAACACTACTACCAATATCTGCAATTGTTTCTTATTTGGGACACCAGAGGTTTTATACCCTGAAGGCAGAGCAACGTATTAAGATTTATGTTGATGAGAATGATGCTTTCTTTCCTAAAGAAAGAAAAGGGCAATTATAAAAAAGGGGTATAGGAAACAAAAGGAGAATATTTTGACCCTGAAGCATATTCTCAGATTAATTTTAGAAAAGAATTATCTATGAAAGTTTAGGGTCAGGAAAATGATTCCTGATGAAACTACCCAGGAGCCCGATTTTCTTGTTGTTGCTTTTGCTTTTTTGGTTATATTTCTGAGACAGGGTCTTGCTCTGTTACCCAGGCTGGAGTTCAGTGACGCAAACACAGCTCACTGCAGCCTTGACCTCCTGGGCTCAAGTGATCCCACCGCCTCAGCCTCCCATGTAGTTAGAACCACAGATTCATGCCACCATGCCCAGCTAATTTTTTTATGTTTAAAGAATTAAGGCCGGGCGCGGTGGCTCACGCCTATAATCCCAGCACTTTGGGAGGCTGAGGCGGGTGGATCACAAGGTCAAGAGATCGAGACCATCCTGGTCAACATGGTGAAACCCCGTCTCTACTAAAAATACAAAAATTAGCTGGGCATGGTGACGTTCCTGTAATCCCAGCTACTCAGGAGGCTGAGGCAGGAGAATTGCTTGACCCAGGAGGCGGAGGTTGTGGTGAGCCGAGATCACACCATTGCACTCCAGCCTGGGCAACAAGAGCAAAACTCAGTCTCAAATATATATATATATAAATTTTGGTCTTGAGCTCCTGGGCTCAAGTGATCCTCCTGCCTTGGCCTCCCAAAGTGCTGGGATTATAGGCGTGAGCCACCACAGCTGGCCCACCCTCTCTTTAAGCTACCTAGTCCATTATTACATATTCTGGCATTTTTTTTCACTGTCTGACATTTCCCCTTCTTTTTCTCCCTCCTTCCCTCCTTATTTCTCTTTTGACTTCTTCTCCAGTAGAATGTCAACTCCGTGAGACCTATAACCATTTTATCTGAAAACCTAAGACAGCCCTTAGTCGGTAGTTTGATACCAAATATATATTTGCTGAATAAATAAATGAGTATAAAAAGAGAGAATGTCAAGAAGTTGAGGACAATCTAGTCTGATGGTCTGTAATTGCTCTGTGAAGTAAGAGGCCAGGTAGGAGACTGAAGGTAGCCATCATGCGGTGAGCAAGGTGAAGACAGTGGAATCTGGGGCAGCGGGAGTGGAAGAAAGTGATGACAAAGATAACAGAGATGAATTGTTGGACAGCATTTAGGCCCCGCCCCTCTAAAAATACAAATGACTGAATGAAAGAATGAATGAAGAGGGGCGTGTCGTTCTGCTGCTACTGTTCCGAAAAGGGCTTCTGAGAAAATGAGCTAAGCTTAATCACAAGGTATGTGTGGTAGACAGAACAATGACCTTCAAAGATGTCCATAGAATCCCTAGAAGCTGTGAACCTGATGCCTCACGTGACAAAAGAGACTTTTATGGAAATGATTAACGTTTAAGGATTATCTTGGATGGTCCCGGTAGACTGGATGCGATCAGAATGGTCTGTATTAGAGAAGAATGGAAAGGAGACTCAGAGTTAGTGGAGCTCTGAGGACAGGAGCAGTGGACTGAGTGGAGAAAGAGAGGGGATGCAAGCCGAGGGGTGCAGCTGCCCTTGGAATACATAAAAGGTACAGAAACGAATTCTTCCTTGGAGCCCCAGTGAAGAACACAGCCTTGCTGACCCCTTGATTTTAGGACTTCTGACCTCCAGAACTGTAAGAAAATACAGTCGTGTGTGGTGACTTATCACAGCACTAAGAGATTAGTATACCTTTAGTTCTGTGCAGAACACGCTTCTCAAACCATTCTCTGAGACCTTGTTAAAATGCAGCCTCTGACTCAGTAGGTTCGGGGTGGTGAGACCTGAGATTCTGCTTATTTAACAAGCTCCCAGGTGAGGCCAGCCCTTTTGGGCTACTGACACTTAAAGTAGGGTAGATCTAGAAGGCACCATCAAGACAAATGAGAGAAATAGTTGTCGTGGTCATACAGCCTGTCTTTCATGTGTGTAGGTTTTCCAACTTTATAAATTAATATTGCATTTTACAAACACAGAAATGCTATAAGGTGGATACTAATATTTCCTATCACTGCCAAGAGTAAGGACATCCAGAAAGGGGAAGCCACTGGCCTGGGTTGCATAGATGTTGCGGTCTATCTAGTTTATGACAGAATAAGGCTTTGAGCTCAAGTTTTTGGCTTCCAAGTTCTTTTCACTAGGACAGTTAATGTGTGAAATGAAGAACTAGAAACAACCAAGTATCGGTGAACTCAGAAGCACCAGCACCACTCAGGATGGGACATACAAAGTGCCGATAAGGGACCAACAGCAACCAGTGCAGAACTGAACTGACGCAAGAACAGACAGGAACCAGACATGAACCATTATAGGATTTTTCCATTTTGAGATTTGACTGAAATGATTATCTTATTTCGGATCATCTTGAAGCAGCCTGTAGAGGGAGGCAATTTGCTTTGATCCGGCTATCTTGATAATGACTGAGTGTACATTTGAAGCACTTTGTCACACTCTGCTATCTCACTTTTACATGAAACTTGGTATTATGTTTAGTCAGAATTTATTGAGCACCTACTTTGTGCCAAAGCACCATTCCAGACACTACAAAATCAAATATGGGTAAGATGTTGTCCCTTTACTCTCGGTTTTCACTGTATGGCAAAAAAGAAATAAATGTCCCCCCAAAGCCCCAAACTATATATTGATGTATAAAGTTCTAGAAGAAATTTGAAAGATTAAATGTATAGTTGATTCACACTAGAAAAACAGGACATAAATATAAGGGGTTTCATTTTATTTTGCCTCAGGGCAATTTTGTATATACCAAAAAGTCTACTGTGATTTTTTTAAATGAATGTTCAATCTACTGAAGTTACAAATTCAAAATCCTAGTTCTTCCTAAAGGTTTTACGTGCATAATATAAAAGAGCATTCTCATTCTATTGTCATTGTTCACTGTCACCTCCACAGAGCTTGTTATTAATGTTAAGACTTAGCCTCATTTGCAAATTCTATTTCTTTAAACTAAGCTGCATTTACAAAGTTAGTATATTCCATTTCCTTCAAAAGTATTTAGACCTAATAAACAAAACCTCTCTGAGTGCTAGGTAATTCTTATAAATGCAATTCACTGAACTTAGAATTACAGTAAAGTTCAGTGTTCCAACTCAGGAAGATTTCAACTTAAAATCCTAAGTCTAAATCAATGAGTCCACCTCTCATTTCAAATTTGTAGAAGATCTAATGGGCCATCTTATGTTACATGTTAGAATAAATAAGAAAGGAATTTATGCATATTCCTTAACACAAATAGATTAATACTATGACTTTGATTCTCGTAAACATTTAGCCTTGTCCTGAAACTGAAAAGATGCTTACCCGCTAAGAAAGACAGTTCGATGTGTCAAGGCAGATTCACTGATGTACCACCCTGGTGCAGGATGTTGATAGCAAAGGAGGTCGGGGGCACCAGGGGGTGTATTGGAAACACTTCGTATTTTGTGTTCAATATTGCTGTTAACCTAAAACAGCTTCAGAAAATTATCTATTAAATTAAAAGTGAGAAAATGATTGTGAGCATGAAATTGTTGTAAGAGTTCAAGAAAGCAAGAAAAAAGTTACTGTCTCTATTCATGGGAGAACCGGTGGGGCTGCTACATCATCATCCACCACCCTCAACCTCATTTATGGCTGCACGTCAATGATTCCACAGCTTCAAGAGGTAGGCTATGTCCCTGGATTTAAGGATACTAACCACATAACTCTGGAGTCTCTTAGAGATCCCTATAGGCTATCAAACCAGTCCCTTGATTAGATTTTGCAAGACTGGTTCTTAAGATAAATTAATATTTATCTTTTAAATGTAAACATCTCTGGGCCGGGCACAGTGGCTCACACCTGTAATCCCAGCACTTTGGGAGGCTGAGGAGGATAGATCATGAGGTCAGGAGTTCGAACCAGCCTAACCAACATGGTCAAACTCCGTCTCTACTAAAATCATAAAAATTAACCGGGCGTGGTGGTATGCACCTGTAATCCCAGCTACTAAAGAGGCTGAGACAGGAGAATCACTTGAACCTGGGAGGTGGAGGTTGTAGTGAGCTGAGATCGCGCCATTCACTCCAGCCTAGGTGATAGAGCAAGACTCTGTCTCAAAAAAAAAAAAAATTAAACATTTCTGAACCTTACCACCACCCTTTGGTATTTTATATATTTCATAGGCCCACACAAATCAGATATTAAAAGTGTCGTTTTTTTTTTTTTTGAGATGGAGTTTCGCTGTTGTTACCCAAACTGGAGTGCAATGGCACTATCTTGGCTCACCCAACCTCCGCCTTCTGGGTTCAAGCAATTCTCCTGCCTCTGCCTCCCGAGTAGCTGGGTCTACAGGCGCGCATCACCACGCCCAGCTACTTTTTGTATTTTTAGTAGAGACAGGGCTTCACCTTGTTGACCAGGATGGTCTCAATCTCTTGACCTCGTGATCCACCCGCCTCGGCCTCCCAAAGTGCTGGGATTATAGGTGTGAGCCACTGTACCCAGCCAAAAGTGTGTTTTTTGAATCCTGTGTGTTTGACAAGGTTTTCTCTGACTGGTAAGTATACTTTACAATATAATTTTAGTCATGGTGGTCCTCCAACTCTAAAAGCATGCAAATTAGAGGTAAACAAATAATTATATTGTATGGTGAACTATTTTAGAAGATACTCACATAAGAAATTCCAATAGGAATGAAGTGTCCAAAGAATATAGAAGAGTTTAGCATAGAAGAGTGCCTGGTGTGTCGTTGAGTCCTCAGTAATCTTTACTGAGTAAATGAATAATAGATGAATAATGAATGAAGTGCTCATAGAAGAACATTAGCTTGGTAGTACTAGAATGTAAAGTTACAAGGCAGGGTTATAGGTTTTGACTTAGAGTAAAATGAAACACATTCCACTTCTAAAAATCCCCTGTGCTCCACCTGTTCATCTGCTCCGCACCACCCCCCAACTACTGATCATTTTACTGTCTCTATAATTTTGCAGAATTCTATGTGAATATATGTTTCAAATCCATTGGATAAATAAGATTGCTTGGATCATATGGTGAGACTATGCTTAGCTTTGTAAGAGACTGCCAAACCGGCTTCCAAAACGGCTGTGCCGTCTTTGAATTCCCACCCACAGTGGATGACAGGTCCTGTTGCTTTGCATGCTTGTCAGTATTTGGTATTGTCTGTGTTGTCGATTTTAGCCATTGTAGTAGGTATGTAATGGTATCTCCTTGTTATTTTAATTTGCAATTTCCTGAAAACAAATAATGATAAGCATCTTTTTCGTATGCTTATTTGCCATCCATGTATCTTCTTTGCTGAAGTATACAGATTTTTGCCCATTTTTTTAATTGGGCTATTTAATTATTGTTGCATTTTAAGAGTCCTAGGTTGGGCGCAACGGCTCACGCTGTAATCCTAGCACTTTGGGAGGCCGAGGCAGGTGGATTGCCAGAGCTCAGGAGTTTGAGACCAGCCTGGGGAACACTGTGAAACCCTGTCTGTACTGAAAATACAAAAACTTAGCCAGGCATGGCGGTGTGCACCTGTAATCCCAACTACTCGGGAGGCTGAGATAGGAGAATCACTTGAACCTGGGAGGCGGAGGTTGCAGTGAGCCAAGATCGTGCCATTGCACTCCATCCTAAGCGACAGAGTGAGACTCCGTCACAAAAAAGAAAGAAAGAAAGAAAGAAAGAAAGAAAGAAAGAAAGAAAGAAAGAAAGAAAGAAAGAAAGAAAGAAAGAAAGAAAGAAAAGAAGGAAGGAAGGAAAGAGAGAGAGAAAGAAAGAAAGAGAGAAAGAAAGAAAAAGTCCTTTGAATATTTGGATACAAGTCTTTTATCAGATATGTGCTTGGCAAATATTTTCTACACTTGAGCAGAATTCAGTCTCCTCTCAGCCTCATAACGTGGTGGGCTTTCATTAACTCTACAAAGACAGTTTACTTTTAGAGAAGGGCTATTATCACTTAAACTATAAGCTAAGTTTCTCCAAAAGTTAGCATGGACCAAGCCTGGGAATAATTAAGTGCAGTGTGGAGATTAACAGCAAGATGAGGATTGGTCAGATCTCTTTCATCATCATAATTTTCTCACTTTCATAATTTATGCAAAAGTGGTCTCAATCACTTTAACAAAGCCTACATAGTATTTATTCTCTAAAAGTTAATGGTTAAGTAAATAGCTGAGGTTCTGATTCCTTAGTGTGACTCAGTCTCAATCAATCCTTGTCGTAATTCGAATGTCTTAAATTGACAAACCACTTTGTGTATGATTTTATATAGCTGTCTGATTACTGTTCTGCAAATTCACAATTACAGTCAAGATTCTCATGTCCAGCACAGGAAAACAAGACAAGCAGCACCTTTTCCCAGTAGTTTCTCAATAAGACTTTTTCCTGTGTTTATAGATGCAAAATTTGCTAATAAGCAAGGCCTGAGAGCTAAAATTGAGGTTGTTCTGAAGACAATCTATTCAGTGGATTAGAAATATATATTTATGGCCAGGTGCAGTGGCTCATGCCTGTAATCTCAGCTCTTTGAGAGAACAAGGCTAGTGGATCACCTGAAGTCAGCCTGGCCAACATGGCAAAACCCAGCCTCTACTAAAAACAGAAAAATTAGCCAGGTGTGGTGGTGTGCAACTGTAATTCCAGCTACTGAGGAGGCTAAGGTAGGAGAATCACTTAAACCCAGGAGATGGAGGTTACAGTGAGCCAGGATCAAGCCACTGCACTCCAGCCTGGGTGATAGAGTAAGACTGTCTCAAAATAAAAAAAGGAAAAAGAAATATAGATTCATTTTAGAATAGAATATTCAGTTTTTAAAACACCACATTCATGTTCTAATGATGCCGTAACAAATCCCCATTACGTAGCTGTTTCAGACAACACAATTGTGTTATCACATGGCTCTGGAGGTCAGAAGTCTTAAAATCCAAGGGTCCGTGTATAACTGGGTGTCCCAGGTTCTTGGCCTCCCCTGCCCCAGGAATGGGGGAAGTGGCCGTGGAGGTGTGGTGGACTTACCGTTCGCACAAATATCACGGGCCCAAAGAGTTTCACAGAGAGAGATTTATTAGGAAGCGAGAGAAGAGAGAGAACTCTCACGCTGTTGTGGGACGGGATCCCAGAGAGGGAAATTCGTGCAGGTAAGCTGCAATGGAGTTTTAACTTTGAAGTTATTCCTGCCCCATTCATGTTCTTGTCCAGTAAGAGGAGTTCTTTCACACTTCCTCTGGAGTGATTGATCTTTGACTCGGATATTGGATTGGTTCCTTGGCCCACAATAAAGCCCCTCCTTCCAGTGCTTTTGTTGGGCTTTTTAAACAAAGGCACACACCTGAAATTTTACCTAGCCCTCCTGCGGGAAACTTAGGCAAATAACTCTAGTTCCTGGATGGGGAGGGGGATGGAGGCACTGGGAAGTTCTTGCCTTTGAAACCACGTCCCTTGTGGACCTGGGAAGAAAGAAGTTAACACAGTCCCTCAAACAGGGCTGTACTGCTTCGGGAGGCTCTTAGGAAGAATCTGTTTCCCGCCTTTTCCAGCTTCCAGAGGCTTTATGCATTACTTGGCTCACAGCCCTTTCCTCATGTCACTCTGACCTCTGCTTTTGTCTCCCCATTTTTCTTAGTCCAACTCTCCTGCCTTGCTCTTTCACATATAAGGGACCTTTGTAATTCCACTGGGCATACCTGGATAATACAGGATACTCTCCCCATCTCAAGATTAGCTAATTAGCAACCTGAATTTCATCTGCAACCTTCATTCCCCATTGCCATGTAACATGTTTATTTACAGGTTCTGGGGATTCGGACATGGAATCGTTGGGTGGCATCATTCTGCTTACAGTTGTGGGCTGATGTGTCCCTTCACTTCCGGCCTCAGCTGGTTGGATCAGGGTGGACACTTGAAATTGGTGGAACAGTCCATAGATAGGATGAGTCAAACATGACTGAGTACTTGACTTTGAAGTTATGTAGAACTCAGCCTTGCCCAGCTATTGCAGGCCATGTACCTGCTGGTTAGTGAACAGAGGGAAACAGGAGTTTGCCGATAGAAGGAGAGAAGTGGCAGTAAGAGACAGAACAGAGACAGAGAACGTAGCTGTCTGATGATTTTCTTTTTTTGAGAGTCTCACTCTGTCGTGTAGACCAGAATGCAGTGATGCGATCTCATCTCACTACAACCTCCACCTCCCCAGTTTAAGCAATTCTTGTGACTCAGCCTCGCAGGCAGCTGGGATTACAGGTGCACATTATCACACCTGGCTAATTTTTGTATTGTTAGTAGAGACGGGGTTTCATCATGTTGGCCAGGAAAATCTCTGCTAGGGTACTGTGGAAGGGAAATGTGGGGTAAAAGCGGCCACACAGAGTTCATTCATACTGGGGCACTGCCTAGTGGAGCTGGGAGAAGACAGCCACCATCCTCCAGACCCCAGAGTGATAGATCCACTTACAGCTTGCACCGTGTGCCTGGAAAAGCCTCAGACACTCAATGCCAGCCTGTGAAAGCAGCCAGGAGGGAGGCTGTACCCTGCAAAGCCACAGGGGCAGAGCTGCCCAAGACCATGGTGACCCACCTCCTACATTAGCATGACCTGGATGTGAGGCACAAAGTCAAAGGACATCATTTTGGAGCCTGCGCTGTGTCCTCAGATTTGACTGCTTCACTGAATTCTGGACTTACATGGGGCCTGTAGCCTCTGACAGTATAAATATGGACAGAAGAGAGGAAAGCATGTTCTGGTGAGCATTCTGGGCTCAGAAATCTTGTTTCTGCCTTAACTAGTAAAATAAAGTATCCCCCCAAAAGGTTGGCCAAATACACGGATTTTCAGTAAGCTAACACCAATAACAGCTTGCCTACACATTTTTCCTAAGAGACATTAGTTTGTCCATGCATATTTTAATGCATGATGAAGACGATATTAATATTGCTTTAAATCACACTGCTCCCTAAAATCTTCTCTCTCTCTCTCTCTCTCTCTCTCTCTCACAGACAGGATCCAGGAGGCAGAGGTTGCAGCGAGCCAAGATCATGCCATTGCACTCCAGCCTGGGAGACAGAGCAAGACTTCATGTCTCAGAGAAAGAGAGAGAGAAGGAATGTGTATATATATATATATATATACACATATATATATATATATATACACATATATATATATATACACATATATATATATACACACACACATATATATATACACACACACATATATATATATATATATATATATATATATATATATATATATACACTTTAAATCCTAAGCAGCATCAGCACTTTCTCTTAGAATGTAAGAGTGAATCTAATTATCACCATATGGGAAAAGGCCAGAAAAGAGTGAAGTAGGAGATATAAATGTTTCAGTTAGGAATGGGTTAGCAATGGGTTGCTTCCTCACTATAAAACAAATGCCCTCATCCTTTGCAATTCTGCACAGGAATTAGGGGAGACTTGTTCTGATCAGAAAGGGAGTTTTCAGCTCACATCTCTCACTGCAGATCTTTCCAGGGAACTGCCCTCAAGTCTGTAGACTTCACTAGGAAGTGGCTGGTCATTGGATTTTCTACAACACAAAGCGGTACCTTCAAACAGGAGCTTCGCATCAGCTTCCGTTTCCTCAGAAGAGCAGGAAAAGGCTGGTGGGAAATTTGATTTTACGTACCTTTATTGGAGCTTCAGTTGTATAAAGGTGATCATTAGGGAAAGGAAGAATTTTTTTTTTTTTTGAGATGGAGTCTCACTCTGTCGCCCAGACTGGAGTGCAATGGTGGAATCTAGGCAAACTCTGACTCCAGAGTGCAAGCAATTCTCTTGCCTCAGCCTCTGAGTAGATGGGATTACAGGTGCTCACCACTACGCCTGGCTAAGTGTTGTATTTTTAGTAGAGACAGGGTTTCGCCGTGGCTGGTCTCAAACTCCTGACCTTGCAATCCACCTGCCTCAGCCTCCCAAAGTGCTGAGATTACAGGCATGAGTCACTGGACCCAGCCAGCCAATTTTCTATCCATAACATGGCTAGAGTTTTTCATAGTACTAAATATAGTACATAGAAACATCTGTCCGCCGGGCTTGGTGGCTCCCGCCTATAATCCCAGCACTTTGGGAGGCTGCAGCTGGTGGGTCACCCGATGTCAGGAGGTTGAGACCAGCCTGGACAACATGGCAAAACCTGGTCTCTACTAAAAATAAAAAAATTATCTGGGTGTGGAGGCAGGCACCTGTAATCCCAGGTACTCGGGAGGCTGAGGCAGGAGAATCACTTGAACCTGGGAGGCGGAGGTTGCAGTGAACCAAGATCGTGCCCCTGCATCTCAAAAAAAAAAAAAAAAAAAAAGGAAGCATCTGTCACTGGAGATTAAGGGGAAATGATTGTATTACTCACTTACTGGGATTAATTTATCAGTACCTATGACAACACTTTCAATCTTTCACTCAGAGATTAGGAGTGGAGGATAAGAAAACTGATTTGGAAGTCTGCCTTTCCTTGTGCAGAACACAGGAAAGATTGCTACAGCTCTTTAGTGCTTTAGTGCTCATCTAGTCTTTGAGACACTTCCCAGCCAAAGAAACATCTTCTAGCCATTTCTTCCTGTGCTCCCCTAAAGCTCCTGGGATTTCACTTAAGGCAAATGTAAATATAAAATTTAAAAATGATACTAAAAATAAAAGGAGCAATTGAGCAATTGAGTTGTCTTTTTTACAGTTTAAAATTTCCTGTCTTTGGACATTAGCTTAGAGTTGTTGACTGCGGGATTCCTGGGAAGAAAGGCTCAGGGTCTGCTAACTTGTCTTCATCAAGGCAATAGTTTTACAGGCCTCAGACAATGATGACTTAGAGAGCTTCCAACTAATCAAGCTCAGCTGTAGGGATGGAAGTGGGCGGGGGTACTGCTCAAGCCCTCTGTAGCCAGCAGCCTGCTAGTCTCTAAGATATGTTATCTTAACTCCCACAAAGTGCCAACTCCCTTAGATATTTAAATAACTTGTCTCACACCCGTAATCTCCACACTTTGGGAAGCTGAAACTGGCGAATCACCTGAGGTCAGAAGTTCTAGACCAGCCTGGCCAACATGGCGAAACCCCATCACTACTAAAAAAAATACAAAAATTAGAGGATTGTGGTAGGGGTTGCCTATAATCCCAACTACTTGGGAGGCTGAGGCAGGAGAATCACTTGAACCTGGCAGGTGGAGGTTGCAATGAGACGAGATCCTGCCACTTCATTCTAGCCTAGGTGAAAGAGTAAAATTGCCTCAAAAAAAAAAAAAAAAAAAGAAGTTAGAAGTTGAAAGAGGACTTAGAAAGCATTGCTTGAAGCCTGACTTACTTGTTCTATTCCTGATTTTGTTCGTGATTCATTGAGACTATTTGAGCACTAAGCATCATGACAGCAGGTGGTGGCAGGGATGAAACACTTGCTTCCTGCCCTCAGGTAGTGTACAACTTGCATTGTAATGGGTAGCAGGCAAGACAGACAATGAACAAGCCAATAATCAAACATATAATTACAAATTGTGATCAGCAGTTTGGAGGTTAAGAACGGATGCTCTAAGACAGGGAAATTACCTACTTTAAAGGAGGCCTCTTGGAGAACCTGATATTCATGATAAAAAGGGAGGTGAGAAGCATTAAGTCAAGCAAAATATATAAGAAAAATACATGGGCACAGAAAAGAGTGTGAATCAAAGCCGGGCTCAGTGGCAGAAAGGATATATCTCCACTTGGAAGTGGTATATATGTCTAGAAACTCAAGACCAGAATTCCTAAGCTTCATGGGAATTTATCTGTGACATAAGAACAAAATAAATATTTTTATGTCTTCTTTGGCATCTCGGTTGCCAATAATCTGTAAACGTTTTGGCTAATTCATGTTGAATGCCAAAGCATGCCTATGTAACAAAGGGGATTTTTCAGAGAAACCTAATGAGTTTTCTAGAGGTTTGGAGAAAATGGCATTTATGTTTCATTTGCAGCATGGAGGAACTTAAGTGACCTGAAATATTTTACCTTTACATTTTTTCCAGTATAGAACCAAAATTAGCAGTGTGCTTTTTTTTTTGAGACAGTTTGGCTCTGTCGCCAGATTGGAATACAATGGCTCGATCTTGGCTCGGTGCAACCTCCGCCTCCTGGGTTCAAGTGATTCTTCTGCCTCAGCCTCCCGAGTAGCTGGGATTACAGGCACTCACCACCACGGCCGGCTAATTTTTGTATTTTAGTAGAAACAGGGTTTCACCATGTTGACCAGACTGGACTCGATCTCCTGACCTAGTGATCCTCCTGCCTCGGCCTCCCTTTCTCTGTTTTATAAACACTTTAAGTTCTGCATTGATGGTAAATTGAATAGTGACAGTAAAAATGGAAAGCTACATAACTACTTGTTCGTGATACATCCATAATTTGAATGTAAAATGAGCTCTGGAATTCCATTCTGGTTACCAGGAAATCTCTGGTATAAGCAAGGACTTTTTATAATGTTATCAAGTACTTTGGGAATTGAAATATTTATATAGGTTGTATAGATTTTAGAACGAAGAGTGCCTTAGAGAAGAGTTAATTCCCTATTTAAGATATTTGGTACTGTAGATAGAATATTTAATATCTGATTTCTTCTGTTAGGTTCTGCCTTTAAGTTCCTGATTTAATTCAGTTAACTGAGAGAAATGTAATTTTGTTTTGTTTTTTAAAATTTTACTTATTTTTTACTATACTTTAAGTTCTGAGGTACATGTGCAGAGTGTGCAGGTTTGTTACATAGGTTTACATGTGCCATCATGATTTGCTGCACCCATCAACCTGTCATCTACTTTAGGTATTTCTCCTAATGCTATTCCTCCTGTAGCCCTGCGAGGCCCTGGTGTGTGATGTTCCCCTCCTTGTGTCCATGTGTTCTCATTGTTCAACTCCCACTTATGAGTGAGAGTATGCGGTGTTTGGTTTTCAGTTCTTGTGTCAGTTTGCTAAGAATGATGGTTTCCAGCTTCATTCATGTCCCTGCAAAGGACATGAATCCATCCTTTTTTATGGCTGCATAGTATTCCACGGTATATATGTGCCACAGAGAAATTTCATTTTGATTTCTTCTTTATTTCACTCTTTCAATAAATATTTATTGACTGTCAGCTGCAAGAGTCTAAATGATAAAGCAAGTGTCTTAAGTTCCTGGTTTAATTCAGTTAACTGAGAAATGTAATTTTGTTTTGTTTTGTTTTTAATTTTAAAATTAAAATATCTGGATTACTGATATTTTGGGCTGAATCATTCTTGCTTATATTTACGGCATCCCCAGTGCCAGTAACGTCACCCCACTGTGACAACCAAAAATATCTCCAGACAGTGTCATATGTTCCCTGGGAAGTAAAATCATCACCCCAGTCCAGAAGCATCGATGATAATGGGAAGGATCAGATGGGAGTCGGAGGTGAGGGTGGGAAGGAGGCAAGGGAAGTGGCACTTGGGGTGGGAGATATGAATTCATTTCAGAGACATTATGAAAAAGAATAGAGAAGTCTTAATGACGGGTAAATTACAGGCACTGGGGAAGAGGGAAGAGTAAGCAACAAGGCTGGTTTGAGAAATTGGAGGGATTGTGGTGCTCTTACTCAAAAATAAAGGAGGAACAGATATGAAAGAGAAGATGAGTTCAGTTGCAGAGACGTTGGTTTTGACTGAGGGCATGGTGTTCCCTAGGAAGTAGGCTCAGGAGCAGAGTGTGTGGGCATGAAGTCAGGAGTGAGAGGTGGATTTTGGAAGGCAAAAGATTAGTAATTGACACTAGGGCAGAAACGTGCCATTCACCTGCTAGAGAAAGGGATGAGCCAGATAATTAAGATGCAAACTATTTAGTTCTGTTAGAGATTCTAAAGCATTCCACCAAGGTTCAGCAGAAATAAAAGCTAACAAAACAAAGCAAAACACCAAGTATCAAAAACATTTCAGTATATCTTAGAGTCAATTAAGAGCGTGAAGGAGGAGCAAGAGAGCTGAAAGAAGAGATAAAAGGAAATGAAATGGAATTCAGGCAGGTAACTGTGAAGGAGAGGAAGATTGTTCATTCATTTAGTGTTTATTAATTACATTCAATTACATAATTTTAATTTAAAAAAATCTTGGAAATGCACATATTCTTATAACCCACTTTCTTCTCCAACATTTGAGCATGAAAAGTTTCAAACAGGCCAGGTGTTGTGGTTCATGCTTATAATCCTAGCACTTTGGGAGGCCAAAGCAGGAGGATCTCCTGAGCCCAGGAGTTTTAGCACAGCCTGGGCAACACAGGCAGACCTCATCTTGACAAGAAAATTGAAAAATTATGGATATTACAGCATTCTGTGACAGAATGAGACCGTCTCAAAAAAAAAGAGAGAAAAGTTTCAAACATTCAGTAAAGTTGAAGGAAGTTCCCAGTGAACACCCATATATCTACCACATAAATTACATAATTAACATTTTATTATATTTGTTTTTTCACATTATCTGCCCATGCATCCGTTAAAGTGTCTTATTTTGTTACGCATTCTAGAGTAAGTTGCTGAACACTTAAGCAAACTACATCGCATACATATTCTCAGAGTTCAATATTTGTATCGAGTTCTCTAACCCACTTTTACTAATTTAATTTTTTTTTTTTTGAGACGGAGTTTCGCTCTTGTTACCCAGGCTGGAGTGCAATGACGCGATCTCAGCTCACCGCAACCTTCGCCTCCTGGGTTCAGGCAATTCTCCTGCTTCTGCCTCCTGAGTAGCTGGGATTACAGGCACGCGCCACCGTGTCCAGCTAATTTTTTGTATTTGTAGTAGAGATGGGGTTTCACCATATTGACCAGGATAGTCTTGATCTCTTGACCTCGTGATCCACCCGCCTCGGCCTCCCAAAGTGCTGGGATTACAGGCGTGAGCCACCGCAGCCGGCCGCTAATTTAAATTTTAAAATCCATATCCAATTTCCTTTGCAGGAAAATGGGTAGTACTTCATTTTATTTTACATACAGTTTTTTGTGACCATTTTGGGATGCTAACACTGAAGACTTTTATCGACAATTACAGTAGGGTTACTCTAGATACATAAATATAGAGGCTGGTCACATTTGCTGTTTCTCTTCTGTATCCTGGTACCTAGGATGTTGACAGGCATAAAGTAAAATTTCTAGTTATCTACTAAATCTAGTTTTGCAGCCACAGATATGATATTCTTACCTGATCAAATGGAATTAAGGTTAGGCCATGGTTCAGGCATCTTTGGGAATACTAAATAGCTCTTAAATAACAAGAACGCTTTGGCAAAGCTTTGTAGTTTGCCTTTATGATATCCTTACCAGTCCCCAAAGAGGAAACTATGCAGTGTTGTTTGTTATAAAGAATTTGTGGTCTAAATTTGCAAGTTTCAGTATTGCCTCTGCTGCTATGTGACCTTGGACAAATCTCTTAGTCTCTCTGAGCCTGAGTTCATACATTAATTCTCCTTGGGTTAAGAATACATGTGTGTATTTGATACCCACACTTGTGAGTTTCAAATGAGCCTCTGCATGCCATAGAGATTTGTCAACTGTGATCTGCTGCACAACTGTCACCTACTGTTTCACATTCAAAGAATGTAAAAAAAAAATCATCAATTCCTTCTCTCCCACCTTCTTTCCCTTCTTTTGTCTTCTGAACTTCTAGAATAGAGCACAGAAGAAAATAATAAGGAAATCAATAGTTCAGAATCAAAGACATTCTGTTAAAGAAAAAGCAAAAATCAAGATTCAAAGTACCTCAGCACTCAAAGAAGCAGAAAATTCTAATAGCCGCAGGCAAATTGTGCCCTCTGAGGAGCCTAGATTCTAGAAAAAAAGAGAGAGAAGTCTTGTGAAAGAGGTGAAACAAAGGCTTTTCATGTACTCCGGAATTGCTTGGATACTGGGATGTAACCCTGGCAAAGTTATTAAAGTTGATTTCTCTAAACCATTTACTCGAAAGGGCCACCTAAGGATAACTGGCTATCTGCCCTTAAATTACATTTATTTTTAAAAACATAGTTTGTAAAAGGATAGTAATCAAAGACTTACACGACTAACCTTTTTTTTTCTTTTAATTTAAAAGGCTGGTTCATAATATGCAAAGAAAGACTGCACATTTGCTTGCTACATTTAAGTTGCACTGTGTAATATATAGCCTTTCTCCCTCCTCTGGGTTACTTTAAAAATATTAATAAGTTGGATAGTTATTCCATATTTTCAAAGTGGTTATCAATGAACTTCTAACTTAAATAATTCTAGCACTTTTTAATGACACTTTAATCTCAGTTTACCGCTTAAAGCGTCTTTAGATAAACATTTAAAAAATTCTTAAAAAATAGGTAATTAAATTTAATAAATATGAAAATAATGACAAAATGTTCAATGAGGAAAAATGTTTATCCTGATATTGTGGCCAGAATGATAAGAAATTTCTAGAGGATGAAGTCTGCCTGGGAGGGTTTGCTTGTAAAAGTGATAGTTTACAGCATAACATCTGATTTTGTGTGTGTGCCAAGGGTGTTCCTTTCTGTCTTTTTCCTTTTTATAGGCTGCCACAATAGTGACACGTTTATTATTGATGAGTTTGACCTCCTGGGAGTTATCGTATATGCACCCTTTTTGAATACAAATGCTGTTTAATTTATATGGTAAACACATGGAATTTGGAGATTAGCATTTTAATCAACTCTAATCTCAGTATCTAATCTCAGTATTTTCTGCTTCCCCTACCTCTCCTTCTGTTAAAAAAAAAAAATCATAAACCAACTTTAGAAATGACAGCGAATGTCCTCTCCTGGAGAAGCAGGGTCTGTGTGCCAAACATAAAAGCAGCACCATGTGTAGTAACCTTTCTTAAACCATGTGTTCAAGCACATTAACAGTGTTCAATGAGATGATCAATTATTCAAGAAACAGAACAATCCATTCATTCAGCAAATATTTATTGAACAGTCATGTAGAGGCAGGCAGGGGGTTGTGTATGTGGCCGTGACACGATGGCACCTCTGAACTGGAATTGGGCTTCAGTTCTTTCCCATGTAAAAATTTCTTCTTTTTTGTTTAACTTTTCTCGTGGCAGGTCCAGCAGCTCTGAAGATCGGAGTGCATCTTCCAGCAGACAAGCTCTTCGGCCGCGGACAATGCATTCGATTCGCACCGTGGAGATTAAAGTCCCCAAGATAGAGGAAACGTTTTTCGCGCCCAGGTTCCGCGAGGAGCCGCGCGGGGGCCGAGGGGGCGGCGGCGGGCGGGGAAGCAGGCCCGAGCTGCGTCCTGCCCAGCCATTGGCGGGCGCCGCGCTCTGCACTGAGCATGTTCGCGCCCCGCCGGCCCCGAGCCGCAGCCGCAGCCGCAGCCGCAGCGACGGCAGCCACGGGAGCAGCCGCGCATTATGCAAAGCGGCGGCAGATGCGAGCGGGGCCAGCCGGGCGCGCGTCGGCCTCCCCTCCCAGCGGCTCGCCCCGCCGCCGCCTGACTCTCCCGGGAGACTCCCCCGGCCCGGGTCCGGGGCCGAGGAGGGCCGCGATGGCCTGACTGCCCGCGGCGCGGAGGCGCAGCAGCGGGATTGCACCATGGGGAACCAGGATGGAAAGCTGAAAAGGAGCGCAGGTGATGCCTCGCACGAAGGCGGCGGCGGCGGCACCGAGGATGCGCTGGGGCCCAAGGACCTGGAAGCCACAAAGAAGGGGAGCGGGGGCAGGAAGGCACTGGGCAAGCACGGCAAGGGGGGAGGGGGCGGCGGCGGGGAGTCGGGCAAGAAGAAGAGCAAGTCGGACTCCAGAGCTTCGGTGTTTTCCAACCTGCGGATCCGGAAGAATCTGTCCAAGGGGAAAGGCGCCGGCGGCTCCCGCGAAGATGTGCTGGATTCCCAGGCCCTGCAGACCGGGGAGCTGGACAGCGCTCACTCCCTGCTCACCAAGACTCCGGACCTCAGCCTCTCGGCGGACGAGACCGGCCTGTCGGACACCGAGTGCGCGGACCCTTTTGAGGTGACCCGGCCGGGGGTGCCTGGGCCTGCCGAGGCGAGGGTCGGGGGCCGGCCTATCGCCGAGGATGTGGAAACTGCAGCGGGGGCGCAGGATGGACAAAGGACCAGCTCGGGCTCGGACACGGACATCTACAGCTTCCACTCGGCCACGGAGCAGGAGGACTTGCTTTCCGACATCCAGCAGGCGATCCGCCTGCAGCAGCAGCAGCAGCTCCAGCTCCAGCTCCAGCCGCAGCAGCTCCAGGGCGCCGAGGAGCCTGCAGCGCCCCCCAGCGCCGTCTCCCCTCAGCCCGGGGCCTTCCTGGGCCTGGACCGGTTCCTGCTGGGGCCGAGCGGCGGGGCTAGGGAGGCCCCGGGCAGTCCGGACACTGAGCAGGCGCTGTCCGCGCTCTCCGACCTGCCCGCGAGCCTGGCAGCCGAGCCCTCCGCGCCCCAGCAGCCGCCGTCCCCCGGCAGCCTCCCGGCCTCCGAGGCACCCAGCCTCCCGGCGGCCCAACCCGCACCCAGAGACTCGCCCTCCTCCACGGCCTTCCCGTTTCCCGAGGGCGGGCCGGGGGAGGAAGCGGCCGGAGCCCCGGCGCGGGAGGCTGGGGACACGGACGAGGAGGGCGAGGAGGATGCTTTTGAGGATGCGCCCCGGGGCTCTCCGGGGGAGGAGTGGGCCCCGGAGGTGGGAGAGAACGCCCCTCAGAGGCTGGGGGAAGACCCCGAGGAGGGGGCGCAAGGACCTGGCGTCCCCGTGGCCGCTTCCCTGCCCGGCAGCCCCGCGCCCAGCCAGCGCTGCTTCAAGCCCTACCCGCTCATCACCCCCTGCTACATCAAGACCACCACCCGGCAGCTCAGCTCGCCCAATCACTCCCCGTCTCAGTCCCCTAATCAGAGCCCCAGGATCAAGAGGCGGCCTGAGGCCTCCCTGAGCCAAGGGTCCAGAACTGCCCTGGCCTCCGCGGCCGCCCCGGCCAAGAAGCACCGGGCAGACGGCGGCCTCGCGGGCGGCCTGAGCCGCTCGGCGGACTGGACGGAGGAGCTGGGCGCCCGCACGCCCGGGGCGGGAGGCTCCGCGCACCTGCTGGAGCGCGGGGTGGCCGCTGACCGCGGCGGTGGGGTGTCCCCGGCACTGACCGCCAAGGCGTCTGGGGCGCCCGCGGCTGCGGATGGCTTCCAGAACGTGTTCACAGGTGAGCGGGCTCTGCGGCCGGCCTCCGGGTCGCGAGTCGCCTGCCAATCAGGGCCTTCCCCTGCCTCCCGCCGTCCCTGGGCGCTGGAAGGCGGTGACCTGCTAGTGGCACGTCTCTTTCCCGTAGGGAATCCTTTTCCGCCCAGCGAGCTCACCCTCCTCGGTGAAATGCCTTGGACATACTTATCGGTTTTCTGTGTTCTCACAAGATCTTAAAGGGAACAACTTAGTTGCGTCTATGCTAAGTCATCTCAAGAAAAGGTTGCTCTGCCCATTTCACCAAAATGTCTACTGTTCACAATGTTTAGTGTCACGCCAGGGAGATACACTCCTTTTTCATCTGGTTAGCGAAACCATCCTTCTTCTCTTTTCGTTTCTCATCACCACAGCATTAAAAAGAAAAAATAATTGTTCACGGTTCTTTTACAAGGCTCAGTTTTGGAGGCACAAATCATTTATTCCAGTATAATCCAAAGGCAATCTCTGACTGCTCTAGTATCTATGTGTATATGTACAGGTTTGTTTTTGGAGGCACAAATCATTTATTCCAGTATAATCCAAAGGCAATCTCTGACTGCTCTAGTATCTATGTGTATATGTACAGGTTTGTTATGTATGTCATACGTAGTTTCTGTCAGGGTTTCGCTACTTAGTGAAGTTAAGCAGTCACTCCAGTTGGCTGATGTAAGAAAATCTGATACATGGAATTAGAAAATTAATAAATAAATATAATAGTAGGGATAATTTTTATTTAGTTTCACGGTTCAGCCCAGAGGAGCCTATAGTTTGGAGATAGTGAAAGTGAGAAGGTCAAAAGTTCGTCTGGTCCAACTGGTACCACCTCTCCCGAGCATATGTTATAGACTCACACTCAGGGCAGCATAAAGCACAGCCAGAGTCTGTTTGCTGCGGTCAATGTCAAGTAGTCTAATGAGTTTATCCTAGCTTACAGGCTGTAGGGCCCAAGGCCTTACCTTAGGAGCCCAACATGTTTACTTAACCTCTATTCTTAATTATTAAATGAACAAGAGGGTTAGAATTTAGTGGATGGAAAAAACATGAAAAGTTAAGTGACTACTGATAGGTTTATGATAAATATTTGAAGGATTAAACATTTCAAATGCAATCTGAAAATTTTAAAATCATGTTATTTTAATGAATACATTATCTATAAAACATTGCTTAGATGAAATTTCTCAGCAAAGACAGCGACTTCTTGGTTGGCTAAATGCTGTTAATGTTGGCGTAGCTACTTTTATTGACCCCATTTTAATTTTCATCTGTGGGCTACCTTTTATTTTGCCTTTTTTTTTTTTTGAGACAGAGTTTCGCTGTTGTTACCCAGACTGGAGTGCAATGGCGCAATCTTGGCTCACCGCAACCTCCGCCTCCAGGGTTCAAGCAATTCTGCCTCAGCCTCCCGAGTAGCTGGGACTACAGGTGCGCACCACCATGCCCAGCTAATTTTTGTATTTTTAGTAGAGACGGGGTTTCACCTTGTTGACCAGGATGGTCCCGATCTCTTGACCTCGTGATCCACCCACTTCAGCCTCCCAAAGTGCTGGGATTATAGGTGTGAGCCACCGCGCCCGGCTTATTTTGCCTTTATAGGGTCTTACTCTTAAAATACCTTCTTCTATTCATTTCGCACACTTATTTTTCTTCTTTTCCATCCTTCTCTTTATTGTATAGATTGTTAAAAAGAATGTTGTAGTTTTATACTCTCTAGATAATTGTAAAAAAATGCAAAACAAAAAAGAAATCATTTTTGATAGAAGATTGCAAAGTTTTTTCATTAATTTTTGTGAATTTAATATTGGTGAGGAATCATATTTTCTCTTTGACAGTCATGTATATATTTTTCTAAAAATGAAAATAATTCACCATAATGATTGCCAATCGTTAATATTAATGATAGCTATTCCTAGTAGCATAAGACTTTGGAAATTTATTTATTTCATTTATTTAGCAAATATATATATGTATATATACATGCGCATATATATTTGTATGCATATATGTGCACACACACACACACACACTTTGAGCAGCCACATTGTGCTAGGCAGCGTTCTAGGTGATAGCACACTAAGCTAGGCAGTATTCTAGATGTAGGTGATACATAGGACATTAAATCATGATTTTACCTTTCTAAGGCTCACTGACTAGTGAGGAGACATGAAATAAGTGCCGTGCACAGGAATATTTATATAGATATAGACATGCAAATCACCGTGCTGGGAACATCAAGGATGCAGTGGCTTATCTGCCTGGTGGCAACGGGTGAGGGAAGGGGATGTGAGAGAGGAGGATTGAAGAGTCCTGTAAGATCATAAGACCCTAAATAGGTTGAATGTTTGTTTTCCTTTAAAAAAAATGTCTTCTTGGAACTTGCATTTTATTTTAATTTGCTAAGTGTTAACCAAATTTGAAATTTGAGACTTTTTGTAAAAGAGTCCTGTGTAAGAATCACCTGGGTTTTGTTGACTTCTCCAGGTGATTTGTTTTTTAAATTGTGGAGAGTGAAAGTGCAGAGCTAGTCATTTTTACATGGACGTCATCTATTTTGTATTTGACAGTTGGATTCAGCTGGATGGTAATCGGCAAATATATTTTGTGTAGCGACTTCCACATATTTATCTCATTCACTCAGTGTTGTTTGGGAAAAAAGAATCAGTCAGTTTTACCTAAGTTTGTAACTGCTGGGGAAATCTAGATAGAGAAAAAGGTGAAATAACTTTCTAAAGGTCACACTGTGATTCTTTCAGAGGCAGATCCAGAAACAGAAACTGAGTCAATGATTCAAGTCCAATGTCTGTATCATTTCTGTTTGGATATTCGATGTTTTAATTGAATACCATATGGATGGTAAAAACTGTTTACAAAAAATGTTATAGGATTCAGGGCCTTTATTTAATTAGATTTTCCAGTTTCTGTTTTTAATAAGGTGTACTCTTTTAATGGTTGAACATCTGGCCTTCCTTGAGCTGGATGAAGGGTGATTGTTGGCCAGAGTGAACCAGATTTTCTCTAAGCAGCTCTCATCGAAACTGTGCTTATGGTGGTAGAATGAATCCAGATGGACACAGGTCCTTGTTTCTTAGCTGTCAACTCTTCACATCATCTGGCACTACGTTTGCTTCTTTACTTTCCTCCTCTGTTTTGTATGGGTGTCTTGGAAATTACCAGAGGCTTAGGGGAACACTGGCATTGTCCTTAGGGAAATTTCTCTTTGGCCTTAATTTTGCATATATTTGGATCAATTAATTGCCAGCTGCCTTTGAAGCAGGTGATTATGATATCTATAAGCTTCCATAAGGATCTTTTATTTTTAAACTGTAGAATGAGGGTTGTCAGTGTTGCAAGAAGGAACAGATGTTTTTCGATTTTTACTGCCTTCCAAATGTAGAGAGAAAATACAAGTAAAAAGGATTTCTGTGGCACATATTTGTGTCTCTTTGGTAGATCTAACAACATTTAGCAATGAAGGAGACCAAAACTTTATCTTGTTTTAGCTATTAAGAAACTGATGATGGCTTAGGCCATTGCATTTAAGTATTTCATAATTAATTTGTTTGAAATACATCTTTTTCAGTGTTTAGTAGAAAAAATGGCATCTGAAATTCAGGAGACTCCTTTACATATTAAGTATAACAGAAGCTTGGTACTAGAGTTTTGCAGTTAATTAAAGTTCAGATATCTAACGAGTTAAATTTGTGATGCTAAATCGATTTTGATAGGAATCTTTTCCAAGACAATTAGGTGCTTATCTTTTTTAAACATATGGAATCAAAGTTTAATCTGTTTAAAGGGCTTAATGTCATCTTCAGGCACATCATTGTTGCATTTTATGAAGACATTAAAGATGTCCTCAACAGCTATTGAAGTGAGTGGGCTGTTGGCTTCAGTCTGTAATTTCTGAGTTTTTGTATCTGTGTGGTTTCTTTATTGCTTCCTTGCTGTCAGCTGTTTATTGCTAGAGCTACCTTTAGTCTTTTTGCTTCTGTCCCTCAATGTTTTAGTAATTTGACTTTTCTGATCAATTTGTGATTGACTTACAATGCCTGTAATTATGATATTAGCTATACTTACTGTACTTCTAAGTGCTAGACTAAATGCCAGACTCTGTGTTGGTGCATTACGTAACTATATGTATTCCTTACAACAGTCTTGAAATGTAGCTGTTTATTCTCATTTTTCCAGTGAGAAAACCCAGGCTCAGAGAGCAAAGTAACTTCTTGCCTCAGGACATTAATCTAGTAGGTGGCCCATCCAGGATACATCCTTTAAAAACCACATCTGCTGTTAATATGTATAAGATGAAACCAAGTACATCAGGGAACTTTTGCAAGACAAACTAATTAATAAAGCACATAGGCTCTAGAACTTGGATCGTACATCTCTGATTTTGGCCTGTCTAAAAGTTAGCTTGATTTTTTTTTTTTTTTGAGATGGAATTTTGCTCTTGTCCTTGAGGCTGGAGTGAAGTGGTGTGATCTCCGCCTCTGGGTTCAAGCAAATCTCCTACCTCAGCCTCCCAAGTAGCTGGGATTATAGGGGCCCATGACCATACCTGGCTGATTTTTGTATTTTTAGTAGAGACAGGGTTTCGCCATGTTGGCCAGGCTGGTCTTGAACTCCTTACCTCAGGTGATCCACCCGCCTCAGCCTCCCAGAGTGCTGTGATCACAGGTATGAGCCACCATGCCCAGCCTATCTTGATTTTTGTATCAGTAGTGAGAAGGATCCAGTCTAAGAGTATACATTTTCTAATATGGCTTGGTAAATTGTTACATTGGATGTTTTAAGGCCAGGAGTAGTCTGATTTCCTGCAAGAGCCCCTGACAGAGTGTAGATGACCAGTTAATGTCTGACAAATGAATGAAGGTCAGAATCATCCCTGATATGTATACAATGTCTTATTACACAAGGAAAGGGGTTTATATGAATGCTATGCTTTCCCCTAAATACTACCTTACTGGGTTCCATATATCAGAAAAGAATTTGGTAACATAAGTTGGGACTGGAACACTGATCTTCAGTCATTTTTTATTAGTCTGAAACATCCTTTCTCGTGGTTTCTTTAGGATTGTGGTTTGGATGGAGGTCAAGTGCACCAGTAGCTTCAGTGATGGGTTTTAATGGCTGCTTTATGAGTTGAGGACTGGCCTTGTTTTAAGTGCATTTAGGCATTTGGATATAAGCCATGCATCTTTGAAATGGAACAGGTACTTTTAGTGCTTTTCCTTCTGATTCTTGTGAAGAGATACAGAAAATATACAGTTGGATGAAGGTGGCAGTAGTTATTCTACTTTTATTCTAGATATATTTGCAATCTTAGCTTTGCTGTTTAGCTAAGTTATTCTTCAGCAATTTTTCTTCATACCTATGAAGGTAGAATAATAATTTCAAATTAATACTGTTAAGATTAAATGAAATAGCATACATAAAACCCCTACAATTCTGCCTGGAACACAAGAGGCACTCAACTGGGACGATTTGCGCTCTTGACCAGATTTATTACCTTAAAAAATGTCGTTGCTCAGTGATCAGAACCAAATTTGTTAAAACAACTCTGAAATTGTATATGAAAATTTAGCAGGATACGAGTTGACCAGATATTAGTTGAAAATTAGTATTTCTAGTCACCAAGTTTTTTTGGCAAATTGTTTATTTAATGCATTTTCTTCTTCTTTTTTTCTGGAATTATAAGCATATTTGTCAGTTATCAGATATTTCGTTTTGGGAGGTTTGGATAAGGAAAGCATATGATGGGGGTGTGGCTGTCAGATTTGCGGGAGGGTGCTGCTTTCCAAAGAAGGGATGGGCAGAGGAGGCAGCAGCTGACACCCACAGTGTTTATGCTTTGCACAGCATCTGGCTGCAACCCTCTGACTTTGCAGCTTTACCTTCCCACGATTTCCTTCATAAACTCTCTACTTTCCACAAACTAATCTGCTTACTGTTCTATGAACATGCATTTCATTTCCCGACTTTGTGCCTTTGTCTTGCAGCTTTACCCTCTTTGAATACATGATTTGTCTCTTTCAATTTAGCATTTGAAAAGTGCTGATTGAATTCCACTTCCTCTTTGTATCTTTTCCAGCCAGACCTTACTGGCTGTCATCTCACTTTCTCTATGCTTTTCTGTCTATATCATATTACATATGCTTCTTGGACTTAGCAATTCTTTTCTTCTTCTTTCTTGCCACCCTCTGCCTTTCCATCCTTCCTCCTTGCCTGCTCACCCCATTCCATCCATCCATCATCTCCTCTCCTACTAATCCGTCCGCAGATACCTCTTTGTGCCTTGCTGTGTGCCAGTCCATATGTGATAGGCGTTGACTATACTGAGGTCTTGATGAATACTTGCTCGTTCATCATTTTTGGCGGTGACATAGAAAAAGGCATCCTACTGGCAATTAAAACCAGTCGAATTGAAGCTGGAAAATTGCTAACCTTTCTGGGCAGTCAAAATTAATTATTTTCAGTGAGGTATGATTAAATCAGTAAAAAAGGTAGAATGATACTTTATAGAACTTATGTTGATAGAAGAATATCTATTCTTGTTTCTGTAGGTTAATGTTAAAATAATAATGACATCACAGTAACTGAACTTCCAATATGAATTTTATTGTAATGAATGAAGAGGTCAAGGGAATAGAGAAAATTGTATTTTTCTGTTCGTTCCTGATTCTTTATTCTAAGTACTAACCTGATGCTAATAAAAGTTGGCATTAAGGAATCATTAGGAAGAAACACAAAAGTACTGCCTGTGACTTGATACTTAGTAGATAAAATTTTAGTGACGTAGAAACTTTCTAAGGTTTTTTTAATATTAAAAATATCAATATATGGAAAATACAACTTCTAATCAATTTGGAATGGTAGTAAAGCAAGGTAGTTATAACATCAAAATTCTAGGAATGAATAACAATTCTTTCTGGATGCTATAATAAGGTACTAACCACCAGAAATTTATTGTCCTTTTGATACCTGCTGCTTCACTATGGGTGAGAGGGAGGGAAGAATTCCTGTCTTCTTCCTTTGTACAGGTATACTTGGAAGTGTTGATTGCATGGGAAGATTACTGCCACTATTCTGTGATCGAGTCAGGCTCCAGCCTACCAGGAACCCACCGGAAGCTTTACTATCTGTTACCCTAGAGCTGCAGTGGACTGAAAATAGTCCTATCATTTTCAGGAGGAATGGAATACGTTCTTGAGAAAATTAAGCCTATGTTGTGTTTCAAAATTATGCTTAAAAAGGCTCAGGCACTGCTCAGTTGAGCCTCTTTTTGTGCTTCATGCAGAAGGGTCCTTTGTTGTAGTACCTGGTGAAATAGTGGACACGTATGAGAAGAAATTCTATGTCATTTAAATGGTTGCTTTAGGTAGGCAGGAGGGGAAAGAATGTTTATCAGTAAGCTGGTGTCAGCACTCTGGGAAGAGTGCAGGCTGAGAACAATCTACCTCCCTTTTTAGTTTTACCACCAGTGTCCTTTTAGGGCACAGGGTAGTCATTTCTTGCCTCTTGTTAATACCCTGACTTTCCAGGTTGGAAGAGTAAATGCAGTCTTGCTGGGAAGCTTCTTCCTTCAAGTCAGTTTCAACACTGTGATTCTATAGAATTGATGATGATTCCAGCAGGTACCTTTTCTGTCTAATAGTGACGCTCTGCATATTTAAAGCTTTCCTTTATTGGTAGAGCTGAAGAAAATTCCTATGCTGGAGGACCCATTTATACCATGGAGTGATTGATAGTGAGAGCAGTGATGTTTTGACTTTGATAGCTTCTTTCTTTCTTTCTTTCTTTCTTTCTCTTTCTTTCTTTCTTTCTTTCTTTCTTTCTTTCTTTCTTTCTTTCTTTCTTTCTTTCTTTCTTTTTTTAATTGAGAGAGAGTCTCTCTCTTGTTGTCCAGGCTGGAGTGTGGTGGCAAAATGTTGGCTCACCGCAACCTCTGCCTCCCAGCTTCCAGCAATTCTCCTGCCTCAGTCTCTCAAGTAGCCTAGATTACAGGCATGTGTCACCACGCCCAGCTAATTTTGTATTTTTAGTAGAGATGGATTTTATCCATGTTGGTCAGGCTGGTCTTGAACTCCTGACCTCAGGTGATCTGCCCACCTCGGCCTCCCAAAGTGCTGGGATTACAGGCGTGGGCCACCGTGCCTGGCTGACTCTGATAGTTTTGATCAATTTTTGATTCATGCTGAAGGAGATTTGGATTTGTTAGACTGTCATTATCTGACAGTAGGACCGTGTGTGTGTGTGTATGTGTGTGTGTGTGTGTGTGGTGTGTGGTGTGTGTGTGTGTTTGAGACAGGGTCTTGCTCTGCCACCCAGGCAGGAGTACAGTGGTATGCTCATGGCTCACTGCAGCCTCAAACTCCTGGTCTCAAGCAATCCTCCCACCTCAGCACCTCAGCCTCCCAAATAGCTGTGACCACAGGCATGAGCCCCTAGTCCTGGCTAAATTGTTTTTTTTTTGGAGAGACAGTTCTCACTTTGTTACCCAGGCTGGTCTCAATAGGACCTTGTATTTTTGAACACTGATGTAGTGATTGTGTATGGTGGTTAATCCTGTGTTATGAAAATATATGAAATGGAAAGCTGTGTTATATAATGTATGACTCGAAGATTTAGAGTATATGAAGACTTTCTAATATTGGTACAAACTATACTGAGTAATTACTTTCAGGTTCATCAATGTAAGTCATCTCTTGTTCTTGGATGGATTATAGGCTTTGCATTTTTCCTTATAGTTTAAACTGCTCGATAAAAGCAGAACTGTTAATTTTCTTCAATATACTTTAATATATTGGTTTTTGTTACACTTTCAATTTTTCCTACAATTGAATATGCTTACTGAAATAATTTTTATGAGTCTGGCATTCCATTTAGAAGTGTGCATTGATATTTACAATTTCTTAGAAACTGGAAAGGTAAAAGGTTTTGAGAGTTCCTAGATTTGTTACATTAAAAAAAAATAGCTTTGGGAGGCTGAGACGGGTGAATCACGAGGTCAAGAAATCGACACCATCCTGGTCAACATGGTGAAACCCCGTCTCTACTAAAAATACAAAAAAATTAGCTCGGCATGGTGGTGCGTGCCTGTAATCCCAGGTACTCGGGAGGCTGAGGCAGGAGAATTGCCCGAACCCAGGAGGCGGAGGTTGTGGTGAGCCGAGATCGTGCCATTGCACTCCAGTCTGGGTAACAACAGAGAAACTCTGTCTCAAGAAAAAGAAAAAGTCTCATTGGCCTTAAACAATTACAGCCTGTTTGAGCCCATTAGGAAGCAAATGGACTATAATAGAACTATTTCAGGATCCCAAATAAATTCATTTGAATACTCTGTGGAGAATTTTGTAAGCAATTAGTCTCTTCATTATTGAGATATGAGCTTTATATTTTTCAAGTATAATAAAATAAATGAGGTAACAATAGGGATAATCTTTTGCAACTCATTTTTTAACTTATATACTAGTAGATAATTGGCTTCTTTTTCTTATAGCCAATACTTGGCTGTTTGGAGAGGGTAAGTTATGTGAGCTTCTCTGTGGGAAGTGTTACAGTTTGCAGCTAACCAAAATGTTCTTCTATAAGCCAATTATATCTTCTGTCCTTTCAGTGCTATTTTGGTTAAATGGCCTTGGGGATACAAAACGTGTGGATGGTATCCTTGCAGTTTCTTTCAGGATATAGGGTTTGATCTGCCTCTGTTCAATTTTAAAAAAATCCAGAAGTATGTTGACTCTGTTGGATTCAATATTTTAGGGATAGGCAGAGAGGGTTGTATAAGAACTGCAGTGATTTAAGTTGAGAGACATTTGACTGGGCTGACAATATGATATCAGTAAAAAGGTGATCCTTTAATTTTTTTTTTTTTTGAGACAAGGTCTCACTCTCTCGCCCAGGCTGGAGTGCAGTGGCGCCATCTCAGCCTACTGCAACCTCTGCCTCCCAGGTTCAAGCAGTTCTCTCGCTTCAGCCTCCTGAGTAGCTGGGACTACAGGTTCATACCACTACGCCCAGCTAATTTTTGCATTTTTTGATAGAGATGGGGTATCACCATGTTGGCCAGGCTGGTCTTGAACTCCTGACCTCAGGTGATCCACCTGCCTTGGCCTCCTAAAGTGCTGGGATTTCAGGTGTGAGCCACCGCTCCCAGCTCATGCCTTTAATCTTTAACTCAGATTATTTCTCTGAGGAGCCTCATTTGACTCTAAATTCACAGATCATTTTTATATCATCTGCTTTGGGATAATAAAAGCTTGGCATGCGGCTTTAGCTGTAGCTTGAGGCTAAGCCCCTAAGGTTGAGCCCCCAGTTCCCTTTTGTATGTATCCTCTCGGCTTTGTCAGTTACCAATAGACTGCTTGATTTGTGTCTGCAGTTTCTGTGTTTCTTCCGGACATCAGACATATCTCACTTGGGTATCACAGGCCCAGGATATTCACTGTGTCTGAACTATACTTACTACTTTCCCCATCTTCTAGACACCCTTCTTCTGGGCCTCCCACACAAGGCATTGCTGTCCAGCGGTGCCGTGTTCTTTGATTCCTCCATCCTTCTCATGCTTTACACCAAATTACCTTCTTATTTTCTCTATTCTTTTCTAAATCTCTTTAATATGTCTTCGAATTTCTGTTTTCATTACCTGTACCCTTCCTAATTTAAATCCCTATCAACAGTTTCCTCAACCTTCTCCTGTCCTCAACCTGCCTCTTCCCCACTCCATTCTGCACAAAGCAAGAGAGTCAGTTATTTAAAACACGCATTTGAACTGGTTGGTTCCAGTATAGAAACATGTCATTGGTTCCCTATCACCCTGAGGCTACAGTTTAAATTCTTTATTATGTATATATTAAATATATTAATATAGACATTGTGTTATCTAGCACATGTAAATTATGTATTATATATAATAGACATTATATGTATATTTAATACCTATTAATATTTAATGCTCTGTATTTTGTCACGTCAGTGTTTGGAATCTACTATTCTTCATCTCGTCCTAAGTACTTCAGTTTTTCAGATATCTCATGTTCTCTCTGGTAGTTTTAGGTATTATTAAAACTTTTTCTTCCTGTTCCTCAGAAAACAAAATAATCTATTTAGTTATATTCATAAGAATCCATTCAGTCTGTGACAGACACCTATGAGTCTGTGCAAAACTCATTTTGTCCTTATTGTATTGTACTCTCTGCGTTTTCCTTCCTTCCTTCCTTCCTTCCTTCTTCCTTCTTTCTTTCTTTTTCTTTTTTTTTTTTTTTTTTGAGACAGAGTCTCACTCTGTCACCCAGGCTGGAGTGCAGTGGTACAATCTTAGCTCACTGCAACCTCCGCCTCCCAGGTTCAAGGGATTCTCCTGCCTCAGCCTCCCGAGTAGCCGGGACTACAGGCATGCACTACCACACCCAGCTAATTTTGGTATTTTTAGTAGAGACAGGGTTTCACCATATTGGCCATGTTAGTCTTGAACTTCTCACCTCGTGATCTGCCCGCCTCGGCCTCCCAAATACTGGGATTACAGGCGTGAGCCACTGCACCCGGCCATCCCTGCATTTTCACTTCCCATTCCAAAGCCTCTAGTAGACATACGGAACTGCTTTATGTATTGTCCTCTTTGAATTTGTATGCGTTTTTGTAAAGTACATAGTATTTCTGTTTCTGTTTGGTTTATAAAACACTCTGAGTTGTAGACCTCATTCCGTTTCTTAAAAATAACAAAACCATACTCAGCTGCCTTTGAAAAAAAATCTACAAACTTTTCTGGGTGGATTTCCAGCTCTTTTTTTGCTTCCCACTGTTATATAGTATTCCTAAGAATGAAAGTCTCACTAGGTGGTTCAACACCAAGGGCACTATTCACCTTTTATTGTGTGTGAGTAAGGTGCCCTAGAGTTGTGCAGTGTGGTGGCTCTGGGTACATTCCCTAGATTTATTGTAAACGTTAGCCTGATGATGAACATCCAGATCCGGTATTTCTCAGCCACCGCAGAAGACACTCTGATGAATATTTCCATACAGGGAGCTATGTGAGAACTTCTCTGGGATATACATTTGGAAGTGGAATTGTCAGGTCATTAAATAAAAGGTTTAATTTGTGTAGATACTGTCAGATTAGTTTCCAGAATGCCTTTCTAGTTTAGGCCTCATTAGCATTGCAAATTGGCATTATCCAATTTCCACTAATCCAATGAGGGAAAGTGGTATCTCATTGTTTTACGTTGTATTTATCTGCTGACTAATGCTTTTGAGAAAAACCGTTGTATATTTTTAGCCATTTAGGTTTACCCTTCTGCAAATCGCCTGTTCATATCCTTTTACATTTTTCTGCTGAGTTTAGTCACAGGGGTTCCTGTGTATTCTAGATATTATTCTTTTACCAATGTTAGAGATATGATAAATTGTCACTAAGCGTCTTCCTGGCTTTTGCTTAGCTTAGAGACCAGAAATCTAAAAATGACATTTCTCAGACTCCCTTGTAGGTTGTGTTTCAGATGTGATTTAGGTTTGATGAATTGATGTCATGTTTAGAAGGCCTTAGTAAGTCCTAGGATTGACTTCTGTTGTTTCTACTTGGAAGCACAGCTGAAAAACTCTCTAATTCTTCCGGGACAATGTTAGCAGGGGTCTAGTGTTCAGGTGCTAGCTTTACCGTCACCCAAAAGTGGGGCTTGTTCGCCCATGTGGCTGGCGTGGCCAGCAGCAGAGGTAGGATCCAGTGATGAGGAATCCTACTCCTAGCAGTGGAAGTGTGCTTTTATAGCCCACAACTTTAGATCAGAGGTGAGGCAGCCACTTCTTTGGTGGCCTGGACCTGTACGGTGGCTTTGTGAGTGGTTTCTAAAAAGATGCTAGAACCTCTTTTTCTAGGCCCTCCACAATTCTGTAAACCAGTTAGTACTCTATAGTAAGTCTCTTCCTATTTAAATGATTTGGAGTGGATTCAGTTCTATGTAATCATGGGATCTTGATATATAGAGTCAGTTTTAGGTATAACAGATCTTCCCTAATATTTAACCCTCTTTTAAATGTGTAGTGTCCTTGGTTGAACCAAAATACTTAATTTTGATATAGTCAAATTTTTTTTTGTTTTTTGAGACAGGGCCTCATTCTGTTGCCCAGGATGGAGTACAGTGGCACGATCTCAGCTCACTGCAGCCTTGACTTCCCAGGCTGAGGTGATCCTCCCAGCTCAGCCTCCCAAGTAGCCGGGACCACAGGCATGCACCACCATACTTGGCTAATTTTCTGTATTTTAAGTAAAGATGGGATTTTGCCATATGCCCTAGGCCGGTCTGAAACTCATGAACTGCCTGCCTTGGCCTCCCAGAATTCTGGGATTACAGGTGTGAGCCACCATGCCTAGGCAAATCTACTTTTAACCTATGGTTTGTGTTATTTTTGTCTCATTTAAGAAATTCCCTTTCTCCTATGTTATAAAAATTCTGCCCTGTCTATTATTTCATTAACTTTATCATCTCACCCTTTACATTTAAGTCATTGATGTATTGTCCTCTTCAGTGCATGGTGTAATGTAGGGCTCTAGTTTTTTTTCCTCCGTATGATAAGCCAGTTTTCTCAGAATCATCTACTAAATAGTCTTTTACTCATTGATTTTTTGATACTACCTTTAGGTCATTCCCATATATAGATAAGTCTATTTCTGTGGTTTCTATTCCTTCCTTTTATGTATATTTTTCTATCTTCAGCAAGTACCATATGGTTCTCATAAATGTGATTTTGCAAAATGTCTGATAATCTTGAAAAGAAGTATCTCCTTTTTCAAAGTTAACTTAGTTCATCAATATGGACCTTAGAGTTTTCCTATAAATTTATTTTTATTTTATTTATTTATTTTTTGAGACGGAGTCTCACTGTGTCACCCAGGCTGGAGGGCAGTGGCAGTCTAGGCTGACTGCAGCCTTCACCTCCCGGGTTCAAGTGATCCTCTCACCTCAGCCTCTCGAGTAGCTGGGATTACAGGTGCCTGCAACCATGCTTGGCTGATTTTTGTATCCTTAGTAAAGATGGGGTTTCGTCATGTTGGCTAGGCTGGTCTGGAACTCCTGGCCTCAAGTGATCCACTCACCTCGGCCACCAGAGTGCTGGAGTTACAGGTGTGAACCACCACACTCGGCCTCCATATAAATTTAGAATAGGTTGTTGAGTTTCTTAAAAAATCCTGAAGGTGTTTAATTGATATTTTATTCAATTTGTAGACTAAATTGAGGACTGCTTCCACTTTTATAATATCATTTTTATCTGAGAATATGAAAGAGCTCTTCATTTATTCAGATCATCTTTTATTTATTTTAATAGAGTTTAGACTTTTCTCCACAAGAATTTGTGTTTCCTTTATGGAGCTATTTCCTGATGCTTCATATATTTTATTGCTAATGGGAATGGAATCTTACTTTAGTTTTATTTCTAGTTGATTATTGTCAGGATAAAGAAATGTTTTCAGTATCTATTAGGTATAAATATTGCATGATTTCCTGTATGAACATTGTTTAAACATAAAGTTTATTTAGTAAAATCTATTGTTTACAGTTATATGAGATTTTAAAGGTAGTGCTTTTTTTACAGCAAATAATTGAAATATAATCATAGAACGGTATACATTGTATCGATTCTTTTGAAATTATTGTGGCTTTCTTTTTAGCATTAAGTATGATAAGTTTTTGTGGATTTCCATACTCTGGGGAGCCATAATGCTAAAACCCAGAAACATTATCAGTGTTTTAATTTAGTATGTTGTGTTTTACATTCAACATTAATAAAAATCTCACTAATTATTTAAAATACTTCAAAAGCATAATCTAAACAACTATATGATATTTTATCCAATCAGAAATCCATTCATCCCCAAGTATCCATTGCATACTTTTTCTTAGATTGCCTTCTACCTTTTGGGATGCCTTTTTGACACCTTCATATGATCTTCTTCTTCCACCTAACTCTTACTAAATAAATGATGCTTTCTCCCCAGGCTTCATATGTAGTCTATGTTAGCATCTACCCCAAAGGATGTTGTTTTTTGTTGTTGTTGTTGTTGTTGGGACAGAGTCTCATACTGTCACTCAGGCTGAAGTGCAATGATGCCATCTCAGCTCACTGCAACCTCCACCTCCTGGGTTCAAGCAACTCTTGTGCCTCAGCCTCTCCAGTAGCAAGGGTTACAGGTGTGTGCCACCACATCTGGCTAATTTTCATATTTTAGAAGACAGGGTTTCACTTTGTTGGCCAGACTGGTCTCAAACTCCTGACCTCAAGTGATCCACCCATCTCAGCCTTCCAAAGTGCTGGGATTATAGGCGTGAGCCACTGTGTCCAGCTCATATTTTCTGTTAAACATCTTTATATAGATATGGGAATAGTTTCAAACTGAATTATCTTTTCTCCAAATCCAACCTGCTCCCTTACGTATTGTTAGATTCCTGGTGGATAATGCCATCTAGCACAGTCCCTTACCCAGTTTCTTAAGCTAGAAGTCTGGAAGTTGTACATGTTAGCCAAGCTAGCGCACTCTTCCTCCTCCTTATAGTTAATTAGTCTCTGCATCCTGTTAAGATATACCTCCAAAAATATGTTTGGAGGTATATCCTCTCCTTTCCAGGAGGATTTTTAAAGCCACTCTCCAAGTTTTCCAGTAGCTTTCCATTGACTGTAGGAACACCGTTGAAACCTGAGATTTACATTCAAGCAGAAGACTGAATGTGTTCAGGATGAAGGAGCTAGATTTGTTAGCCATTTGTATGATTTCAAGTCAGCATAAGGGAGGTCATACCTTATAGAATGTCCAGTGTTGGAATGTGTGGTCTTGAGAGGAGCAGTTAAACATCACTGGAGATGTTAAAATAGACTGAACGAAGATCCAATGGGGTGGCCACAGACCTGCAGAAGCTGAACTTGATCACTGATGTTCTTTCCAAGTAGGAGGGTCGATGACGTGTGCCTTAAAGTCAGAGCAGCAGCTATGGTCTGTGTGACTCCTTCCTTTTCTTTGAGACTGCTTTAAATATTTATGTAAAACTCTTCAACCAAGTGATTTTAGAAGCTGCCACCTATTAGATTCACTTTCATGGATTTAACTTAACAGATATGAAAACTAAATTAAAAAAACCTTTTATCTTCCGACTTTCTACAGTTTTTCCCTTTTAATCTTGATTTATTTCATGATCTTTTAAAAAAATACCAGGAAATTCATAACCTGTCATAGGTCCTGAAAAGCGGTTGGTAGTTATCATCATATATGTTCTATGATATTCTCTTTTAAACTTCACTAGATTTATTAGATTAAATTTCTCTTATCATCGTATATGTTCTATGATATCCTCTTATAAACTTCACTAGATTTATTAGATTAAATTTCTCTATTTATTTTTGTCATTTTCAATTTGGCAAATTGAAGTTGGATAGTTTCTTTTTCTTTCTTCCCCAGCAAAAAAAAAAAATGCCTTCATGGTAATCAAATTGAACTTCATATAAATTTTAATAGACTATGTAGTGACTCCAATGAGAACTCTCTATAACAAAGTCATTTTTAAAATGCTGTCTCAGTATGACATATTTGCTATGATTGATGTGGAACACATCTTTTCATGCCCTTCTCAATATTCCTAGTGTCAAGTAACATAAATGCATCAAATGTGCACCTTAGCTCACCATAGAGAACAGTCAACTTCTTCAATAGTCATGAAGACATATTGTAGGCACTTGTTTTTGAAGACTGAGAAGATCTTCCTGGAAGAGTGTCTAAATCAAAGGTACACCTAGGTTCGGTGAGTTTTGATTCCTCCTGGGGTAGTAGAGTTTTACCCTCCTTTATGTTGTTCCAAATCCCTTTATAAGCTGCGATCATCTTCTTTGTAGATGAGGGCAGGGAGTTCATTGTCCTTGTGTGCTCTGTGACTTGTTTCCTTAACGATTTGTCTAGCTGTTGGACTTCATGTTTGTTTTCTCTCTTTGAGACAACCCTGGGTATTTATCCTTGTAGCTCTCTTCTTCTTACTATAAAACCTGCAGCATTTTGGACTTAAAACTAGACATGGTGATTTCTATTTGATCTTCAATGGCCCTCCTCATCTATTTTTTTCTTATTTATCCAGTGTAGTGCATTCGTATGTGAGATACACAATATGTGATATGTCTGTATTCACTGACATCATAAACTTAAGTAATTATCATTAATGTTTTACAATAGATCTGCTTGTCAGCAGCCTTATTTCCTCCTATTACTTCAATGGGTAGATAATATGGGATATCAGGGAAGTTTATTAGTTATGTCTGAGCTTTAAGGTCAGAGAAAAATTTAATGTGAAAAGACATCTGTTTTAATTCTCATTTTGCATAAGACATACTGGCATGGAAGAAACAGAAACCTATGTTGACACCTTTTAAAATATTACAACTGTCTTGTTCATCCTTCAGCCATTAAAAAACACACAAAAGGGGCCAGGTGCTGTAGCTCATGCCTGTCATTCCAGCACTTTGGGAGGCCAAGGCAGATGAATCACCTGAGGTCAGGAGTTCAAGGGCAGCCTCTCATGTTGGTTAGGCTGGTCTTGAACCCTTGGCTTTGTGATTCACCTGCTTCGGCCTCCCAAAGTGCTGGGATTACAGGTGTGAGCCACTGCGCTTGGCTGTATTATTATTAGTTAAGGGCAAGGGGCATGTTTTCTTCAGATTGTCTTCCTCTAGTAGGCCTAGGACATTCTTTGGCAATATGATGGACTCTTAAGTGCTTGGTTCTATCTTGTCTTTGCTCCTTCCCAACCTCCCAGTCCCACTAAGGATGTTTAATTAAGGCAGTGTCTTCTAAACAGACTGCTTTTAAAATGTTCCTTTTTGACCAGGTACAGTGGCTTACACCTGTAATCCCAGCACTTTGGGAGGCTGAGGCAGGTGCACCACAAGGTCAATAAATCGAGACCATCCTGGCCAACATGGTGAAACCCTGTCTCTACTAAAAATGCAAAAATTAGCTGGGCATGTTTGCGTGCGCCTGTAATCCCAGCTACTCGGGAGGCTGAGGCAGAAGAATGGGTTGAACCCGGGAGGTGGAATTTACAGTGAGCCAAGATCACGCCACTGCACTCCAGCCTGGGTGACAGAGCAAGACTCCATCTCAAAAAAAAAAAAATTTCTTCTTGGGCTTCGGTCATTGTAAGTAGGTTGTTAGCCCCTGCAGGGCACAGACCACATGGTCTGTTTCTTTTATATCCTAATGCAGAAAGTTGGTCGGAAGCTTTTCCCAGAGTTGCTGGCCGTGTCAGAAGTAGAAGATCCCTGGAATAAAAATCAGGAGAGCAGAGTATGCGTCCAGTTTTGGCAATGCCCCTTTCCAATCTTATGACTTTGGGCAGACTCTAGAACCTGTTCATTTCTCAGTTTCTTTGAAGTTGTGATGATAGACCTTTGCTCTACCTACTTCACAGAGCTGACAGTAGATGCAGAAATGCCTTTTGCATTGTACAGTTCTGTTCAAATACAATATATTTTACTTTTTATAGCGTCAATGGTCACAGGCCCAATAAAACTCCAGTGCAACGATAGCTGATTTTACTTCTTCATTGTGCAAGAGGATTGAAACATTTGTTTTGATGGCGAATCAAAACTTCCCCCCAAACTACAGTGTCCATGTTTATCTAGGCTTGTGATTTTTGCTTCCCAAGGTAAAAGGAGTATTTATAGCTAGTGTATGACTGCAAAGCTGATTCCACAAACTTCACTTTCGATTAGCCACAGTGTGGAAGCATATGTGGGAAGAGCACGAGGGAATTAGTACAGCAATAATTGGAGAACATTAATGATGAATAAGTCCCTAACTCTCATTTAATGAATATTATTTTTGATGTGAATTTAATAAACATAGTAAAACAGATAATGCAAGCCTCCCCCCTTTTGAAACAGTGTTTCACTCTTGTTGCCCAGGCTGACCACAACCGCCACCTCCCAGGTTCAAGTGATTCTGCCTCAGCCTCCTGAGTAGATGGGATCACAGGCATGTGCCACCACACTTGGCTAATTTTGTATTTTTAGTAGAGACTGGGTTTCTCCATGTTGGTCAAGCTGGTCTCAAGCTCCCAACCTCAGGTGATCCGCCTGCCTTGGCCTCTAAAAGTGCTGGGATTACAGGCGTGAGCCTCTGCGCCTGGACTGCAAGCCCCTTTTTAAAAAAAACTCAAGGTTGGGAATTCTAGCAAGCAGTGTCTTAAATATTACCTTGTTGTTAAAATCTGCAAGGGGAATGTAGGGGAAAAACCCAAAACTTGGTGGATGAAGATATTTCAATCTGTGATTAGCTTGCCTATTACCATACTATTTCAGATGCCTTTAGATCCAACCTATGAGTTAACCATACTATCTCAAATGCTTTTAGAACCAACTTACTATTTTCTTCTTTTAAGTTGAACCAAATTTTTTGATTGTATTTACAAGTAGAGAGTGTTTGAAGTATATCTCGATAATAATAATAACAGGTAACATTTATTGGGTACTGTGTTAAGCCTGATACAAAAATTGTTTCATAATTTTCACAGTAATCCTCGGAGGTAATGAGGATGATAATTTCCAATTTACAGATGAGGAAACAGGCTTACCAGGGGTTATGCAACTTGTCTAAGGCCACACCTAGCATAATAGAAGTATCAGTGTTACTGGAAAGGGGTCCTAATCCAGACCCCAGGAGAGGGCTCTTGGGTCTTGCACAAGAAAGAATTCAGGGCGAGTCCTTAAAGTGAAAGCAAAGAAAGTAAAGGAAAAAAGAATGGCTACTCCCAAGACACAGTGCCCTCAGGGCTGCTGGTTGCCCATTTTTATGGTTATTTCTTGATTATATGCCAAACAAAGAGGGATTATTCATGCCTCCTCTTTTTAGACCATGCAGGGTAACTTCCTGATGTTGCCATGGCACTGGTGGGACTGCAGCACGAGGATGACCAGACGTCACTGGTCAGCATCTTGGTTTTGGTGGGTTTTAGCCAACTTCTTTACTGCAACCTGTCTTACCAGCAAGGTCTTTATGACCTGTATCTTGTGCTGACCTCCTACTCATCCTGTGATTAAGAATTCCTTAACCTCCTGGGAATGCATCCCAGTAGGTCTCAGTCTTGTTTTACCCAGCATCTATTCAAGATGGAGTCACTTTGGTTCAAACACTTCTGACATCAGGATTGGAATCCAGGCAGTGGCTTCCATAGCTTATGCTATGGCTGCAATACCATGCATCCCCACGTGGGTATACTTCATGAAGTCAAGGTACAGAGTCCATGTGTGTTCAGTGGAAAAGAATGGGCAGAAAATAAGGAATACTTTCCATTCTATAAAAGAATGAGAGAATTATTCATGGTTGTACTATTCTAGCTTTCTTCAGTTCTATATAATTAGGTATATGATATGTAATATGTGTCATCAGTGACGTGGACCTTTCCTAGATAAAGATAGCATGACCTTCAACAAGACACTTAACATCCTTAGGCCTGCATTTTCTTTCTTTCTTTTTTTTTGAAATGGAGTCTCACTCGTGTCCTCCAGGCTGGAGTACAGTGGCACAATCTAGGCTCACTGCAACCTCTGCCTCCTGGGTTCAAGTGATTCTCCTGCCTCAGCCTCCCAAGTAGCTGGGACCACAGGTGCATGCCACTAGGCCCAGCTGATTTTTGTATTTTTGGGAGAGACAGGGTTTCACCATGTTGGTCAGGATGGTCTTGATCTCTTGACCTTGTGATCTGCCTGCTTTGGCCTCCCAAAGTCCTGGAATTACAGGCATGAGCCACTGCGCCAGGCCAGGCCAGGCCTGCATTTTCTAGTTAAGAAAATGACATTAGAGGCTGGGTTTGAAGGACAGGAAGATGGCCCCTTTCACTGGGTCTTTTATCTGGGTGGAGGGAGGAAAAGGAGCAGCAAGAGCCCAAGAAACTTTGACCCTCTCTTGCCTTTATCTTTATTGAGTTATAAATTTACCAGAAACTAGCATTTATATACTTATAAAGTTTATGGCAATCTATGCTGTAGAGATGATTTTATCAGCTTTTGAGAATTTTCTCTAGTTTCAGCGTTGCTACAGCTGCTGGGGCGTGTTCCCTAGGCAGTGGTAGAGCCTAATTCTTTCTTTATGTCTGATCCCATTCGGGTTTTCCTGATAAGTGACCCTGGGACAATGTGTGCTTCTGAAGACCTCTCTGGCTGACTCTGTGGTCTGGGCCCTAGGCACTGACCTTCTAGCTGGCACCAGCCCCTGCTGTGAAGTGGCTGCTGCCCACAGGCAGTGTTTTGTGAACTGTTCATTCAGCAGATAGATTTTTGGCAAATTGACTTAGTGCTGTTTTGCAAAGAGTAAGAGCTTAGGAAATATGATTGAATAAATAAATGTATGCAAATATGAAGTAAAATGCAGGTTTAAATAGCTGGACATTTGAAAAAGTTAAAATTGTTCTAGGGCCAATGATTTTCATTTATTGGTGTGGTTAACATGTCTATCTAGGAACAGTGATTTGACCAAGGAGTAGGGTGAGGAGACTCGGGGATACCTTGACTGGGGGATACTTTGGTCGTGGGGTGTGAAAGTGAGTGCCAGAGGGAACCTGGAAGCTTCTGGTTCCTGGCCCCAGCCAGCCAATATGCACAGGTAAGAAGTAAGGTTGTGTTTGGGAGGCTTCAGGCCAGCCCTTTCTCCCTAGTTTAGATTCAAGGCATCCTATTTAGTAGGTGAGTGTCTCCCGATTAAATGGTCAATTATCAATTGCAGGAAGAGAAATAAAAGTTCATGTCTCTGTCCGTTCCCCCGACCTGGTCAAATTACCTTCCTTCAATAGAAAAGGAGTTCAGTATAGTCCAGCTGGAGTGCATCCTAGAAACAACAAAAACTGTTCACATTCCCACCACAGTGATTTTGACTCTTTAATAAACTGGTTTCATATCTCATGGTTTTGCAAAATCAGGAACATGCCTTGTTTAGCTTTGTGATCTAGAATTTTCACATGGGTTTTGTGTCATGTATTTCTATGTAATTAAATCTTTTTAATAGTGTGATTTAAGATATTTTATTGTGAAAGTTGAATATATCCACCCAGGGCAGCACAATGAATTTCCATTAATCCATCACTCAGCTTCAGGAATCATCAATGTTTTTAATGCCAGATAGTTTGATCAACCCCTTTCTTCCACTTCTACCCTATGCTGCCTGCTTTTTTGTGAAATAATTTAAAACAAGCTCCAGACATCATGTTACTTTGGTATGGATCTGAAAATGGACTTTTAAAATATGCTACAATATCATTCTTTATATTGAATGCAAGTACAATTCGTTGTTCAATAGTATCTGTTAACTAGTCCAGTCTCAGACAGTTCTGAGATTGGGGCAATCTGAAAGTTATTTCGTTCATGCTCAGTTCTCTCTCCTTTTACTCCAGAGGTTGGGGGACAGCAGGAGGGCTTGATGGGGGGTGTTGTGTACTTTATGATCGCCCCCAGCAGGGGCCCACCGTGTGTGGCTTTCTCAGTTGTTCTGAAGCTGTGAGTGATCCCTGGGTTTGGGGATGACAGCTCGATCCTTTCTTTGCAAGTGTTTCAATTGACCTTTTCTCTCATGGATTTTTCCATCCACTTGCTGTTCATTGAGTGAACCCATTATTTCATTAGGTATTGCAAAATGGTGATTTTCTAATTCCGTCATTTCTTTTGCGCATTTTGTCTGGAATTTTCTGTATTGAAGACTTCTTTATTCACTAGGTATGGTTGTTACCCTGGAATACAGTTCTTTCTAGAAAGGCAGCATAAATACTTTATTATTTCCTATTCTCTGGTATCAGTGGCCTAGCTTTCTCCAGTGATATCTGATGATTTAATTTTCTGGTTTCTTTAAAAATATTCAGTATATGTAAATCAATTAGATTATCATTCTTTCTGTAATACCATGGCTTTTAATGGCTGCATAGTTAGCAGTCGTGTATAAAGCTATCTCTTTCTTTTTTGCTTATGTCTTTATTGGACACTCTAGCTCCTTTTAATTCTTTTACTATTAATAATCCATTTATTATATGTCAAGAATTGTGCTAAGTACTTTACATGCATTATCTCATTTAATCTTCATAATAATCCTATGCTGCATCACTCTGAGTATACCTCTGAATATTTACCTAGAATAGCTTTTATGATGTTGAATTTCTGGGTCAAAATGGTGAATTTTTAAAGATCACTGACACACATTCCCAAATTGCCCCTTAAAGTCACTCCTTGTCAGTGCTGATGCCCACTTCTGGGTTTTGGGATACCTTGAGTTCAGGGTGAGGGATACTGGAGGAACCAAACTGGTAAACCTGCTGGTTTGGTGGTTCTTCGATTTCTCATCTTTTTCCCCAGGCCTCCTGCTATTACAATACGGTCTTGTCACAGAGCCAACCCCAAAACTGGGGTTCTGCCTGGGAAAGCACATGGGTTTTGAATTCAGGAAGGAATTCAAGAGGGAACCAGAAAGTAAAGTGACAGTAAGTTTATTAAGAAAGTAAAAGAATAACCTTCTGGCTGGCTATTTTTATGGTTATTTCTTGATCATTTGCTAAACAAGTGGTGGATTATTCATGAGTTTTTTGGGAAAGCGACAGGAAATTCGCAGAATTGAGGGCTCCTCCCCGTTAAAGACCATACAGGGCAACTTCCTGACGTTGCCATTGCATTGGTAAACTGTCTTGGCACTGGTGGGTCCGTGCTAATGAGTCCTTTAGTATGCTAATGATGATAATTAGCATATAATGAACAATGAGGATGACCAGAGGTCTCTATCTTGGTTTTGGTGGGTTTTGGCTAGCTTCTTTTCCACGTCCTGTTTTATCAGTGGGTCTTTGTGACCTGCATCTTGTGAAACCAGTCTTAGGAACTCTTCTGTCTTCAGAAGCTATACTTAGCTGCCCCAACTGCTGCATGCATTCTGTCCAGCTATGGTGTCCCTTCTGCCCTACTATTAGTCAGGTCAATGCATTCACAAATGTCTGCCCAGTTTCAAAGAATGGGTTATTTAGAGACTGGGTGATATTATGGGAGAGAATATAGGAAGAGTTGAGAGAATAAACCATGGGATGAGCCAGGAAGCACTCCTACATTGCCATGTAAAGAAGTCAGTAAGGCCTGGCGTGGTGGCTCACGCCTATAATCCCAGCACTTTGGGAGGCCGAGGCGGGTGGATCACGAGGTCAACAGATCGAGACCATCCTGGTCAACGAGGTGAAACCCCATCTCTACTAAAAATACAAAAATTAGCTGGGCATGGTAGTACGTGCCTATAGTCCCAGCTACTCGGGAGGCTGAGGCAGAAGAATTGCTTTAACTCAGAAGGCGGAGGTTGCAGTGAGCCGAGATTGTGCCATTGCACTCCAGTCTGGGTAACAACAGCGAAACTCAGTCTCAAAAAAAAAAAAAAAAAAGAAGTCAGTAAAAGGGAATAGATGGCTCACGCCTGTAATCCCAGCACTTTGGGAGGCTGAGGTGGGCGGATTGCCTGAGGTCACGCAATCAAGACCAGCCTGGCCAACATGGTGAAACCTACTAAAGATACAAAAATATTAGCTAGGCGTGGTGGCATGTGCCTTTAATCCCAGCTACTCAGGAGGTTGAGGCAGGAGAACTGGTTGAACCAGGGAGGCGGAGGTTGCAGTCAACCAACATCACACCGCTGAACTCGAGCCTGGGCAACAGAGTGAGACTCCATCTCAAAAAACAAAAGGTCAGTAAAAGGGACTTAGGAGAAAATGGCTAGCAAGTTAGAGAAAATAGGAGAAGGGATTATCATGAGATGAGAGTAAAATGCTTTAAGAAGTAGGAGTAAATCAATAGTGAAAATTTTCTGAAAGATAAACTGAGTAGGGTGAAGACAGAAATGATGGCTGGGTGTGGCGGCTCACCCATGTAGTCCCAGTACCTTGGGAGGTTGAAGCAGGAGGATTGCTTGACTCCAGAAGTTCAAGGCTGCAGTGAGCTATGATAGTGCCACTGCTTTCCAGCCTGGATGACAGAGGTAGACCTTATCTCTTAAAAAAAAAAAAAAAAAAAAGGACTCTTGCCAGACTGCCACCAAGCCACCGTCAGGGATACCAGCTGTGTGCAGCCTATCAAGCTGGCCAAGGTCACCAAGGTCATGAGCAGGACCAGCTCTCAGGGACGGTGTGTGCAGATGTGCATGGAATTTATGGACGACACAGGTTGCTCCATCATCTGCAATGTAAAAGGGCCCATGCGCAGGCAACATGCTCACCCTGTTGGAGTCAGACCACATAGCCCGGAGGTTGCGCTGGGCTTGGCTGTTCACTGGGTCTTGGATGTTGGGTTCAACCACTTGACTGATGGGAATGGTGTGTTACAGTCTGCTCCTTTACTTCATTTTGTGCCACCACACATAAATTGAGATGCACCTCTAAATAAAGTGTTTGTGTTCCAAGTTAAAAAAAAGAAAAGGGAAAAATACATTATTGGTACCATGCTGGCCAGCAGTTTCTGGCACATCATGGGGATGGAAACGAAATGAGAGCCGCCTGAGCAAGGAGCAAGAGGTAGCTAACGTAGGTAATTACGGTAGTGATGTGGGCTCAAGGGAGGGTTTATACTTTTGTTTTTTTTGTTTTTTAAAGCGTGTTTGTGTGATACTGGGAATGCCCGGCAAAGAGGGAGGAGTTTGTGTTTCAGGAGAGAAGGGATAGCTGATGACGTGAGATCTTGACACGCAACAGGGAATTCAGTTCAGAACACAAGGGAAAGAACTTGCTCTTCTTGGTAACAGGGCCTCTTTCCATTGTGAGGAAGACAAGAGTGTGTCTGCATGTTTGGAATTTGTCTCAGATTCTTCCATTGTCTCAGTAAATTACTTGACAATACCGTCTCATCACTGGAAAGAATGTGTCAGGTGGGGAGAAGATTATATGAAAACTGCGGAGTGGAAGCTGACGTGAGAACGCAGAGCAGTGTTGGCCTCATTGAGGTACATAGCTGAGAACTGAAAGTGAAGACAGACATCTGTGTGGCTTTCTTTTTGTTATTGTTTTTGAGATGGAGTCTCACTCTGTCACCCAGACTGGAGTGCCATGGAGTCTCACTCTGTCACCCAGACTGGAGTGCCATGGCACAATTTGGGCTTACTGTGACCTCCGCCTCCTAGGATCGAGCAATTCTCCTGCCTCAGCCTCCCAAGTAGCTGGGATTACAGGTGCCTGCCACCACATCCAGCTAATGTTTTTGTATTTTTAGTAGATATGGGGGTTTCACCATCTTGGCCAGGCTGTTCTTGAACTCCTGACCTCGGGATCCACCCGCCTCAGCCTCCCAAAGTGCTGAGATTACAGGTGTGAGCCACTGCGCCCGGCCATGGCTTTCTTTTACAGTGTTCAGTTGCTCAGGCGCAGGCAAAGAGAAAGCGGATAGCCACGCTGAAACAGGTTGTGGTTTCACCAGACACTCGTGGTGGAGGGAGAGAGGGATAAGGGAGCTGAAGTGTTTGAAGTGTTTACAGTGATAGAACATGGAACTTAAGCCGCCGAGGGAGGAAGTGAGACAGCACGGGTGCTGGATTGTGCAACATGAGTAGAGACAACTGATTCAAGGTCAGCATGGTGGATGGAGCGTTAGCAGGGGTTCTAGAGTAAGATCCTAAAGGTAGAAGGCGGCATTCAGGCATTTGCGCATAGACTTGTTGATGATTGAAACGTTCATTGATTATCCCCTCTTTGCCAGCTACTCCTTGAGGTCCCGAGTAAAAGGTGGTAAATAAAGAACAGGGACTGCTGATGAAGCTTCCACTCCAGGAGTAGGAGACATCGAAGGCTTACGTAAACTGGAGGACTGCGCTCTCTGAAGAATAAAGCGGATAATGGACACAAGAGTAATGGGGGGTGCTGCTTCAGAAAGGGCGTACGGGAGGGTCTCTCAGTGGAAGTGACCTTTGACCGGAGACCTGAATGACATGAGGGAGTGAGGGAATCATTGATGTTTCTGGGGGAAGAATGTTCTAGTGCAAAAGGCTTCATGGAGAGAGTGAGCTCAGTGTGTTTGAGGAGGAGGCCAGTAGGCAAGAGTGGTAACAGCTGGGAGGTAGGGAGGTGGCTCCTGCCTCTGGTGAGTGCTGCGGGGGTTGTGACTGATTAAGGCTCTTGCCTTGGGTTATAAAATAATGTACTGAAATAGCAATGAGGTAAAGAGTGCAAGCTTATTAGAGAGTAAGTACGTTGCGAGGAAGCAACGGGGTAGCACAGCAGAGAAGGGGCTGTCTGCCAAGAGGCAGGGGCTGGAGGGAAGTTTGATAGGGTCCTGCTTGTGGGGCTACCTGCAAATAAAGTGATGCTGCTGGGGCTGCGTGCAGAGTGGGGTGTTTGGGCACAGGTTATTGTGCCAGTGGGTTGTTTGTGGTAAGCCGTCTCTCAGAACAAGTGTTCTCCCCCCGCCGGGACCCCTTTTCCTCCTTGTTGCTAACTTACCTATCAGGACTCCACAGTGAAGGGTTTGATTTTACTCTGAGGGTGATGGGAAGCCTCTGGAGAGTTTGGAGTAAACTTTGGAACTGATATTCTGTAGGTGGTGCAGTTCCTGATAGTGACCAATTTGAGGCTGTGACATGGGAATGGGTGGCTAATTTGTGGTGGAAAAAATGTTAGCTGGAGGCAAGGGGATGAAGGTCTCGGGGGAGGTGTCCACCTGAGCATTAGTTTGCCCTCCATGTGGATGTCAGAATCAGAGAATGATAGGAGTGGCCGTGGAACGCAGGTCAGTGAGGCAGGAGGTGAGTTAGTTAGTGAATGGCGAAGGGTGGGAAGAACTAGAGATCAGTGGGTGGCAGAAAGGAGGAGGGGTGGTAGAGGCTGGCCAGTGGCAGGAGTTTCCAGAAAGCTCGTGGTTTTGAATGAGAATGAATCATTTGGAAGTACTCATGGGGATCAAGGAGGTTACCCAGGTTTTGTCCCTCAAATGTGACGGGTTTGACTTAAAATGCCTCCACCGAGACGATTGCAGTGTGAGGAGATCCTCAGCGGGAAGCTGGGTTACTGTTAAAGATGGACGGGAAGTTTCTTTAGAGAGAGGTTAAGCCTGGGGATCTCAGCCTGGGGATATTTTCGCCCCCTTGCCCCGGGGGACATTGGCAATATCCAAAGACATTTTCGGCTGTTACAGCTTGGGGCGAGGTGGCTGTACTACTGCCCTCCGGTAATAATGGCCTGGGAGGCTGCTAAAAGCGCAGGATAATTTCCCCCCACTACCCCAGAACACTGAAATATCAGGCCCAGGGTGTCCATAGGGTTGAGGTAGAGAAGCCCCTGATTAAGGATTTAGGGGCATACGCTTATCATGAAGTGGAGTCCCAGCAGGTCGTCATCCTCTCTCTTCCACACCGTTCCAGAACCCCTTTGATAAGTTTTGGCCTGATACGCACAAACACATTTCCCCTCAGTCACACACATGCAAGATCCTGCTGCCCTTATTTTTGTGTCATATTCATTATCTGAGTGGTAGGAAAAAGATTAGTTTTAGGGCTATTTCCAGTAATTTGGTAAGAGGAATACAACAATCCACTGTTATGATAATTAATCTCTTGAGAATTGAAGGGTGCCATTTCCTAGGTATTGAGTTCCAGTTAGATGCAGGCACACTGAAGCTCTGTAGGGGGAAATTCTTTATTTCCCCTTAAAAAAAATCCTGGGAGACCAAAGAATGTTCTCTAATGACCAGAAGCAATGGAGAAAATAGAGAGACCTCTTGTGTCCTGCTTTGTCACTTGAACTATCAAAGGCAGCTTTTGAGATTTGTTTTGTTTTACAGACAGAAATAGGAAGAGGCATAAAAATTACTTGACAAGTATCCTGATAGAATTGAACATTTATACGTTTGAAATGTAGTTATTGTAACTGAAGTATAAACTTGACCTGCTTTTGCAAAGCCCAGAGCTTAGAATGGTTTTTACATGTTCAAAGTTGCTCAAAACAAAATTAAACCAGTGAAAAATATGCGACAGAGACCTTACGTGACTCATGAAGCCTAAAATACTTACTATGTGGCTCTTTACATAAGAAGTTTGATAGGATAGGCTGATACATCATTTCCAGTTCTGACTATGAGATGAAGAAACTGTCTCAGAATTGTAGCACTGTATTTATTCAGAAATCTTAAAAGCATTGATTGATGCTTTTCATGTGCAAGTGCCCAAGTTTGCAAGATAGATGCTGGCCGTCAGCAAGTTTATATTTCAGGGAGGAAGGTCAACATTAAACAAATGACTGCGTAACTAATTAGTCAAAATAATCAATTACACAAAGAAACTGTGAAGGGTTCCAAAAGAGCATGGAAGGGGATGACTGAAGACTTTTCTGGGTAATAGTTGATCTAAATTTGAAGATAACAGAAGATCTGAATTTGCTAATTAGAGAGAGGGGCAATTGTGGCCCTGGAAGGGACCCTAGAGATTCTCCATTTCCTTTGATTAAAGTTGATGAATGCAAAACAAGCTGCATAAATGTTTGAAAGTTAAAGAGCTAGGCCAGGCATGGTGTTACACTCCTGTAATCCCAGCACTTCGGGAGGCCGAGGCAGGCAGATCATTTGAGGTCAGGAGTTCAAGACCAGTCTGACCAACATGGTGAAACCCTGTCTCTACTAAAAATACAAAAAATATTGGCTGGGCATTGTGGCATATGCCTGTAGTCCCAGCTACTGAGGAGGCTGAGGCAGGAGAATTGCTTGAACCTGGGAGGTGGAGGTTGTAGTGAGCTGGATTGATCGGGCCAGTGCCCTCTAGCCTGGGCAACAGAGCAAGACTCCATCTCAAAAACAACAAAAAAGAGCTAGTCGTGTCAGAAATCAATTAAAACCCATATCCAGGGCTCTGAACTCTGGCTAACACTAGAACCAACTGTCGACGGTAGAAAACTGATGCACGAGCCTGGCTTCCAGCAATTTTGTTCTCTCTAAGCGATCCTCAGTTTCGGCCAAGATTGAGAACCCCTGGGCGAGGTGGACCCAGGCCCTCTACATCCTCAGCCTAGACCCTCAGCCGGGGTCTTCTTACGATGCCTGTCATGCCTTTTTTTAGGGAAATAGCGGGGAAAAGGGCCCTTAAGTTTGGACGTATGCTAGGGTTGTATTTCTGAGAAGCATCTGAGAGAAATGTGAATTTGTATCCCTCTCTGGGTGACTTATTTCTATGTTGCTGCTAGCCAGCTCTCTTCACTTCTTGTGGGTTGGTGCTTCTGCCTGCCTCTTTGTCTCTTCATTCTCTGTCCCCTCCCCATTGCCATGATTGAGACTGTGAATGTCAGTCACTGACATTTCTGAGTCTAAACGGTGGCATGTTGGGTTAGTAACTGCTTCCTTCAAGAGCCATTTGCAATTAAATTCAAAGAGTTTAGCCTTTTGTATCCAGATTTATTTATTTATTATTTTTTGAGACAGAGTTTCACTCTTGTTGCCCAAGCTGGAGTGCAATGGCGCGATCTTGGCTCACTGCAACCTCTGCCTCACGGGTTCAAGTGATTTTTCTGTCTCCGCCTCCTGAATAGCTGGGATTATAGGCACCCACCACCATGCCTGGTTAATTTTTTTTTTTTAGATGGAGTTTTGCTCTTGTCTCCCAGGGTAGAGTGCAATGGCATAATCTCGGCTCATTGCAACCTCCACCTCCCAGGTTCAAGCGATTCTCCTGCCTCAGCCTTCCAAGTAGCTGGGATTACAGGCATGTGCCAACACATCAGGCTAATTTTTGTATTTTTAGTAGAGGTGGGGTTTTGCCATGTTGGCCAGGCTGGTCTCAACCCCTGACCTCAGGTGATCCACCTGCCTCAGCCTCCCAAAGTGCTGGGATTACAGGCATGAGCCACCAGGCCCAGCCAATTTTTTTTTTTTTTTTTTTTTTTTTATTAGAGACAGGGTTTCACCATGTTGGCCAGGCTGTTCTTGAACTCCTGACCTCAGGTGATCTGCCTGCCTCAGCCTCCTGAAGTGCTGAGATTACAGGCGTTAGCTACCGTGTCTGGTCTTGGATTTAAATTTAAATCCAATAGGGAGCTGAGTGAGGTGGTGTGTGTCAGTAGCTCTAGCTACTTGGGAGGCCGAGGCAGGAGGATGGCTTGTGCCCAGGAGTTTGAGGTAAGCTTGGCCAACATAATGAGATCCCCATCTCTATTAAGAAAAAAAAAAGTGAGCTGGGCATGGTGGCTTACGCCTATAATCTTAGCCACTCAGGAGGCTGAGGTGGGGGGATCGCTTGAGCCCAAGAGTTCCAGGCCAGCCTGGGCAACATATCAAGACCCTATCTCAATTAAAAATCTTAAATGGAAGCTGTATAGTCCATAACTTGGCCTGTTCTGTTTCGAGGCCGGAGGTATTTAGGGGGATGAGAGAGCAAACCAGATCTGCAGTTTTTAATGTGGCAACTCTGGCCTCCGACTATAGAGCTTTCTCCTAGCTTGAGAGGCTCCTTTCTGCGCTGTCAGTAGCCTTGGAAACGGCGTTTCTTCCTGGCCATGTTTACCCAGCCACTGTCCCCTGGAGAGTTCAGAGCCAGGTGATCAGCTGTGCTCCCTCTTAATGACTGTGTTTCATCTGCAGGGCGAACGCTGTTGGAGAAGCTGTTCAGCCAGCAGGAGAACGGGCCTCCAGAAGAAGCAGAGAAGTTTTGCTCACGGATCATTGCCATGGGGCTTCTCCTTCCTTTTAGTGATTGCTTCAGGGAACCGTGTAATCAGAATGCCCAGACAAATGCAGCTTCGTTTGATGTAAGTAGGAGAACTCACTTCTCTGTCAGGCAGATTTGCTGTTGAAATAGCAACTACGATGTGTTTCTGCCCAGTTACCCTGTAATTTAAAAACAACATGTGATGTAAGCATTTTTTTTCCATTAGCTGCTCAATAGCTAAATATGTCTGTCTGTATAATTTCTTTTTAACTAGAGTATTAAGTACATTTGCCAAACCTTCTTTTCTTAACAGATGGGCACTCAAGAGTTCTCTAGCCTGCTTTCATCAGTGATGATTTAAAAAAACTGATTTCTGAATTACTTTTAATTGTGGTAAAACGTAGATAACAACATTTACCATTGTAACCATTTTTAAGTGTACCGTTTAGTGGCATCGAACACTTTGAGGTCATTGTGCAATCACCACCACCACCATCCATCTTTAGAACTCTTTTCATCATCCAAAACAAACCCTGCACCCATTGAACATAACTCCCCATTCTCCTCTTTCTCCAAGCCCCTGGCAGCCACAATTCCCCTTCTGTCTCTATGAATTTGACTACGCTACGTAGTTCATATAAGTGGAATCATACAGTATTTGTCCTTTTTGTGGCTGGCTTATTTCACATTGCGTAACGTCATCAATGTTCATCCATGTTGTAGCATGTGTTAGAATTTCCTTCCTTTTTAAGGCTGCGTAATACTCCATTGTATGTATATGCCACATTTTGTGTATCCATTTATCCATCAATGGACACTTGGATTGTTTCCACCTTTTGCTATAATGTTGCTGTGAACATGAGGTACAAATCAATAATGCTGCTATAAACGCGAGGTACAAATACATCTTCAAGACCCTGTAATCAGCGACGATTCTGAAGTGGCTCTGAGTCGGTATCTATGACTTTGCTGGTCATAGGCATTCCTTCAGAAGCAGCTTCATGGGGCACAGTTATTCTTCCCAGTGGGCCACAGGTTTCCATGGGTCCCGCAATGCTGTTTGGTGCGTTCCTAACTCATGTACGTGTGAAGTATGGATGTAAAGCATCATTGCCTGCTTTTTTTTTTTTTTTTTGAGACGGAGTTTCGCTCTTGTTATCCAGACTGGAGTGCAATGGCATGATCTCGGCTCACCGCAACCTACGCCTTCTGGGTTCAAGCAATTCTCCTGCCTCAGTCTCCCAAGTAGCTGGGATTACAGGCACGCGCCACCATGCCCAGCTAATTTTGGTATTTTTAGTAGAGATGGGGTTTCACCTCATTGATCAGGATGGTCTCGATCTCTTGACCTCGTGATCCACCCGCCTCGGCCTCCCAAAGTGCTGGGATTATAGGCTTGAGCCACAGCGCCCGGCCCATCATTGCCTGCTTTATCCCCAGCTCCTATTCACCAAGAGAATTCATACTGTGGAACAGTAATTCATCAGGCATATTCATAATTCATAATGAATCCACAGCTGGATTCTTACTGTCAAGACGGAGTATTGCTAATCAGTCTCAGGTATGTGGTATATGTGTGGCGTTGGTTGGGATGAGTATGCCTCTAAAACCCAGATGTATAGGATTTCTTATGTATGAAATTCTCATAACAAAATGGAAGGTTGGTTCACTTGTGCAGAGCCCAGGAGTTTTATTTGAGGATAATGGTTTTTCTTTTGTCTTTTTTGAGATGGAGTCTTGCTCTGTCATCCAGGCTGGAGTGCAGTGGTGTGATCTCAGCTCACTGCAACCTCTGCCCCTTGGGTTCCAGTGATTCTCCTGCCTCAGCCTCCTAAGTAGCTGGGATTACAGGTGTGCACCACCACGCCCTGCTAATTTTTGTATTTTTAGTAGAGACATGGTTTCACCATATTGGTCAGGCTGGTCTAGAACTCTTGACCTCATGATCTGCCCAGCGTGGCCTCCCAAAGTGCTGAGATTACACGTGTGAGCCACCACGCTGGGCTGTGGTTTTTAATTGTATGGGTTAGTTACTTTGTTTTGTTGCTGCCGACTGTGCTCTCTTCTCAGCCTTCTTCAATATATAGGAATGAAATAATGATGAGTTTTGAAATACAATGAAAATGAGCCCTGGCTAGGTCAAGATATGGTAATAAATAATAAGATGTCTAGATCTGCCTGTTGACTTTGCTTCCTCTTTTTTACCCATACAGCCTGCAGTCTTCTCCCATCTCTCTTTAGTAACAGGAAAATAAATCACGTAAAATATTCAGAGATCTTGATTCTTGATGCTTCCCATTTGAAAGGAAATTCCCCAGGTTGTACTGTGACTTGTAAAGTTTCCTTCCTGAGATTTGTTTACATTTTTCCTGCTGCAATTTTTTTAAATGACATGGCAGCTAATCACTACTAGGTAGATATTTTTCTCTTATGGGAAAAATCGGATAATTTAAATGTTTTCCTCCCTTCTCTTCTATGAGGGGTCTGTATTATTACAGAGGCGGAACCCTAGAATGATGGTGTGTTAAATGTTATAGAGCACAGTTCTAGAAGATATATTGATTTGGCAAGTTAGAACTATAGTTAATATAGTACAGATGAGCCATGTCTAGCACTAGCTTTTTGATTGAAACTGTTCCCAAATGAACTGCATATTCCTCCCTTAAAGCCCAGAAGTGAACAGTCTTGCCAATCAATAAATGTAGAATTGGATAAACAGAAAAGAACAGGGCAGTCCTATTTCTTCCATTCTCTCTTTTTTTAAATCAACTAACCTGGTCGTTTCTTATACCTCATCTCACTCCATCCTTGTGTTGGAGACTAGGAACTCTTCCCTATCATCTTATTTTCGAGAGCAGCGGGGTGTGGCATTGCTCATGAAAAGCAAACAACAAAGAAATAAAATCCCTTAATGTTGTGTGAGGGCATTTCCTCAGAATCGGGAATTTCTTTCCTTCAACTTGATGTGATTGCATTTCATCTTCCTTTATTCATTGGCTCTGTAGGACCTCTCTACTGCACCCTCAAAATGAACAGAAAACAAAGAAAAACATTAAAGATACTTTTGTATGAAATGTTATACCTTGTACTTAAATCGCAGCTTAGCAACACAACTGTGTGTTTATTGGATGCGTAGTCAAGGAGTTTCTTGAAAACCCGGAGGGGCGATGATAGAACGATACTGAGGACTGGGGTGTCCATAAGGGATGGGGAAGAATGTGCTCATCTATGGGGAGAGAAATTTTCGATAATTAGTCTCTCTGCTGATTTCCAGAAAATAGCTGTTGGGAACATTTCTAACTAACAATCCTCTTGAGCTCAGTTGCCCTTCGAGACAGAACATGCTGTGGGAATAAGGTCATAACTGGCACCCTTCCTACCTCCCCAACCCCTGACTTTATTCCCTTCCCTGATAAGGATCCTCTCCCTCACTTCCCACTTCTCTCCCTCTCATCTCTCCACTTATGTATGCCATTACAGCAATAAATATCTTTAGTTTGGGTCTCTTCACTGATGTAGTTTATGTGTTAGCCTACTTCAGTCAACGATTCTGATTCTTTTCTTCTTCTTTTTTGTTTTTTGGGATCAAGTCTTGCTCTGTAGCCCAGGCTGGAGTGTAGTGGTGTGATCTCGGCTCACTGCAACCTCTGCCTCCCACGTCCCAGTTCAAGCAGTTCTCCTACCTCAGCCTCCCAAGTAGCTGGGATTACAGGCATGTGCCACCATGCCCAGCTAATTTTTGTATGTTTTAGTAGAGATGGGATTTCACCATGTTGGCTAGTCTGGTCTTGAACTGCTAACCTTGTGATCCACCTGCCTTGGCCTCCCAAAGTGCTGGGATTACAGGCGTGGGCCACCCTTTTTTTTTTTTTTTCTGAGATGGAGTTGCTCTATTTCTGGGCTGGAGTGCCGTGGCACAGTCTCGGCTCACTGCAACCTCTGCCTCCCGGATTCAAGGGATTCTCCTGCCTCAGCCTCCTGAGCAGCTGAGACTACAGGTGCGCACCATCACACCTGGCTAATTTTTTGTATTTTAGTAGAGACGGGGTTTCACCATGTTGGCCAAGATGGACTTGATCTCCTGATCTTGTGATCTGCCTGCCTGAGCCTCCCGAAGTGCTGGGATTACAGGCGTGAGCCACTGTGCCTGACCAATTGACCCTTCTGATTTTATATTATGTTATTTTATACGTTTTTAGGGCCTAATATTTTGCTTTATCAAGTGCTATGGAAAGTATAAAAAGACTTTACATTTTCTCTTACATTTTAACATGATTAAGATGTCAAGAACTTTAAAAGACAAAGATGACTTTGAGCCATCCTGTTAATTTATTCACAGATTTTTACCAAATATATTCATTCTGTAAGCCGGGTAATGTTTTAGGCTCTGGAGATGTGTTAGTGAGCAAGAGAATGTGTTCTCTTGAAACGTGTTTTCTATTCAAAATGGAGATAGATTTTTTTAAAAATGCATGGGCGAATTAATTTCTCTTAGATCCTAATAAGTGGTGTGAAGGAAAACAGGACTAATGGGATGGAGTGAAGAGGGTGGGGAAGGATGAGTGCGGAGGGGAGCCTCTCTAGGGCCTGGTGAGATGAGGTCTGTGGGAAGCTCATTCCAGGGGGTGTCCAGGGCAGGTCCACAGGGCCTTGGGGAAGCACAAACGTGACTTACAGGAAGCTGCAGCTTCGAGAGATGAGGACAGCAAGGGCTCAGGCCAAAGCATAGGCAGGGTCTAGAAAGCCACAGAAGGAATATGGCTTGCTGGGTTTTTTTGACAGAGTTTTGCTCTGTTGCCCAGGCTGGAGTGCATAGAGGCATGATCTCAGCTCACTGCAACCTCTGCCTCCTGGGTTCGAGCAATTTCTGGCCAATTTCTGTGTTTTTAGTAGAGATGGGGTTTCGCCATGTTGGCCAGGCTAGTCTCGAACTCCTGACCTCAAGTGATCCACCCACCTCGGCCTCCCAAAGTGCTGGGATTACAGGCATGAGCCACCATGCCCGCGCCCCCACCTTTTTTTAATGGGAGCTTGGGAGGTCTTATGCAGGGGAAGAATGTATTTGTGTTATATTTCATGTGGATCACCTGGCCTGGTCTTTGTTGTTGTTTTTTTGTGGTGGTTGTTTTTGAGACCGGGTCTCACTCTGTTACCCAGCTTGGAGAGCAGTAGCAAAATCACAGCTCACTATAGTCTCCATCTCCTGGGCTCAAGGGATCCTTCCTCCTCACTCTTCCGAGTAGCTGGGACTACAGCCATGAGCCATCATGCCCAGCTAATTTTTTAAATTGTTGGTATAGACAGGGTCTCACTGCATTGTCACAAGTTGGTCTTGAACTCCTGGGCTCAAGCAATCCTCCTGCCTTGGCCTCCCAAAGTGCTGGGATTATAGGCATGAGCCACCATGCCCGGCCCCCAGACTGGTCTTTGAATGATTGAGAAAGGCAGATGGGATGTTGCAGTAGTTTATTTCCAGGTGGTGGCAGTAGCTTGGGGCAGGATGGTGGCAGGGGAGATGAAGACCAGCTGGTAGGTTGGGGTGGGTTCTGGAGGTATGGCTGATGGAATATCTGGTGTGGCAGGCATGGGGACAAGAGAACACAAGGAAATCAAGGATGACTTCTTGGTTTGGAGTAGCTGGGTGGATGGTTGTGCCATTCACCGAGGTAGAGAAGACAGCTCCATTTTAGAAGGAGGATGTAAGGTTAGAACTGCTAGTAAGAGCCAACAGGGATAATACCAACAATTGCTACTTACAGATTGTATTGTTGAGTTGTAGATCATGGTATATTTTCATGATCTGAGGATATGCTTCTTTGTTTTTTTGGAACCTCTTCTAGTCATCTCAAGCCTTTTTCAAAATGAGATCCCTTTTTCTGGGTCATATGCATCAGCAGCTGTTTTCCAGCCAGCCACACTTATCTTACATAATTGGTGATTACTCATTAACAAGCTCTTCTAGGATTTCTTTAATCCTAACTGTGGCGGATATTATGTGATCCACTTACATCACCAGGAGTTAAGCAAACTTGGCCCAAGCATTTTTGTAGGGGTAGGTGGTTCTAAATCTACTTAATCCTTCATGAGCTTATTATTATTATTTTTTTTGAGATGGAGTTTCGCTCTTGTTACCCAGGCTGGAGTGCAATTGCGTGATCTCAGCTCACCGCAACCTCTGCCTCCTGGGTTCAGGCAATTCTCCTGCCTCAGCCTCCCAAGTAGGTGGGATTACAGGCACGCGCCACCATGCCCAGCTAATTTTTTTAATTTTTAGTAGAGACGGGGTTTCACCATGTTAACCAGGATGGTCTCGATCTCTTGACCTCATGATCCACCCGCCTCGGCCTCCCAAAGTGCTGGGATTACAGGCGTGAGCCACCGCGCCTGGCACATGAGCTTATTTTTAAATATCTGCCTACCAGGATATTTTTGGATGCATGTTTTTGGTTGCTGGACTTGTTTGGGTTTGACAGATCTGCTGATTTTGCTAAATATGTGGTGATCCCATGCTTACCAGACGGGCAGGAGCTCCTTGGTAGGTACGTAAATGGACATCAGTTTGGATGAATGGGTTAGCAAAGCTAAAATTAAGACAAGGAAGGCATAAAAACTCAGGTTCAAAAGAAATTCAAGAAATAAGATCTTGAACCTGTTGAAAGAGAAGTTAATTAATTAATCAAAACCAACAGCAGCCAGTCCCAGAAAACTGATGAAACTTACTCTACTCATTGTCACCATAGACAAAAAGAAGACCTAAGTGGAAAAACAGAAATTATTATTTGCATTTGACTTTATTATTACTTTTTTCTTTTTGGAGACAGAGTCTCACTCTGCTGCCCAGGCTGGAGTGCAGTGGTGCGGTCTTAGCTCACTGCAACCTCCGCCTACTGGGTTCAAGGGATTCTCCTACCTCAGCCTCCTGAGTAGCTGGGATTATAGGCATGAGCCATCACTCCTGGCTAATTTTTATATTTTTAGTAGAGACAGGGTTTCACCATGTTGACCAGGCTGGTCTTGACCTCCTGACCTTATATGATCCATCTGCCTTGGCTTCCCAAAGTGCTGGCATTACAGGCATAAGCCATTCCACCTGGCCTTGAATTCATTTTTTTTCCAGAGCAGGAAAAATTTGTTGGTGCTGTTTAGTCAAGCCCACACAGATCTTTTCCTGAGAGGCAGCAAAAGCCTTGACACATCTTCCAGCTCTAAGAGAACATATGTATTTTTTGCTGTATATTTATTTTTGAAATGTTGTATACAGTATCAATTCTCAAAGTTGTTTTTATTTTAAAGGTGGTATTTAAATGATACTTAATTTTTCAGACCAACTTTACAAATTATTTTAGCTGATGATTTTATTTATCAAAAGTCACATAATCTGTGTGGACTTGCTGTATGTTGATGTCTGCTGATGCCTTTTTTTTTTTTTTTTTGAGATAGTCTTGTTCTATTGCCCAGGCAGGAGTACAGTGGCATGATCTCTGCTCAGTGCAACCACTGCCTCCCAGGTTCATGTGATTCTCCTGCCTCAGCCTCCTGAGTAGCTGGGACTAACACCACCATGGTCAGCTAATTTTTGTAGTTTTAGTAGAGATGGGGTTTCGCCATGTTGCCCAGGCTGGTCTCGAACTCCTGATATCAAGTGATCTGCCTACCTCAGCCTCCCAAAGTGCTGGGATAACAGGCATGAGCCACCATGCCCAGCCACCTTTATTGACATTGCTCTTGCCTGCTGGTGGTCACAGGTGAGGATTTAGCTCCCTTATACCCCTTCCTGTCTCTCCCTCTTCCTTCTAATATAATTAATATTGCCATTTGAGTTTCTCTTTCATAATACTTCTTTGAATTTTAGACAATGTGCTTATAATTTTTCTTGCTATTGTTTCAACCAATTCAGATCGTGTCCCTCGCCATCCTACTCACCATGTAATAGACTATTAGCGCCTCCGCTTTGCCTTCATTTAGTCTGAGCCCTACCTACCTCCCCAGTTTCCACCAGACACACTTTCATGTTTAGGGTATACTTTTAAGGTTATTTTATCTATAAGTTGAAAGACATATGGATACTGTATGAATATTGCACTGCAGAGGCAGATCGTATATTATGATTTTGTTTTCTTCTCAGTGTTCCAATATCACAACCTCGAGGCCACTCAAACAAGGATTTCCCTCGGTCAAGTTCAAATGATGAATTCTGTAGGGTTTTTTGTTTGTTTGTTTGTTTTTTGAGACAGTCTCACGCAGTTGCCCAGGCTAGAGTGCAAGGTGCAGTCTCAGCTCACTGCAACCTTCACTTCCCGGGTTCAAGCAATTCTACTTCACCCTACCAAGTAGCTGGGATTACAGGTGCATGTCACCACACCCAGCTAATTTTTTGTATTTTTAGTAGAAACAGGGTTTCACTGTGTTGGTCAGGCTGATCTCTTACTCAAGAGATCCTCCTGCCTCGACCTTCCAAATGCTGGGATTAGAGGCAGGAGCCACTGAGCCCAGCGAATTCTATGTTTTTAGTAAACAATCACTTGCCCAAATTATCCTCCATTTAGTTTAGTTCACATTGGGTTTATCCTTTTTCTATACAGGGACTTCCCATCCAGCACAACAAAGTTCTTGACTGCCTCTTATCTTCTTTTTTGGGTAAAGAAACAAACCTTTCCCCTGTATTCTCAGTAACTTCTATTTTTCAGCTAATTCTTCCTGTTTCATGGAATTTTAAAATTCTTCCTCTTCTTTTATTTATTTATTTATTTATTTTGAGACGGAGTTTCGCTCTTGTTACCCAGGCTGGAGTGCAATGGTGCAATCTCGGCTCACCGCAACCTCCGCCTCCTGGGTTCAGGCAATTCTCCTGCCTCAGCCTCCCGAGTAGTTGGGATTACAGGCACACGCCACCATGCCCAGCTAGTTTTTTGTATTTTTAGTAGAGATGGGGTTTCACCTCGTTGACCAGAATGGTCTCGATCTCTTGACCTCGTGATCCACCCGCCTCGGCCTCCCAAAGTGCTGGGATTACATCTTCCTCTTCTAATCTAGACTGGCTTCTTCATATTTAATTATGACTTCACTTGTTTTCTCAGCTTCCCCTTTCCCTTCTGACACCTGCCCCCCAACCCCCTGCCCTGTTACTAGGAGCACAAAGATGAAAAGAAAGCTTCTTTCCTGAACTGGCTTATGGCCCACTTTAAAGAAATAAAGACTCGGAAATAAATTATTGGAGCTTAGTGTTTGAAGTGGGCTCCATAGTCAAAGTGTCTGGGATTTCTCAGTTATGGTGCAACTTGGGTAGATGTTTGGATTTCTCAAAGTTTGTCTCTTCTTCGGTAAAATGAGGAATAAATACAGTAGTTCCCGAGTGAGAGGAAAGTATTAGTGTGAATAAAGCATTTTACACACTATAGGCATATAGTAAGTGTTCGATGCCCTTTGGCTGTCATCACAGGTTATAATCGTGTTTAGGCTCCAGGTGGAGATATTTATAGTACGAGGAGCAAAGGGGAGGTTTTTTAACTGGGTCTCCTTGGGAACTCAGGAGATAATGCCTGGGGCAAGACTTGAGGGGTGAGTAGGAGTTTGCTGTGGGGAGCAACCATAGAAGAAGTCTGTAGGCTGGGCGAGCTGGTTCATGCCTGTAATCTCAGCCCTTTGGGAGGCTGAGGCAGGTGGATCACCTGACGTCAGGAGTTCGAGACCAGCCTGACCAACATGGTGAAACCCCATCTCTACTTAAAATACAAAATTAGCTGGGCATCTTGGCACATGCCCATAATCCAGCTACTCGGGAGGCCGAGGCAGGAGAATCACTTGAACCTGGGAGGCGGAGGCTACAGTGAGCCAAGATTGAGCCACTGCACTCCAGCCTGGGTGACAAAGAAGACTCTGTCTCAAAAAAAAAAAAAGTCTGTATACTGGGCAGCACATAGAAAGGCATGGGGGTGCATTGAGCACAGTTTCTAAGTATTTCTGGGGTATAAATTGAGAGAATGAAGCATAGAACGGAGACCAGGCATGTAAACAAAGACACCCTGGAAGTGCTTTGGAATAATTTTGAATAGTTAAGCTGTAAACAGATTGGCATTTATAAAATATCACTCTGGTGGCGGGATGGAGAATGGATTGAAGAAAACTAACATTAGCATCTAGGTGATCAGAAGAGTGTGTAAACTGAAACAGAGGCAGCAGGTTGGAAAGAGCCATATAAGGAATCTTTAGGGTTTAGAACTGACAGGACTTGCAATTCGACTGGATGTGAGGAAGTGGAGTAGATGATTTTTTGAGTTTCTGGTTCACATTTCCGGGATACGCTACTAAAGAGTTAGAATACTAAAGAGGGAACACGTTTCAGAGAGAATGATCATTCTCTTTTGACATCTAGAATTTGTGATTATTTGGGACTTTATGGTGTCTATTCCTCGCGGGCAAGGGACCTGATACTGCATACAACCTATGGTTGAAAATCATGAGCAAATAAATCTAATAAGAGAGTGTTGATCAATCAGAAGATGAAAGTTCTTAAGGACAGTGGAGAATAACTAGGGGTAGTGAGAATATAGAGAGAATGAATTCATTGGTGGTTGTGGCCAGAGGGAAGGATATTGGTATTTAAGACTTCAGAGGTGGAGGTGTTCTGCTGATCCCAAAGACCAGTCCATGGTGGAGATGGACTGAGGCCCATTGTGATTAGAATTGAGAAGCTCAGGGTGTTGTCTGGGACTTAATGTCCCACAGAATGTGGAAGACTCAGCATTGAGAAGCAGAGAGAGGATCAGGTGGTAAAGACCTTGACATATGAAGGCAGTACCAAGGAGGTTCGTCAGTGTCTGTGATGAGGAAGGATAGAAGCTGATACCACTGGATGACACAGGCTTCGGAAGTGGAGAGGGTTATGTGCAGGATGGGCATGAAATACTCTCTAGGTGATTACGAAGGGCTAGACTATAAAGTCAGGGTATGAGGGAGGACTGGGAGAATCATCTTTCAGGTTCAGTCATCACCTGCTTGGATGATCACATTGGCCCTTTCATTACCTTGTTGGGCTTGGCTCTTACTGGTTTCCTGTCCAGTCTCCTCAGTCTTGAGTACTGGCTCTCAATCCAGGGTTATGTTGCCCTACCGAGGACATTGGACAGTGTCCGAAGATATTTTGGTTTGTCACAGTGGGGAGGGGGTGCAACTGACATCTACTGGTTAGAGACTGGGGCACTACATAGCATACTAAGTGCACAAGGATATCTCTTTCCCCCAACAAAGAATTACCCACTACAGAATGTCAGTAGTGCCAAGGTTGAGAAATCTGGTAATATATGTCTGATCATGTTGTTTTATGTTAATTTTTGAGACCCGGTCTTGCTTTGTCACCCAGGCTGGAATGCAGTCGGATGATCATAGCTCACTGCCTGCCTTAACCTCCTGGGCTCAAACATTCCTCCCACCTCAGCCTCCCAAATAGCTGGGACCACAGGCATATGCCACCATGGCCAGCTAGGTTTTTTTTTTTTTTAATTGTTATACGGATGGGGTCTCCCTATGCAGCCAAGGCAGATCTTGAGCTCCTGGCCTCAAGCGAGCCTACTGCCTTGGCCTCCCAAAATGATGGGATTATAGGCATGAGCCACCACCCCTGGCCCATGTCATTTTAGTTGTTTCTCTGTCAGAATAAACTCCAGCTTCTTTGGATCTCCATGGTCTTTCTTCTGCCTCTCAATACTTTCCCACTTCTACATTTCCTGACCCACTTCCCTTTCCAGACTGTTTGACCATGCTGAAGTGTTATTGCTTTTCCTAATTGTTGGTGCTTTCTCTCACTTCTGGGGCTCTGCGGGGACCACTACTTCTGCTCTCCATTATTATTTCTCAGTTAGATTCTACTGTTTTTCGTAGGATGCTGCAGAGTTAGATGCCATTCCCTGTCAGACATCTTTAACCCTCTAAGTCTGCATTTTCTCTCGCAAATGATACATTACACATATCATAATTGGCTATTTACTCTGTAATGCCTAAATGCAAATTACATATTGTGGGAAGTTTCCTTGAACAGTGTAGTTCGGTGTCCCTGTGTTTACCTGACAGATCTCCGCAGAGTAGTTAGGAGTGGGCTCTAGTCCTAGATTTTTAAGCAACACACTCAGGCAATCACACTTTTTTACAATGGCATACTTTCTTCACGATCTGTTTTTCCTCCTTTAAGAGGATTATGCTGTTTTAGATATCCATTCTGACTCTGACAACTGGTCTTTTTTTCAATCACCCATTTGGCAAACAGTGCTGGGTCACTCAGAGCTCATTTTGAATGTGTATGATGGACTTTTATTAAAAGAGGTGACTCAGCTCAACTTTTCTGTCATGATTTTCTTGTCCTGCTCCTGTAGGTGCACTGAATATTAATTAGTTCTGTTGCTGTGACTTGTATTTCTTATGACCTCCTTTTCCTTTTCTCAAGAGCCAGGAGGAGTACAAAGCTGGGAATCTATGGCAAAGTGAGGGAGCCCTGTGCAGAGAAAACATCACTTAATCCAGGAGTTTAAAGGGTTTTTTTTGTGTGTCCTCCCAATTTGTACTAGACTTTGGAAATCTGAAAGAAGGTTTATTCTCCTTTTATTACCTTTCTTGTCTAGTCTAGATCAGAGGGTGGCAAGTTTTTCTATAAAGGGCCAGATAGAAAATGTTTTAGGCTTTAGTAAATATTTTAGTGTCTGTCATAACTACTCAACTCCACTGCTGTGGTGTAAAAGCAGCCCTGGACAGTACCCCATGAATAAGCATGGCTGTGTTTCCTAATAAAACTTTGTATTGCAAAACCAAGCATCTGGCCAGATTTGTCTTGCAGGTTGTGACTGGCTAGCCCCTGCTCTATACTCATGTAATATATAGAAAGTGAATTTATTCTGTGGACTTTTCTTTCTGTCTCTAACCATGTGTGGTCAACAGCTAGTCACACAATATTTATGGAATTTTCCTATGAAAAATATAGATCCTTTTCTTGTCCTTGTGTAGCTTACCATGAAAAGGGGCTACTTGGTGAACAGACATGGAGGCACAGTGGTTGATGAAGGGTGATAGAAGAGTTTTGAGGTTTCGAGTGGTCAAGTATGTGCCCAGAGCCTGGAGTCCCAGCGTAGAGGAGGAGGGGCGGAAGAGGCGTCTTAACAAATGGTGCCGTGGCCGGGTGCGGTAGCTCACACCTGTAATCCTGACACTTTGGGAGGCCGAGGTGGGCAGATCACTTAAGGTTGGGAGTTCAAGACCAGCCTCCCCAACATGGTGAAACCTCGTCTCTACTAAAAATACAAAAATTAGCCGGGTGCAGTCGTGTGCGCTGAGGCAGAAGAATCACTTGAATCCAGCAGGTGGAGGTTGCAGTGAGCTGAGATGGCACCACTGCACCTCAGCCTGGATGACAGAGTAAGACTCCATCTCAAGAAAAAAAAAGAGAAAGGGTGCTCTCTTGATCCCAGGGGCTTTTTTGAAGGCTTTTGGAAGAAGCATTTCAGAAGTGGACCCTATTCTCAGGAGCAGTAGGGAGCCACTGGAGGGAGTTAAGTGGAGGAGTGGTCAGATTCATATTTTAGAGAGAGCATTCTGGGTGTTAGGGGAGTATGGACTGAGGGGTGTGCTGTGTTTGTGGTTAGGATGCTAGAAGACACTGAGGAAACAGTTGCTGTAATCCAGGAGAGACAAAGTGCCCTCAACTATGAAGGAGTTAGGTAGTAGAAAATCCTTTTAATTTTAAAAAGTATCACACGTGGGCCAGGCATGGCAGCTCATGGCTATAATCCCGGCACTTTGGGAGCCTGAAGTGGACGGATCACTAGAGGTCAGGAGTTCGAGATGACCCTGGCCAAATTGGTAAAACCCCATCTCTACTAAAAAACAAAAATTAGCCAGGCATGGTGGCTGTAGTCCCAGCTAGTCAGGAGGCTGAAGCAAGAGAGTTGCTCCAACCCAGGAGCTGGAGGTTGCAGTGAACTGAAATTGTGCCACTCTACTTCAGCCTGGGCAACAGAGTGAGACTCTGCCTCAAAAGAAAAAAAATGGCACATGGTCACACAATATTTTGTTCTCTTTTAAAAGACGTCCACATATCGAGGGAGTTGCACTACTACAAGAATCGGAGCTATTCTTTTAACAAATTATACATATTAATTTTCTTCTCATAATGCCAATAGTTAATTAATAAAATAATCTTACTTATATTTGGGAAAGAAATTTGGGATTGAAAAAAGGCAGAGTCTAATTATACTTGGGGAGTATTGTTACTCCTGCTAATCTCAAACTCTAAGAGTCAGAATCCCCTGAAGGGCTTGTTAAAACACAAATGGCTGGCCCGGCACCCTAGTTTCTGATTCAGCTGGTGTGGATTGGGATCAGCTTATTTGCATTTCTAGCAATTTCCCAGGTGATGCTGATGCTGATGCTGCTGGTCCGGGGACCACACTTTAAGAAGCACTGCTTTAGAGGGTAGATGTGAGAAACCTTGGGGATTTGCTTGATCACATAAAGGTAAGGGAGTGGGCAGAGACAAGGAGGACATCCAGGTTTCTGGATGGAGCGCAAGGGTAGAGGGTGATGCAATTCACTATGTGTGAAATTCACAATGAGGAGCAGATTGTGGGGGTGATTACTTCCATTAAAATCCTACTGAATTTGAGGATGCCTATTTAAATATATGCATAAAGGCAATGAGTTATTTGTATCTGAGGTCAGGAGAGAGAACCTAGGAGGAGAGAGATTGATGAATCTTCAGTGTGTAGATGAACTTGAAACCATTAAGCACTGGAAAGTGCCTGCAGAGTAGGAAGCAAGAAGAGACTGACATATACGTAAATACTTACAGAGTTGGGAGGACAAAAGCTTCAAGGAGAATGATAAGGACAGAAGAAAAGCAAGGGTTTTGTTTTGTTTTGTTTTTTGTTTTTGAGACGGAGTTTCGCTCTTGTTACCCAGGCTGGAGTGCAGTGGCGCGACCTTGGCTCACCGCAACCTCCACCTCCTGGGTTCAGGCGATTCTCCTGCCTCAGCCTCCT